>BSBK01010181.1:0-380000 GCA_027943335.1 Chamaecyparis obtusa | reverse complement strand
ACCTATAGTGAATTCCATTCCATTTTCCTACAATTATGGAAAAATATGGTTCATGTCTTATATTATTTCAGCCTAAGGAATAGACCAAATGTGTATTGCAGTCCTAGAAACACATCAAAAGCACCCTATAAATATCATGTTGTAAACATACCTGTAATTAGAAAGTATTGTAAGTCAGTACTTGGACCATATCTTCAATTGTGTTCATGTAAACTTCATTTGTAGTAAATTTAATGACATCCTAATTGCATGCTACTTTTGATAACTTTAATAAAATAGAGGAAAGTTAAATGGAAAACATATGCTTAATATTTTTAGCATTACATATAATCCACTAGAAGTGGATAGTATCCATGGAATAAAAAGTGCTTTGAAGTCCTAAACAAAAGTGGTAACAAGTGATCATACAATTTCCCATGGAATATATGTATATATTTATATAATTTAATTCAGCCAGGTCCTAAAGAAATACAATTCAAAGTGCATTGCAGTCATATAAAACTAAAGCTCAAAGTTCATTGCAATCTAAAATCCTAAATCAAACATGCATTGTAGTTGTAAAAATGTTCACAACTATACAAAGTGCATTACAATCCTAAATCAAATGTGCATTGTAGTTCTAGAAAGGCAATGAAAGCCACCTTGTAATTAAGGGTGTTGTAAAATAACTAGAAAATAGACAATATTGTAAGACACTACTTCCATATCTTCAATTGTGTTCATGCCAACTTCATATATGTTGATTCATCTTAATTAGTATCACCTAAGGAACTCTAAAACCCAAACAACTATAAAACAAGTTGTGTCTTACATGCCTTTCTATTCTCAAAATGTCTTACAACATCCCCAATTACAGGGTACTTTCAATACCTTTAATGGATTTGAGGAAAGAAAAATGAAACACATAAGCATAATAATTACCTTTGAAAATCAACATAAAAAAAAGATAAGACCATGAATCTAAGGACCGAGGGGATATTTGTTCTAGAAAATTATTTGACAAACTAAGTGGTTCCCTAAGTACAATTAAAACATTTTACAAACTACCTAAGAGAATAGAATATAAGCACTATCATTGTCATTGAAGACAAAAGGATATTTGTGTATAGTTTGAAAGGAAAGCGATGTCTTAAATTCAAAGATGCTACTAAAGAGTATGAATGACTGTCAAGGATTTTTTATGCATTATTTCAAATGGTTCTAGAGTTAGAATATTTATGACTATGTTTGAAATTCAATGATGTCCTAAAGATAAAATATTGTTCTTTGAAAGGATTGATGCCATTCTTCAAATTTTATGATTTTTTTCCTCAAGGTTCAATGTTGTTATTGTAAGGATGTGTTGTTATTGAACTAAAATAAGTGTGGTCAGAGAGAAATATGCTATTATGAAGATAGTGTTAATTTTCAAAGGGATGGAGACTATTATAAGCAACAATCTATAAGATGGCATTAACATAAAAGGAAAATGTTTTAGTTTTAAATCTAAATCACCATTACTTAAGGTGTGATTTTATGGTTATGGAAGAATAGTGCAAGAGTTAGTTATCCTAATTTTAAGGATGTACCAATATGTAATATTCAATTTCCAATTTTGGTGGCCATGGTATACTTATGGATCAATCAATAAAGATTTTCCTAATTTTAGGAGGACAAAGTTTCCAACTTCAACCATACCTAAAACCCAAAATCAAGAGAAGTGATGAAATCTTGTAAACAACTTGTAAGAATTTTGATATCATTTTGATACCAAAAGAATTTGCCTAAGGCAAATAATAGATGCCAAGATCTAGAAGCTCAAGAGATAGCACAAGAGAGACAAAATGTGATATGATCAAATGATCAAATAATGAATAATAGATAGAATAGATTGATTGAATTGATTACATACAAAGTAGAATGCCTCAATATATAGGCAATGCATGATATCTAGAAGATATGCAAGTGATAAGATCACAACTAGACATGGTGGAATCACATGTTTACCAAAAGTGGATCATCTTCCATTGTACATGAAAGTATGTGCAACATGTGCAATAATGAGAGGATGATAACGTGATAAGATCACTAAAGGTGGATCTCACACACAAAGAGGTATGAGAAGACAACTATGACCACCTAAAGTGGAGATTCTCCTAACCATGTGCTAAAAAGAAATGCAAACTCCTAGGTGTCACAATGATAACTAATATGAAAATGCATTATCCTAAGTAAACTTAAGTAAAGTGTAATTAGTAAATACTTAATTACACCAAGACCCCCCCTTAAGTGCAACTTAAGGGAATGCACTTAAGCTCATAATGCAAGATGGGTCCTGGCTAGTAGGCCATGTTAGGTGCCCATGTACAAAATGCAAGAACAATGCAATCTCTCATAAAGTGGAGAAAGAGGGAAAACCTCATGGGAAAAACCCTCCCCCAAAAATATAGATGAATACAAGATGCATGCATGGATGGAGTAATCAAGACTCCCCAATTATGACATACATCATGCATATACAATAAAAAATACCCCTAAAGGAAGGAAACAAGAAGACATGATATCCCCCCCATAATGAGTAATCTCCTCCAAGGATGGTAAGTGCTTGAAGACAAAACATAGTCCAATGCCTACAAACAACATTTCTCCTCTTAGGAAGAAGATACACCAAGTATAGATGTAAGAAGGCTTCCCATTGTGGATAGGAAGTAGGAAGGGGACTCCAAATGAAGTATGATGTCTATGAAGTATGCCAAAGTGTCACCATGTCCTTGGTTGATGAAGATGCCATGAACCAATTAGGAATAAGCTCAATAGAAGAAGGTGACATACAAGGAACCAATGATAATTGATCCATGTAAGAATTTGGATCAAACTCCAAAGAAAAAGATGCCTCCTCAAATGAAGTAGGAAGAGAAGATAGAAATCCCCCCCTCAATGTAGAATGTACATCCATGATAGATGCACCTGGATCAATGTAGAAACTGCACCAAGAAAACTGAATGATGTTCCTCCCCTTAGGAAGAAACAAGTCCATAGGTGTATCAATGAATCCTCCCCAATCTATAGGAAGAATGCTCAAAATGTATGATGTCTCAGGAAATTGAATAGGAGTCTCCAACACATGAGTATGATCAACCTTAACCATGCAATGTGACATCTCAAGTGAAGTTTGAGACTCGTGAAAACCAATCTCCAAAGACTCAAATGTCTTCTGTGAAGTTAAAGAGACCTCCTCCAGATTTTGTATCAAAGGATCCACAATCATGTCAATCTCAAAAGAAGGATCAAGTGGAGAATGAAGCTGAGGGTCAACATGCTCCCTCACAACACCTAAAGAAGGATCATCCTCAACAAAGAGAAGATGAATGTCATCAATGAAGTCTCCCAAATCTGAAATGTAGGACTCCACAAACAAACCTGCAATGTCTTTCAAGTAGTCATCCCATGGAACAAAGTCTAGAAGACAAGGAATATCTTGCTGCACTGAATCACAAGAGTCAATGGCTATAGGAAGACATGCATCATCAAGAGATGTGATCTTAGAAGGAGGAGAAGGAGCTGCAACTGGAGGTTCTGGACGTTTTGGAAGTGGAGGAATATGTGGATCTCCATACAATTCCCAAAGAACAGTCCAAAGACCAAGAATATTTTCTATCTCATCATCATAGTCATCAAGGGAATCTATAACATCCATATCCATATTCAAATAGATAACCTTAGCAACTTCTGAGTAAGAGTCACAATTGAAAGAAGGATTTTTAGGTCTATACTCATAAAAATAAGACAATAGGTTATGCTCACTAAGATGAGAAAGAACCAATTCACTCCATTGCTTATAGTTTCATCTTGTCAACTTAATGAAACCATCCATGATGTACTTCTCACATAAAATAATGAGATCAAAAAAATAATGCACCCCCCAAAATGCAATGAACCAAAGAACCCCCACAAAATAGATGAATTTGGCACTTTATATATAGTGTGTGTACAATTGCCACTTGCCAAAATGAATCAAAGTGGACTTCTAATTTTGATGATTACAATAGAAAATATGAAGCTATAGTAGACTCAAACAAGTAAGACACAAGATATCTCAAGGATCTAACAAATTACAAGTGCCAAAAATAGGCCAAAATAGACCAAATTCTGAAAGTACTATGTCTACTTAGAATTTTTCCAAAATGATACCAGATCTAGAAAGTAGACAAAAAATCATGAACTTTCAAAAAAAATAGCACTTGAAAATGTGTCCATATGAGCCCAAACGAAGCCTCTAAAGTTGTAAAAATTTGGATTTGCGATTTTCAGAAAATATTAGAAATAGAGATCAGAAATCACCTACACCATTGTGTAGATTGTGAAATTCTACCCTAAAACCAAAAACATTGCTCTGAAAAAGGAGTCCAGATGACTGAGATATCACTGTTTGAAAATCGCCTCTGAAATTATTTTTTCTAAATCATCGCCATCGAACCTTGAAAATTCAAAATGCTCTAGATTTTGCTTCAGATATCCAATTTGGATGAAACAAAATTTGATTTAGGGGTTTTTGGACCTCCTCAATGTGATGCCAACCTCTGATTTGTACCAGCAGGCTCCAATTTTGACTTGAAATAAAATTCTCTCAAAATAGGCTATACAATGAAACTCCTATGGCTCTGATACCATGTAAGAATTTTGATATCATTTTGATACCAAAAGAATTTGCCTAAGGCAAAGAATAGATGCCAAGATCTAGAAGCTCAAGAGATAGCACAAGAGAGACAAAATGTGATATGATCAAATGATCAAATAATGAATAATAGATAGAATAGATTGATTGAATTGATTACATACAAAGTAGAATGCCTCAATATATAGGCAATGCATGATATCTAGAAGATATGCAAGTGATAAGATCACAACTAGACATGGTGCAATCACATGTCCACCAAAGGTGGATCATCCTCTATTGTACATGAAAGTATGTGCAACATGTGCAACAATGAGAGGATGATAATGTGATAAGATCACTAAATGTGGATCTCACACAAAAAGAGGTATGAGAAGACAACTATGACCACCTAAAGTGGAGATTCTCCTAACCATGTGCTAAAAAGAAATGCAAACTCCTAGGTGTCATAATGATAACTAATATGCAAATGCATTATCCTAAGTAAACTTAAGTAAAGTGTAATTAGTAAATACTTAATTACACCAACACAACTAAACACTTTTAATCGATCCTACACTCATAGAAATAATCATCTAATCAACTAAACACTTGAAATTGATCTAGAAGACTATTTTAACCTATAATACATTAGAATTCATCTCATCTCATCTCAATAATCATGGATAAAATGTAAGTTCATTAAACCTTATAAATCATAAGGAATGGGGATCAATGGTGAGAAGACATCATAGTAAAGTAGTGATCATTGTCAAAGGATAGTGATGAAATAGGACATAAAATACTTGAAGGTAGTAATTTACCATGGAAAGACAATGATTTAGAATGTATAAAGTTTTCAATTAATTTACAATGCACAAAACATGTCATAGAGAAGAGGTGACATTGATATGAAACACAAATTACAAAGATCATTATCATGAAGATCACAAAAGATCATAAAGGAATATTTAATATAGATGATCAAGTAATGGACAACAAGGATACTTGAAAATACTAAAACCTATGAAGATGAATCATAGGTCATAGAGTAGATAAAATGAAGAATCATTGTATCAAGGTATTATAACATTGAGTAGCAATGATCTTGCGGACATTCTTATAACACTGAGCATCAAACTATATATCCCTTTGACAAACTACCCTAAATAGACATTTAACTAGGATATGCTTATAACAATGAGAAACTTTAAACATTAGACAAACTACCTAAGTGAAATTGTTCTTTCTATTTATATGATCAAAAGGCAATACAATCCATAATGACTATTAGTTGTCGTAAAGGATGTTTCAAAGACACCATCACCGTACCATTTTTCAAACACATTCATATTTATTTAGTCTTAGAATAAACAATTGACTAATGTTATAGAGATGGAAATGAAATACAAACACTATGAAAAGGGTTTTATGAAATTTCAAAAAGCCACAATTTACATAGTTAACAAACCCTTTCTAAAAGTATATAGAGTTTAAAGTCCTCAAATAATTGCATTGAAGAATACATAGAAATCATGGGTGAATCTCGAAACCCTTGAAATATTTTTAAGGAAAAGGTTTCATGTTTGTAATAAACATGAAACCCTCAAACTATGTATTAATACACTTCTACTGCATAATACATCAAATAAAATACTAAAAACTGAATTCAAATTTTCATATAGACTAGTATAACTTCCACATAAACTCCCCAAGATAGTAATAGTTGTTCTTAGTAGAAAAATACATGATGTAACAGTGAAACAAAAAAAAAAAAAATGTAAATAAAAGAATCACCGATGGCAATTTCTATAATTATCTAGCAACACCAAATGACTATAAACCTGACCAAAATCACGACCCAAGTGAAAAAATTTGTAGAAGCAATTATTCATCGATGATATTAAAGAAACATTGAAACTAGAAGCCAAAAATAGAAAAAATGAGAAACCCACAAATAACTGTGACATCATGGCGGAGGAGTACATTTCCATTTTGTACATGAAATTATTTATGAACATTGTAGAATATTTTCATAAATACAAAGACCTAAAATAAAATTCCTCAAGAATAAAAATAGAAGATTAGAAAAAATGTAGAAACAAAAGCTAAAACCTAGATGTTACTGCATTTTCTTGTTAAATGGTGGCCTTAGTGAGGAAATAATCCTCACCTAGATCGGAGACTGTCCATACCGTTCATTTGAAACATTCCATGCAATAGAAATGGAAAAAACACAAAAATCTAAAAAATGTGAAAGGAAACGAAAAATATACCTTTGTTCAAGCGATAAATATTGGCATCTAAGATAGAACCAATTGCTCCCATGGAAAAGCTGTGGGATGTAGAAATGCACTTAAGTTTCAGTCCCAAACAAATAGAAGACTTCAGAAAATGTGGGATATAAATGGATGAAAGATAGCACAATCCGCGAGGAGGAAGGTGTAGTAAGTGGTATATACATTGATAAGGGAAACCGGGATGTTGGATTTAAGGAGAGATGATGAGTATTAAATGTAGAGGGATTTTGTAGTGTAAAGTGTTGGTAGTAATACAAGGTGGTGGTGATAGTGGATTTGGTGGTTATGTGGTTGAATGCCATGAGGCCACCATGTCCAGTACATATGAAAGGAAGAATATGTTTTGGTTGTGGGCCCGCGCACGTCCTAGTTGAGGCACCGAAAGGGGTCTTTTTGAAAAATTTGCAGAAAAGGACTCGTTGACATGGCATTTAGATGAGTCATTGGCATAAATTTTGATTTGGGGTTACCAACTAGGACAAGACGTAGGAAAAAAAATTGGTTTGGGGTCCACGTGGTGACCCATGTGGACTCCAAATGTTAGGGTGTGCACCTTCTAGCTCCTCTCCCCTAGTATTGGAATATTGTGATGCTTTAAATATGATGTTTTGTTTTCAAGGTTAACTTTCTACTGATATGTTAATATCAAATATATTCTTTTTAGAGATAATATCCATCAATACATTTAACTCTTTCGATCAATACTAAATGCATATTTGTTATATCCCTAAAATTTAAAAAATGATATGGTAACTATTAGAGGGTCCAATAACCATGACCTTCTTGTCCCCTTGACCCTCCAATTACTAATATTAAAAGAGCCCCAAAAATGACAACACATGTAGCAATAGTCGATCACATATGCACTAATAGTCTGTCATTTTTAAACTTTTTTAGTTGGTAATTGGCCCATTTCTGAACCACTATTGGGACATTTTGTAATGACTACTGGGACATTTGGCAACAAGTACTAGCAGTTTTGAGTGAATGATTATTGGTGCAAGAATATAGTGGGTATCGGGTGGCACTTTGAAATGGCCACTTTTTTATAACTATGTGTTTGATGGTCTCTATAGAGAAATCTGTGAATACATAGAAGTTGAAACCTTAGCTTTAAGAAGATATTTTACATACACAGACATACCAAAAAAATTGACAAAATATGGCATACGGTTTAGGATCTGTAGGTGCATGAAGTTAGGGTGTACGGGTACTAGGTCCTTTCCCCTAGTGTTTCCCCCAATAATAAAAATTTGACAATTCTTAAACCTAAATTATAACCCTAACTTATAATTGTGTGTGTGAAAATGTAAGTTATAAAAATGAATTGAAATTGTAAGTTGACAATTTAAACTACACTAATTCAAACAAATTGTCAAGATTAGACATTAAAAGAAGACTAAAATAGAAAATTAAAAGTAAGAAATGCAAACTCCTAAGCCTTATTTGTTGAAGAATTTTCTTTTGGTTTAGTAATTTGGTATGTGTTCTTACAAATTGATCTTCAAGAGTGCCCAATATTCTCCACGATCATACAATTTGCGATGGAAATGATGCAAATGAAGGTGGAACAATGGATTTGATGGTGTAAAAGATGGTGAAACTAAGCTAAAATAGATGAAAATGATGATTAAAATGCTCAGTATGGATGATGAATTTTTAAAACCAAGTTAACATTATAAGGGTTCTATGTTAAAATTGGACCAAAGTTCTAAAACCAAATTGGCATTATAACTTTACGTGAAATGGAAGTGGATGAATTGTGAAGGAAAAGTGAGGGTTTAAATAATGTTTGGATGCAAAGTGAAGGGTCTCCAAAATGTAACACTTGCAATAAAAAATGAAAAGTGGTACCTCAAAGGATGACATGTGAAAGGGAGGCTAGGTGTCAATTTTGGAGGAATTCCACCCAAAATTGGAGCAATTTTCCCATTTAATCAAAATAGGAATGTGCACATATTTGGAGAGGTTAGGATAGAGTTGGTCAAGGGGAGGTTTGGAATGATAAGGTTGGTTTGAACCATGGGTTAGTTAATAGGTTTGGGGTTATATGGAGGTTAAGGAGATAGGGTTGGTTGGGACCAAGGGTTAGATAGTGGGTTAGGTTAGAGGGCTAGATTAAGGAGTGGTTAAAGTTAGAAGACATGTGCTAAAATTGAATTAGTTATTTAAATTAATTCATTTTTGGAGCAAAGAGGAAAATGAAAAAATGAATTAAATAAGATAAATTATTATTATTATTATTTTGATAAAAATGGACAGAGCCATTGAGTTTTTTTATTAATAAAACTACTTCAGTGAGGCTCCAGGAGGAAAGAAGTAGGAAGAAAACCTCCCTTCTAGGCCAAATATATACAAGGAGATACATGTGGTGTCATACCACCAAAAAGGATCATAATTGCCACTACTATTTGGCATACATTCGAAGATGGAAGAGGAAGAACAGTCTACCACTACAACATTTGGGGTCGAATTTCGATGCCAGTTTGCGACACCACTAGCATTTTTGTTTTTTTTTGTGATTTTTTTGCAAGTGCCCCTAAAGTTGTTGTAATAGTGATGATGACATCATAATTGCGACACCCGCTTGGTTATAAACAAAATAAGAAAAAAAAGTGTCATTTGTAATTTTTGTGAATTCGAAGAGCTGTCGCGAAGACGACACTGCACACTTTTGCGTGGTGCGAAGAGGGCATTCGAGTTTGGCGTGCAGAAAGAGGCTGACACCATGTGGGAAGAGAGCATTGGCACTTGAGGTAGGAATTTGAGCTTTATCTTCTCATTAACTCAATTTCATTTTGATGGAATTTGTTGATTTAATGGTACAATATGAATGTTAATCATTTCTATTACCTTCAAAGCATTGTGTGAAGAGTTTGATCTCTCTTTATTTGTTTTTTTGTTGATATTCACTATGTGGTACTCCCTATTTATGATCATTTCATGAGGAAATGTCTTGATGGCTCACAAGGTGCAAGCTAGGGCATCATACATTGTTTATGAGCTCACTATTGAATATTGGCATTGTTTACATTTTTTCATTTGGAATGCTTGATGATTCGTGAGGTTTGAGAGCTAGGGCATTGTTGCTATTACCTTCAAGGCATTGTGTGAAGTGTTTGATCTCTCTTTATTTGTTTTGTTGTTAATATTCACTATGTGGTACTCCCCATTTATGATCATTTCATGAGGAAATATCTTGATGGCTCACGGGCTCCAAGCTAGGGCATCATACATTGTTCATGAGCTCACTGTTTAATACTAGCATTGTTTACATCTTTTCATTTGGAATGCTTGATGACCTGCAAGCTTTGAGAGCTAGGGAATCATTTCTATTACCTTCAAGGCATTGTGTGAAGTGTTTGATCTCTTTTTATTTGTTTTTCTATTGATATTCACTATGTGGTACTCCCCGTGTATGGTCATTTCATGAGGAAATGTCTTGATGGCTTGCGGGTTGAAAGCTAGGGCATCATACATTGTTCATGAGCTCACTTTTAAATAATGGAATTGTTTACATCTTTTCATATCGAATGCTTGATGAACCGTGAGCTTTGAGAGTTAGTGCATCATTTCTATTACCTTCAAGGCATTGTGTGAAGTGTTTGTTCTCTCTTTATTTGTTTTGTTGTTGATATTCACTAGCTATGTGGTACTCCCCATTTATGATTATTTCATGAAGAAATGTCTTGATGGCTCATGGGTTACAAACTAGGGCATCATGCATTGTTTATGAGCTCACTTTTTGAGCACCTTATGTCCCTATTTGATTATGAGGGACATGAGGTGCTCAAATAGTGAGCTCATAAATAATGCATGATGCCCTAGTTTGCAGCCCGTGAGCCATCAAGACATTTCCTCATGAAATGATCATAAATGAGGAGTACCACATAGTGAATATCAACAGAAAAAAAAATAAAGATAGATCAAACACTTCACACAATATATGTTGTTTTATAATATTTTATTAAGACTAAATATATTGTTTTATCAAGATTTTATTAAGACAAAGTATTTTGGGTTAGTTTTATGTTGTTTTATAAGATTTTATTAAGACTAAATATATGATGTAAACTCATAATTATAATTGATATATATAATGTTGGAAAAATGGTCAGCGCTCTCTTTGGAATTCGTGACATGGTTTAACAGCCTCCTGTGTCTTCTATAAGTCTAGTGGTTGTATCGGGCATTAAAAGGTCGATCTTTTCATGCAATGGCAACCGCTACTTGTAACAAGTGGTATCAGAGCTTGGTCACAAGTTTGAATCCCCTCGGGTAACACTGAGGGGGAGATTGTTGGAAAAATGGTCAGTGCTCCCTTCGGGATTCGTGACATGGTTTAACAGCCTCTTGTGTTTTCTCTAAGTCTAGTGGTTGTATCAGGCATTAAAAGGTCGGTCTTTTGGTGCAACGGCAACTTCTACTTGTAACATATAATACAATGGTATGTAGTAAAATCTATACATTTGTAAGATGTGATTAATACCAGTTATATGATGTTTTGGGATTAAATTGGTGAGTTTGTATACTTTCTCCATTTTAAACTAACCTATGACTTCAAAGGAGGAATTGTGAAATATAGTTGTAGGTATTTATTGATGGCAAGTTGGCTATACTGGTGTATATTACTTGTTATAGTGTTTTCATTATGGAAACAAAGTCATATAGTAGTTTGGATTCAGCACACTTGATGAGAAGATCAGAATTGGCTAAGTGTTGAAGACTGGACAGTGTATAGAGTACCTAAAGCTCAGAGCATCAGCCCACGTGCGTACGACCAACTTATGGTGTGTGCCCTAGAAGATAAGTTGGTTATACTATATTCATGCTTATTCTATGAGTGCATGATCATATATGCAAGTATGATAAAGTTATAGACAATTGAAGTTACATAGCCAGTGTGTGCCAGAGAAGAACAGAGTAAGCAGCCGACTATTAGCATTTTGATTTATGGTTATATTCTAATGTTGTAAAGGCTATGTGACTATTGTAATTAGGTTTCCAACATGTAAATATGTTTGTTTATAAACACACTTGAGCCAATTGAATTGGAAGCATTGTATGTAATTGGTTAAAGGCCGACCTAGTTATTTATTTTGTATGCGCATATAAATATGAGATGCACCCATTGTAGTTAGCATGGTAGTTGCAATAGAGTTGAGATAAGCATAGAAGAAGTGTGCAAAGAGTCTATAAGATGTATTAGAGCTTTATAAGAGGTTAAAGCATCAATGCATCAAAGGAACTGATTTGACAAGCACTGTCATAGTGACAGTTCATCCAGCAGATCTAGTGTGTATCTGAGATCAAAAGGTTGTAGCCTTCACCACTTGAGAAATGAGCTCTAGGACTGTGCATCCACATCACTAATAGGGTTTATTTTAAAAGACTCCTAATAGGGTCTGACCCTTGACAAGGTCTACTGTACTTAATACATTGTAAAGAAACTCCTAACAGGGTTAAGGATCTTCTAACAAGGATCATAAAACACTAGTACAAAATATTAGTGGGTGTCAATTCCCACTAGGTTTTTACCTGTTTGAGTTTCCTTGTAACCATATTGGTGTTATGTGTTGATTTCATGTTTCTTGTTTATGTGGATGTTCATTTCAATACTTAAGCATTTAAGTTCAATTTAAAGATTAAGTGAAAAGATAAGATACAGTGAACATTGATTCACGCCCCCCCCCCCTCTCAGTGTTCCCATTCCTAAAAATTGGTATCAATGCTCTAGTCCTCGGCAAAGAATTTTAACCACTTGAGGAGATCATGGACAAAGAAGAAATGAAACATCTAAAAAGAAATCTTGAAGATGCTCTTGAAGACCTGGAAAAATCTGAAAGAGAAATTGAAGAACTAAAGGAAAAACTCAGTGATGCTCAATTAGTCATCAAAAGGCTAAGGAAGGATTTGAAAGAATGCTCTACTAGTGATCTAGGGATAATGGTCAAGAAACTGAATGAAGAAAATGCATCCTTGAAAGAACAACTTGAATAATTTGATGATAAGCTGATTAACAATCAGGAAGTCTATGATGAATAGATCAAAGAGAACCTTCAACTAAATGAAGAATTGAGGCAAACAAACATGGAAATTTTGGAACTAAGGAATAACAAAGAAAGCTTGGAATCTGAATTAAAAGAAGTAAAGAATCACATTGATAAATTTCACACCAGTTCTGATTTGATAGAATCTTAGTTGTATGCAAGAAGAGATAAAGGAGATACTAGTTGCATTGGATACAATGAAGCACAAAATCAGATCGACAACATGTGAGAAAGAATGAAAGCACCAGAAGGCACCTCAAATGCTAAGGAGACTGGAAGTCAGACTAAAGATCATATTGAACCACCTAAGAATGAATGCAAGCCAGTAGACCACACTTGTTATACATGTAACAAGAATGGACATATAGCAAGAAACTGTACAGAGGTAAGACCTTTTAATGGTTACTGTTATTCATGCAATAAATTTGGTCATAGAGCTATGAACTGCAAGACAAGTCAAAAGAACATAACTTAGTATAATCAAAGAAATCAGAATCAATCAAATGTAAGAAGTTCTCAGAATGTTACATGTCAGATATGTAACTATAATGGTCACTCTTCTAGACAATGTAAAATGGTGACTCATGTCAATGCGCCAAGGAATATAAGGCCTCCAGTCATTTTTCACTCTTGTAACAAGGCTGGACACATCTCAAAGTTTTGCAGATCAAGGACACAAGGTCAAGAAAGCCCTAAAAAGCCTGAAGAACTAATATTGGATCCCAAAGGAGAAGTCAATTTTGTGAAAGCTTCAGAAGATGCGAGCTTGATTTGGTCAAAAGCTCAAAGAAGGGCAAGGTTGATGAGTATGTATTGGATGCATCGATAGTGGATGCACCCTCTACATCTGCATGAACCACCCTCAGGGTCATAGGGGGACCTAATTTAGCTCTAGCCCCCTACGTGGCTGGTATACTCACTCTCAAAGAATGCACCTTTGGACTTAAGCTTTTGGAGACTAGTAGAACCTATGTGCAAGAGCACACTAGCTGATTGTTTGTAGAATGAAAGATATAAATTTTCAAGTGACAATCTGGTTTATGTGACAAGCATTAATGGAAAATTTTCTACTTTAAAGTAAATAGAAGTTTGTAAATCTCTCATTGCATTCGAATTCAGAGTGATTGAAGAGTAGAAGAGCCCTAGAAATTGATTGAGAAGGATTGCAGTTTGATTCATCAAGTGACTTGTGTATTTGATTAGTTGTAGAAACCCTAGTTCATCACGCTGATTCAGAATCTCTTGGAAACCTTTGAGAAAGCGTTATACAAGTAAGTGGTGGCTACACCTATAGTATTTGATGTTATAGAGAAGAAAAGATATGTATTTAAGAGGCACCCATTCAAATCCGCTCTAGATGACCTAGAAGGGGCATTCTCCCGCATGCCTATGGGTTTTATGCATGTCGAGGACATTAGGGCATACATTCACTATAAGAAAGAACCAGTAGGATTAGACAGATTAAGAGCACACATGGAAACTATGTTGAAACCAGAAAAAACCTTCATGGATGAGTATGTACAATGGAATAATCACCCTATAGTGGAGTATGCTATGGCATATGAGTTCTATGAATCAGAATGGATCAAGATTCTACTAAGCAGGATTCATGATGACCTATTTTGGAAAGGTGAAGTGTTAGTCAGAATTACTAGTGACCTAATTCATGAGATGATAGGCCTCTCTAAGATAGGTGTCATTCTTCCAGCCGGAAAAGATGTGAAAAAACTTGTTGAGAAAACCTGCAAGTCAAGAAGTGATAGGCGTGGAATGAATATAGAGCCTATTGAGAAAGATGATATCAAATTGATGTCCATGATACTAGGTTACAGGTTCCAACACACCAGCAGGGTGAACAGTGTGTCTGCGGCCATAATTATTGCAACCATAAGACTTGTGAAAGAGAATGGTGAGTTCAATTTGTGTGAGATCATGCACGCACAACTAATAGAAACATTAAGGTAATCAAGCATGACAAGACCAAGATATTTATGTTTGGGTCCCTAATTATCTATATGTACTTCCATATTATTGGAAAGGTTTCAGATTCATACCTAGACAAGACTATTCCTACCATGCCATAGATATCTATCAAGGCATCTACTGAGAGCACTCTAAGAGACTACATGACACTGGAGTCGAAGACATTTAGAGTCAAGATGTAGATGAGATATAAAATTCCAGAGAAAATAGTTGAAAAGTACAAGGAAACCATTTGCTTCATGGTTGAGACAGACACAACATGCATGGAGGTAGTTGAACCAAGAACAAAGTGGATTCATCCACTAGGATATGAAGTGGAAGAGCCTATTCTAGAGGCTTATGCTCTCGTTCTACTGTCAGCACCTAAAGACCCTAATGAGCTAAGATGGGGAACCTATGAGGAGAAAATAAGAGAAGTTGATGTAGTGTTAAATAGCACATCAACAAAAAGGAAGGTTACTAAGGTTACCTCAGATATCTTGAGAATTCATGGAGTGTCTCAAGAAGACCTAGACAAAAGGGAACAAAAGATTTCTTTGGAAATTGAGAACATAGCAATAGTAAAGACTGAATCAGAAGATCCTAAGCTAAAGAAGGTGAAGATAGAAAAGTTTGATATTTAGAAGGGTAATACTGATGTTACTCCTTCTGTGCCCAAAGAAACCATTGACCTTACTGCTCCTCCTAAGTATAAGGCAATGCCTAAGAGGAAGAAAGAAATCAGCATTGGTCATCCTTCCTTGAGAGTATCAAGGAATAGAAGGAACACTCAAGCACCTCCTGAAGTAAGTTTCAAACCTAGTCTCAGTGTGCTAAGTACAAGAATCATTGATGAAGGCAGGATTGATCAAGTAGGAAAGTTCTATGAAAAATACAGTGAGATTGAAAAATTAGAGATTAATGGAAAGATTGTCAAACATATGTTAAATTTTAAGAAGAGAGTCTTAGAATTGAAGACTATGATTCTTGATAATGTATGGAATATCTTAGAGTTCCAAAAGAGATAGGCTATTGAAGAAGATCTATGGATAAGAGAAAAGATTTTAGATGAAACCCTTCTAGTATGCGAGCTAGAAGAGAAAAATTTATTGTTAGATCTGGTGAAGCCTCACCTCAGGACCAAGACATGAACATTGAATATAATGGATAAAAACTTTGCATTAGTTGCCAAGGAAACAAAGAAAGCCTTTGAGAAGGTCTTTATGAATAGGCACATGTATCCACCTACTATGCCCACAGCTCAAGTACCCTCAAAGAAAGTCAAGGTGACAGAGCCCACTAATGCATCAGTGATAGGTCCTTAGGACTCAGCACCTACAGTTGAAACTCAAACAAAGGCAGATAAGTTTGCGCCCATGACAGAGTCACTAAAGGATAGCATCATTATCATTGATAATGTAGAGATAGCCATGGTGGCCACTGAAATTGAGTTGGACAAGTTTGAAGAGGTATTTGTGAGTACTTAAGAGGTTGAGACTCTATGTGGTAACTCCACTCCCAATCAAGAAGAAGTATTGATTAAGGATATAAAAAATGAAGAAGAAAAGAAAAAAGAACAAATAGAAAAAGAAGTAGAAAAACAAGAAGAAGTAGATAGAAAATAAAATGAACCAATAATAATAAGAGTCAAAGAGGAAGTTATGGATAGTACTCCTATCACTCCCTTAACAGCATTGTTGTCAAGTTTGACACCTGACACAACTAGTTTGGACTCTTGTGGAGAAGAAGACCTTATCAAGTTTAGCATCTTAGCTATGGAGAAATCCAAGGAGAAATAGGTGATGAGAAATCCCCTCCTTGTAGAATCAGTAACCATCCTAAACAATTTGTTGCCAGCAGACAAGAAAGTGTCCAAGGTACACTCCGCTGATGATGTAAGTGAAGTCATTTCATAGTTCAAGAATAATTTCTCTAGCCTAGAAGAATCTGCATCCCTAGTTGCAGAAGAGAAATATTTGAAGAAGAGGCTCAATGAATTGGTTAGCAACTATGCACTTGAACTGAGCTCACTAAAGGCTAGTCAAGCATCCTTGAAGGAGTTTGTAGCAAAAGGCAGAAAGATTATTGCTGATTGTATGAACCAAGACAAGCTGACTAGTGATCTATACAAAAAGATACAAGAGGCTGAAGCTAAGATAGATAGCATAAGAAAATTAGTGGAAGATCCATCAATTGATGCAAACATGTGCAATAATGTCTACCAAGGATAGATAGACAAGATTGAGAAGGCAGAAAAGGAGATGTCCAAGATAAGGGCTAGGCAGACTCAGCTAAGGAATGCTCTTGTGCCCTCATTAGACATACTTAATCAGAATATCAAGGAGATTGATGCCACCATGGTGACATATGATCAAGGTCCTAGCACAGATTTGGAGAATACTGAGAAGCTACAGTATCCATCATGCGCCCATCTACAGATTGTAAATTCACTGATCACATTTTGGAAGAAGGAGATCCAAAACCTGTAGATAGCATATCCAGATGTTCTCTCACAATAAGTAGTTGTATATATAGTTTTTAAGCACCTTTGTCATTAATTTCAAAGGGGGATTATGTATAGAATATGGTATAGATATGTATAAGGGAGATATAAGACAAAAGGTTTTTGTATTAAGGAACAGTTAGCAACTTGGCCATATTTTTTTATTTCCATAAATGACAAAGGGGGAGATTGTTGGCAAGTTGGCTATACTAGTGTATATGACTTTTTATAGTGTTGTCATTATGGAAAAAAAGTCATATATTAGTTTGGAGTCAGTGCACTTAATGAGAAGATCAAAATTGGCTAAGTGTTGAAGATTGGATAGTGTACAGAGTACCTAAATCTCAGAGCATCAGCACACATGCATACGACCAAGTTATGGTGTGCGCCCTAGAAGATAAGTTGGTTAGAATATATTAATTCTTATTCTATGAGTGCATGATTAGATATGAAAGTATGACAAAGTTACAAACAATTGAAGTTACACAACCAGTGTGTGCCAGAGAAGAACAAAGTAAGCAGCCAACTGTTAGCATTTTGATTTGCAGTTATATTCTAATGTTGTAAAGGCTATGCACCTATTGTAATTAGGTTTCCAACATGTAAATATGTTTTTTTATAAATACGCTTGAGCCAATTCAATTAGAAGCGTTGTATGTAATCGGTTAAAGGGCCGACCTAGTTATTTATTTTGTAAGCGCATATAAATATGAGATGTGCCCATTGTAATTAGCATGGTACTTGCAATAGAGTTGAGAGAAGTAGAAAAAAAGTGTGCAAAGAGTCTATAAGATGTATTAGAGATTTTCAAGAGGTAAAAGCATCAGCACATCAAAGGAACTGATCTGATAAGCAGTGTCATAGTGAAATTTCATCCAGCAGATATAGTGTGTATATGAGATCATAAGGTTGTAGCCTTCACCACTTGAGCAGTGAGCTCTAGGACTGTGTGTCCACACCACTAATAGGGTTTATTATAAAATACTCCTAACAGGTTCTGACCCTTGACAAGGTCTACTATACTTAATACATTGTAAAGCAACTCCTAACAGGGTTAAGGATCTTCTAACAAGGATCATAAAACACTAGTACAAAATATTAGTGGGTGTCAATTCCCATCGGGGTTTTTACCTATTTGGGTTTCCCTATAACCATATTAGTGTTATGTGTTGATTTCATGTTTCATGTTTATGTGGATGTTCATTTTAGTACTTAAGCATTTAAGTTTAGTTTAAAGATTAAGTGAAAAGATAAGATACAGTAAACATTGATTCACCCCCCCTCTCAGTGTTCCCATTCCTACCAGTTATCTCTTTTATAATGATGGAGGAGTGAAAGGTAATGATCAATGAGGTTTCTTATATTATATCATACATTAATACACTTACCATTTTGAATTTGAGCTTGGGCATCATCCAATGTTATTGTTGTCATTGCATGTTTTTTGTTGTTGTGCACCATTATATACATTGTTTATTTCATTGAGACTATGAGCTTGACATTTGTAATGTATTTGTTGTTATTGGATCAATGTTTCCATGTTGTTGAGGTTTTAGATGTCCTTTACTAATCTTGTATAAATAACATATATACCATGTTGACTCACATCCCATGAGGTGTTGCTTGATAACACATTTGACATCATACCTTTTGCTCCATTTTGGCCTTGATTTACTCACTACATGCACATGTTTTGTAGCATAGTTCATTTTAGAAGTGTATGGCTTGACTATGCACATGCATAATTGTAGATGAGGATCAATAATAGGGTGCTAGGAATTGCTTAGATCCTTTGGATCTAACCCCATCTTTTCCTTCCTTGCAGGTTTTGGATCATACAAGAGCATATTGGATTGAACCCTGGGTCAACACTTCATTACTTCAGGCAATGTTTGGTACCTTCATTATTTATGCTCATCCACTTATGTATGTTTTCATTCATTCATATTCTTCTGAAATTTGGCTATTAGCGACCATATCTGACGATTATATTTAAAATTTTCTTAAAAGTTTATATTTTTTATTTCAATTTTTAAAATCATAAAATGAATAAAATTTAAAGATAACAAATTAAGATAATATTTTTCTTTACTTTAAAAAAAACATAAAGCTCATAAAGCATGGTAAAATAGGGCCCTAACTGTGGTAAAATGGGAAAGTTTCCACCTTGCACTGCTCTTCATATGGAAGCTGCTAAGTAACTATGTTATAAAATCTCAAGGCATGAAATTTTATACTTTTTGACATCATACTTTTTCTCCTTAGCATTTAGTTTACAATGTGGGGGAGTCGAAGAAAATATATATACAATTATAAAATTTCATGCCTTGAAATTTGGCATGAAATTTTATAACATAGTTCCTTAGCATTTGATCTTTATATGGTAGCCATGACTTGAGGTAGGCATTCGAGCTTTGTCTTCTCATTAACTCAATTTCATTTTGATGACATGTATTGATTTAATGGAAAAATATGAATGTTAATACCGACATTGTTTACATCTTTACATTTGGAATGCTCGATGACCCGTGAGCTTTGAGAGCTAGGGCATCATTTCTATTACCTTCAAGGCATTGTGTGAAGTGTTTGATCTCTTTTTATTTGTTTTTCTATTGATATTCACTATGTGGTCCCCGTTTATGATCATTTCATGAGGAAATGTCTTGATGGCTCGTGGTTGCAAGCTAGGGCATCATGCATTGTTTATGAGCTCATTGTTTCAGCACCTCATGTCCCTATTTGATTGGCCAGTGATTTGTTTGTTATATTGATGTTATTAGATCAAATAGGGACATCAATAATAAAATAGGGATGTCAGTAATAAAATAATACACTTACTATTTTGAATTTGAGCTTAGGTATCATGCAATGTTATTGTTGTCAAAACTATAAGTGTATTAATGTATGATCTAATAGCAGCAACCTCATTGATCATTACCTTTGATTCCTCCATCATTATAAAAGATATAACTACCTATGTACAACTATATTTCATAATTCCTCCTTTGAAGTCATAGGTTAGTTTAAAATGGAGAAACATCAAAATATTGTAATATCCCAAAACATCAAAATATCATAAATAAAAACATTACACAATGTCATTCAGATTGAGTACAATATGATCACGTGTCTTTAATTATGATACACTTTTGAAAATCTTGTCATATATATATATATATATATATATATATATATATATATATATATATATATATATATATATATATATATATATATATAGTCAAGTAATAAAATCTTATAAAACAACATACATTGTGTGAAGTGTTTGATCTCTCTTTATTTATTTTTCTATTGATATTCACTATGTGGTACTCCCATTTATGATCATTTCATGAGGAAATGTCTTGATGGCTCATGGGGTGCAAGCTAGGGCATCATGCATTGTTTATGAGCTCACTGTTTGAGCAACTAATGTCCCTAATTGATTGGTTGGTGCTATGTTTGTTATATTGATGCTATTAGATCAAATAGGGACATCAGTAATAAAATAGGGACAACAAATAGGGACATCAGTAATAAAATAATACACTTACTATTTTGAATTTGAGCTCAGGCATCATGCAATGTTATTGTTGTCATTGCATGCTTGTTGTTGTTGTGCACCATAACAGCAACAAGAATGCAATGTTATGAAATTTTGAGATTAAATTGGTGAGTTTGTATACTTTCTCTATAATGGTGGAGGAGTCAAAGGTAATGATCAATGAGGTTGCTAATATTAGATCATACATTAATACACTTACTATTTTGAATTTGAGCTCGGGCATCATATATTGTTTTATACACTATTTATTTCATTGAGACCGTGAGCTTGGCATTTGTAATGTATTTCCTATTATTGGATTAATATTGCCATGTTGCTGAGGTTGTAGATGTCCTTTTACTGATCTTGTATAAACAACATATATACCATGTTGACTCACAGCCCATGAGGTGTTTCTTGATAATACATTTGACATCATACTTTTTGCTCCTTTTTGGTCTTGATTTACTCACTGCATGCATATGTTTCCTGAGTGCACATGTTCTATAGCATAGTTCATTTTAGAAGTGTATGGCTTAACTATGCATATGCATAATTGTTAGGATAATAAGCAGAAAATGCAAATATTAACAAACAAGAGAGAACACAATAACACAAAATTTAACATGGTTCACCCAATCCCTGGGCTACGTCCACCAACAGTGAGTCCAATATGTTTATTATTATCTAGTGATTACAATCTAAAACCTGCAACTCAATACTGCCGCAAGAAGCTACAATAATCCCTTATACAATGAATCTCAAACCCTAAGCCCTTTTACAAGTATTTTTGACATAATGAAATTAGGGAAAAAATACTCTGACTAATAGAAAAATAGATGGCCAACATTTTACAATATTATTAAGCCATCAGGGGCGCTGCCTCTTGACCCCGCCTGGGGCACTGCCCCAGGACCCCGCAAGGGACTCTGCCCCTTGACCCCATGGAAAAGTCTGATTAGGCTCCACATACATAACAATAATTGTAGAAGAGATAACTACCTACAACTATATTTCATAATTCCTCCTTTGAAGTCATTGGTTAGTTTAAAATGGAGAAACATCGAAATATCGTAATATCCAAAAACATCAAAATATCGTAAGTAAAAATATTACATAGTGGCATTCAAATTAAGTACAATATGAATTCACGTGCCTTTAATTATGATACACTTTTTAAAAGCTTTTCATAAAAAATATATATATATTTAGTCAAGTATTAAAATCTTATAAAACAACATACATTGTGTGAAGTGTTTGATCTCTCTTTATTTGTTTTGTTGTTGATATTCACTATGTGGTACTCCCCTTTATGATCATTTCATGAGGAAATGTCTTGATGGATCACGGGCTGCAAGCTAGGGCATCATGCATTATTTATGAGCTCACTATTTGAGCACCTAATGTCCCTATTTGATTGGTCGGTACTATTTTTGTTATATTGATTCTATTAGATCAAATAGGGACATCAATAATAAAATAGGGACATCGGTAATAAAACAATACACTTACTATTTTGAATTTGAGCTTAGACATCATGCAATGTTATTGTTGTCCTTGCATGCTTGTTGTTGTTGTGCACCTTAACAGCAACAAGAATGCAATGTTATGAAATTTTGGGATTAAATTGGTGAGTTTGTATACTTTCTCTATAATGATGGAGGAGTCAAAGGTAATTATCAATGAGGTTGCTGATATTATATCATACATTAATGCACTTACTATTTTGAATTTGAGCTCGGGCATCATATATTGTTCTATACACTGTTTATTTCATTGAGACCGTGAGCTTGGCATTTGTAATGTATTTCCTGTTATTGGATTAATATTGCCATATTGTTGAGGTTGTAGATGTCCTTTTACTGATCTTGTATAAATAACATATATACCATTTTGAATCACAGCACATGAGGTGTTGCTTGATATCACATTTGACATCATATTTTTTGCTCCATTTTGGTCTTGATTTACTCACTGCATGCATATGTTTCCTAAGTGCACATGTTTTGTAGCATAGTTCATTTTAGAAGTGTATGGCTTGACTATGCACATGCATAATTGTAGATGAGGATCAGTAACAGGGTGCTAGGCATTTCTTAGATCCTTTGGATCTAACCCCATCTTTTCCTTCCTTGTAGGTTTTGGCTCATACAAGAGCATACTGGATTGAACCCTAGGTCAACACTTCATTACTTCAGGAAATGTTTGGTGCCTTCATTATTTATGTTCATCCACTTATGTATGTTTTGATTCATTCATATTCTTCTAAAAGTTGGCTATTAGTGACCATATAAGACCATTCTTGATGTTTTTGGGTCATTTGATGAAAAGATGTAAATAGGGACATCAGTAATAAAATAGGGATATTTTAATCTTTATGAGCTCAAATTCAAAATAGTAAGTGTATTATTTTATTACTAATGTCCCTATTTGATCTAATAGCATCAATATAACAAATAGAGCACTGACCAATGAAATAGGGACATGAGGTGCTCAAACAGTGAGCTCATAAAACAATATATTTAGTCTTAATAAAATCTTATAAAACAACATATATTGTGTGAAGTGTTTGATCTCTCTTTATTTGTTTTGGTGTTGAAATTCACTATGTGGTACTCCCCGTTTATGATCATTTCATGAGGAAATATCTTGATGGATCATGGGTTGTAAGCTAGGGCATCATACATTGTTCATGAGCTCACTGTTTAATACTGACATTGTTTACATCTTTTCATTTGGAATGCTTGATGACCTGCGAGCTTTGAGAGCTAAGGCATCATTTCTATTACCTTCAAGGTGTTATGTGAAGTGTTTAATCTCTCTTTATTTATTTTGATCATACATTAATACTCTTATTGTTTTGAATTTGAGCCGGGGCATCATGCAATGTTATTGTTGTCATTGCATGCTTGCTGTTGTTGTGCACCATATATTATTTTATACACTGTTTATTTCATTGAGACTGTGAACTTGGCATTTGTAATGTATTTTTTGTTATTGGATTGATGTCGCCATGTTGTTGAGGTTGTAGATGAATTGAATCACCACTGCCATTCTATTTTGATAGAAGCAATATAACAAATAGAGCATCGTCCAATCAAATAAGGACATCAGTAAGACATTTAATGCATTATTACTTCTTCATGATGATAAAAATTTCATTGGCTCAAAGCACATAGATTGTCGGTAGCTTCATTACTTCATTAGATCTATACCTTTGTTAATTTCACTAGCATCATGCAGCTTTCTTACTTGTTCTTTAAAATGCAGATTCAAATATACTCCATGCCATAGCATTAATGTATAAATGATGCAGATTTGTGTACCTCTTTGTTTTGATGTAGCTTACTCACTGCATGCAATGGGCCCTCCTTGGGGCTGCCAACCATGTTGTGATGTTACGATCTTTACTTGAAATTCATGATGTACTCCTCCCTTAAAATGCATATTTGATGCTTTTCTCCTCTGATTTGATGATGATGTATGCCCCTTCCATTGCTTACTCATGCTTGCTCATGGCTGCCTTGTGCTGATGGGCATGGTGTGTGACTGGTGTGTGTGCATCATTTGGAAATGATTTCACAACAACACCAGATGAAATAGAAACATCTGGTGTTATTGTTGCACTGTTTGAATGATGTAGTCACAATAGTGACTCACCAGGTGTTCATGCAGACATAAATGCAACCATTTACTCTCTGCAACATTCTTCTGAGTGCACATGTCTTGTAGCATGGTTTTTCTTTCAAAAGTGTATGGCTTCACTATGCACATGCATAATTGTAGATGAGGATCAGTAATAGGATGCCATTCATTGCTTAGATATTTTTTATCTAACCCCCATCTCTCTTTTCTTTGCAGGTTCTTGATCACACAGGGGCACACTAGATTCATACTCGGGTCAAAAATTTATCACTTCAGGCAATGTCTGGCACCCTTATTATTTATGTTCATCCTCTTATGTATGCCTGTACTCTTTCATTTTCTTTTGAAAGTTATTTTTCTTGTATAGTATATACAAGTTATTTTTCATATATATACATGTAATCTTTAGATGCAAAAATTTATTTTTCTTTACATGTATCTTTGCATAAAATAAACACAAATTAAACAAGATCATCTAATAATGCAAACTAGGGTATTGTAGTCACTCATCTAGTAATTAGTTCCCCAAACCATTACTAAGGATTGAACATAAGTCTAAGTCCCCATACCTATTATTCTATGTGTCCTTATTGTCTTCGTAATTTTGGTTCAACCCCTATAGGATGCCCAAGCCTAGAGTCTAGGGAAAGTACCCAAGAGAACTTGAAAGAAAGATGAATGAAACCATTATCCTTATGTGGGTAAACCCATATAAGTGTTCTTCCTTTGCATCACAACTCCTACTTAAGGATCCACAATCATGCATTTATGTTCAAGACTTATTATTACCTTGGTCCTTTTGAATCTTAGGATAACATCTCAATTGGGAAAGGAAAACCAAAACCTTTCATAGACCAATAACAACCAAGGCATGTGGGTGCTCTTCTATTGTACAGTTTTACTCATAAAATATATGTACAGTTATAAAATTTTATGCCTTGAAATTTTATAACATAGTTCCTCTTCATAAAAATAGAATGGAAATGTTGATTCAATGCATCTACCCACATTCTATGTGCTTTGAGCCAATGAATTTTTTATCTTAATGATGTCCCTATTTGATTGGTCGGTGCTCTATTTGTTATATTGTTGCTATCAAAATAGAATGGTAGTGGTGATTCAATGCATCTACAACCTCAACAACATGGTAGCATTGATCCAATAACAAAAAATGCATTACAAATGCCAGGCTCACAGTCTCAATGAAATAAATAGTATATAAAACAATATATGGTGCACAACAGCAACAAGCATCTAATGACAGCAATAACATTGCATGATGCCCGAGCTCAAATTCAAAATAGTAAGTGTATTAATGTATGATCTAATAGTAGCAACCTCATTGATCATTACCTTTCAGTCCTCCATCATTATAGAAGAGATAACTACCTACAACTATATTTCATAATTTCTCCTTTGAAGTCATAGGTTAGTTTTAAATGGAGAAAGTATACAAACTCACCAATTTAATCACAAAACATCATATAGCTGGAATTAATCACATCTCACAAATGTATAGATTATAATACATACCATTGTATTATATATATCAAGTATAATTATGAGTTTACATCATATATTTAGTCTTAAAAAAATCTTATAAAACAACATAAAACTAACCCAAAATACTTTGTCTTAATAAAATCTTAATAAAATAATATATTTAGTCTTAATAAAATTTTATAAAACAACATATATTGTGTGAAGTGTTTGATCTCTCTTTATTTGTTTTGTTGTTGATATTCACTATGTGGTACTCCCCATTTATGATCATTTCATGAGGAAACTTGATGGCTCGCGGGCTATAAGCTAGGGCATCATGCATTGTTTATGAGCTCACTATTTGATCACCTCATGTCCCTATTTGATTGGTCAGTGCTCAAACAGTGAGCTCATAAACAATGCATGATGCCCTAGCTTGCAGCCCGCGAGCCATCAAGACATTTCCTCATGAAATGATCATGAACGGGGAGTACCACATAGTGAATATCAACAACAAAACAAATAAAGAGAGATCAAACACTTCACTCAATGCCTTGAAGGTAATAGAAATGATGCCCTAGCTCTCAAAGCTCGCGGATCATCAAGCATTCCAAATTAAAAGATGTAAACAAGGCCAGTATTAAACAGTGAGCTCATGAACAATGTATGATGCCCTATCTTGCAACCCGCGAGCCATCAAGACATTTCCTCATGAAATGATCATAAACGGGGAGTACCACCTAGTGAATATCAACAACAAAATAAATAAAGAGAGATCAAACACTTCACACAATATATGTTGTTTTATAAGATTTTATTAAGACTAAATATATTATTTTATTAAGATTTTATTAAGACAAAGTATTTTGGGTTAGTTTTATGTTATTTTATAAGATATTTATTAAGACTAAATATATGATGTAAACTCAATATAACAAACAGAGCACCAGCCAATAAAATAGCGACATGAGGTGCTCAAACAGTGAGCTCATAAACAATGCATGATGCCCTAGCTTGCAACTCGTGAGCCATCAAGACATTTCGTCATGAAATGATCATAAATGGGAGTACCACATAGTGAATATCAACAACAAAACAAATAAAGAGAGATCAAACACTTCACACAATGCCTTGAAGGTAATAGAAATGATGCCCTAGCTCTCAAAGCTCGTGGGTCATCAAGCATTCCAAATGCTAGGATGTAAACAATGCCACTATTAACATTTATATTGTGCCATTAAATCAATAAATGCCATAAAAATGAAATTGAGTTAATGAGAAGACAAAGCTCGAATGCCTACCTCAAGTGTTAGTGCCCTCTTCCCACATGGTGTCGGCCTCTTCATGCACACCAAACTCAAATGCCCTCTTCGTGCCATGCAAAAGTGCAGTGTCGTCTTTGTGACAGCTCTTTGAATTCACAAAAATTACAAATGACACTTTCTTTTTCTTTTTTCTTTTTTGTTTATAACCAAGTAGGGTCATAATTAAATCAACAAATGCCATCAAAATGAAATTGATTTAATGAGAAGACAAAGCTTGAATGCCTACCTCAAGTCATGGCTACCATATAAAGATCAAATGCTAAGGAACTATGTTATAATATTTTAAGGCATGAACTTTTATAACTATACAAATATAAAATTTCAAGGAATGAAATTTGACCTCTGATTTGACCTTGTAATGTCCCCTCCATTGCTTATGTTTGATCATGACTGCCTTGTGTTGATGGGCATGGTGGGTTACTGTTATTGATGCATCATTTGGAAATGATGCCATAACAACACCAGATGGAACAACAACATCCGGTGTTGTTGTTGCACTATTTGGATGATGTAGTCATAATAGTGATTCACCAAGTGCTCATAGAGATATAAATGCAGCCACAACATTGATTCACCAAGTCTTCATAGGGACATAAATGTAGGGCTTCATTTGGATTGTAGCACCTATACACTACACATGTTCCTGAATGCATTTTTCTGAGTGCATATGTTCTGTAGAATAGTTCCTTTTAGACGTGTATGGCTTAACTATGCACATGCATAATTGTAGATGAGGATCAATAATAGGGTGTCAAGCATTGCTTAGATCCTTTGGATCTAACCCCATCCTTTCCTTCTTTGCATTTTTTGGATCATACATGAGCATACTAGATTGAACCCTGGGTCAACACTTCATTACTTTAGGAAATATGTGGTACCTTCATTATTTATGTTCATCCACTTATGTATGTTATCATTCATTCATATTCTTCTGAAAATTGGCTATACTCATATTCTTCTTGTGTCTGAGTCTTCTAACTATGATCAATTTAATGCTGTAAATCTTGACATAGAATTCGATATCAACCTATCATATATCCATTCCAAATGATATAACTCCATTTGAATAAACATACATGCAAACCATTTGAAAAAATTTCCATATGAAATCTAGAGCAATACATTAATTTCATAGCGAATTCATGATTTATAATGCCCCTGATTTATAGTGAATTCATGATTTATAATTCAGTTGTAGTAGCTCAATGTGTTTGAACTAAAGAATACCCCTTACTTGGTTTCCTACAAAGCCTTTGGTGAAATCTGTCACAAAATTAAAAGTTTGGTCAAAGTAAATGTATAAATGAAGGATGAAACACATAGGAAGCTATGAGAAGCTATGAGAAGGTGACATGAAGCTAATGAAAGGAGGCATCTTAATGATGTTAAATCACAGGGGATTCTCTTTGTTCCTTGCAATGGAGTGAGCTAATTCTAAAAGTATAAATAGATAATTTTAACAATGTATAAATTCCTTCACAAGATGTAATAAAAACACTGGCAAGGCACGAGAACTGTTTGACGAAATGTCACAATAGTGGTGTCTCATGCAATGCTGAGATGTTTAGTTATATGCAATGCTGAGATATTCAAAATATTGTTGGATAAATAGATAATTTTAACAATGTATAATGTCCTTCACAAGATATAATGAAAACTATGGAGTGAACTATGTTTGTCTAATTATATAACTATTATCTTATGTCAGGTATCCCACACAATCTCATGGATTGTCAGGTACAAGTCAATACACCCCATAGAGATTAATGTCTTTTACCATTTGTAAAATATCTCTCATTACCACCTGTCTTTCTCATTGCATGAAGTGCATGTACTAGCGAATAGGTATTTGTCAGAATTGTCTTCCTCGAGTGAGGAAAATCTAGGAATGGAAGAAGAAAGTGAGACATTTAGTATGTCTAATTCAATGAGATCGACTCGAGGTAAAAGGATCATAAAGAAATTCATGAAATTCATGAAATTTTTCCTTTCTTAATGGAGGTCATGTTCTTATGATGATGAGAGAAAAGGTGACTCTGAGCTGCCCTTTAGGTACAAACATCTATAGAAACAATGGGTCCTCGATGATTTTCCTTCAATAAACACTAATTTTTGTGTTAAAGAGAGGATATATCACATAGCACCATCTTCATTACATGGTTTGGGCCTATTTTCCATGGATGGCATAAAGGTATCTTACAAAAAAGTTGTCAAATTGATGGAGTATGTCGGGCCTTGTTATGATTACAGTAGTTGGATGCAGATTGTTAAATATAAAAAAAGTATGTGTAGGTATGCACTCGCAGCAAATTATATACAAAAAAAAGTTAGTGAACAAAGTAAAATAGTAGCTATATACATTGATGGAAGACCAAAAGCATTAGGGAATATTGCATGTTTTATAAACAGTGTACAACCTGCGTCAACTAAGAAGCAACCCAATTGCATATTTGAAGCACATGAGGTAAATTGTGTATTTGTATGTGCAATCAAATCAATACTTGGAGGTGAGGAGCTGCTTATTGATTACAATTTGAATCACATAGATACAAAAAACCCTATCACTACATGGATGAGGTGGTACGCATTTTGATAATTGTATATTATTCAATGAAACTTAGAATAAGAGCACATGTGTTTTAACATGTCTGAATGATTTTTTTTGAAATACAGAGCTATAGTATGGATCAAAAACCACACGATATGCACAGTGGTGATAGTTCTCATGGGAATTCTTCTTCCCGATAGGTAAAACTCAATGTTTTTGTACAAATGCACATACAAGAAAAATGTTAATGCGTATTTTCTGTTATGTTAATGCGTATTATTTTGGATTTCTTTTAAATAAAGGGCTAATAATATTATGCTCACAAATGAGTGCTGATCAGAAAAAGGGAAAGGAACAAGTAGTCCATGAGGAGCCACAGGATGAGAAGGATCCATTCGATGTTGATTTTTTATCAGAGGTTAATCTTGTGGTTTCACTGGCAAGGGTCCTTCATGCAATATCAAAAGAGTTAGCTCGAATGGCAAATATTCAACCTCACACTCCTAAAATAAAGAAGATAGAGAATGTGTTGATTGGCCATGTTTAGAATTATAGAGTAAGTATTAATGTAGTTTTTAATTATAACAAAAGTTCAATAATGATTTTTATATTATACTATTTTATTTATGTCATTAACTAAAATATATATGTGTTCTCTTTACAGAGGATGCTAAATAGATTAAAGGGTGACACCTTAGATGCAAATACTTTGGGTGGTACATCGCATGTTTTATCCTCCATCTTGTCCATGGTTATCCATATTTATTTATGCTCTAACAATATTTTTGTTCAGCACCTGCTATTGATCCTATGTTGAGTACACCACCTCGTACGAGGAACACATCCATAGAGGTAGTGCCACCTGCAATATCGGCAACACGTAGCATGACCACAGATGTGATGGAAACACCTACTAGTGGTAAGTAGACTCCTCTTTTTCTCTCTCATTTATCATGTGTTTATTTCACTTGAACTATATATTCTTTCTTAGGGGGCATTTTGTGATATTGGATTCATTTTATGTAGGAGGCGATGACGCAATTCCTGGATGTACTCCTGTTAAATGTACAGGAACAATAGAGAATTGTGATCAATTGCTCGTGAGAAATGAAGATGGACTTCCCTTGAGAATAGTCCAACTTCCAGGTACTTTAAAGATTGATCCTTTCTTTTACTATACAATATAATACTCATAATGTAATGCACTAACCCCCTATGTGGTCCCTTGCAATAACTAATTATAATAATCTCATAATTATCTTGCAGGGAATAATCTATTTTATGAAATACTTAATGATGAATGTTTGCGCATTTTCGGACCGACCATACGCACATGGTATCATATTTTGATTTCATTGCAAGATCAAATTTTGTTTCATCCCTTTCTTCAAGTATATTAAAAGGTAGCTTCACTTAATTTATGAATCTAACAATTTTTTTTCTTAAAAGGTGGTCATCATAAGATAAAGGGTTAAAGAATAAACTCATTGACTCTATGACAACACTTTTTGGACTAGAAGTCTTTCATAGACTTAAACTCCTTGACAAAGCGGGCACTATTTTGAAGTATATTAGGGACAACTACGGGACCCAAATAGAACACAACCCTTATTACGAGCAGCCTCCCTGTATTCCTATTAATGAGTGGGATGATGTTAAAAATAATGCACTTGAGAGAAGCGCAAGACATAGTGGATGAGTACTATCACCCGAGGAAAGAAGGTACGTGATAATGTTAATAATGAAATTATGTACTATTTACTCTTTGTACTTATGTGATCTAACATATTTCAAACATCACATAGGTTTCCTGACACAACAAAGGCAATAGAAGCAAGAAAACAAAAGCATGGGCAACATAAGCTTGGCTCGAGTGGATATTCAAAACTTGCTGCATGAGTTGTAAGTATTAGTAAATGAAAAATCATATGCAAATATTTATAAATTGCAATCAAATTAGTTTTGATGAAATTCACCACAATAAAAATTTATGATACCAATAAAAAATGCAAGCCTTGGAGTTCAAAAAACCGATTACAAAAGAGGACAAGAAAATAGGCTCCAAATAAGGCTATAAAGTTGTGGTTGAACGATACCGAGCAATGAGTACACAAGGTTCTTCTATTGGATCTATTGATCGGGTAAATAAGCCAATTGATTTTTATTTCAAGCTGAAAACTTTATCAATTACTGTATTTGATATTAAGTTCCAACATAAAGTGAATATATTTGTTTTAAGTAAGAAAACAATGATTATATATTTGTTTAAAACTTTAAAGTGAATATATTTATATGTATTAAACTGAATGATTAACATTTCTCATTATTTGTCTTATATTTATATGTATATATTGTCAATAAATGCACTAATTATTTACACTGGAATGTAGCCTGTCGATATTGATACTGCACCAACCGAGCATGATGGAGGCGTCGATTCGAATGTGAATTGTAGTATTCAAGGTATACATTTTCTATTCTAATTTTGATTAATGAATATTTAATACAAGTAAACATCTTAAATTGAATTTGGCATAGCAATAAAAATTTAATTATAATGTGTTGGGATTAATAAAACATGTTGTATTACAGTTGCAAGGGATGTAGAGGTTGTTCCCGATGAGTGTGTTGAGGTTCAAGCCGCCAGGTAAGATGATGTGGTTGGACAAGGTAAAGAGCGTCACGTTTATGTTTTTTAAAGTATTGAAATGCTTGTAACAATAATGAATATGTTTTTAAATTAACCCCAATTATGATAATATATTTTTAATTGAAGCCTTTTATTTTTTATTGCAGAGGACCCACCTTTGTAAAGGACAGTGAGATCACGTGCATGACCGAGAAGAAATGACGATGTGGACATGGATATGCCTCTGCAAAAATATAGGGAAGCAAAAAAAAAGAAAAAGCCAAAAAAAAATGATTCTCATTTATGAAACTTATTTGATAATGACTGATGTTTATTTCTTGATGTTTATTTGATAATGACTGATGTTTATTTACACATGTTTGAGCTTAGTTACATGTTTTCTTTCATTCTTGCATTTGAAATGTTAATGGGCTGCATGCAAAGGTATGTCATAAGTCTAGTATAGGGTTTTCTCCCTCCAAGCGTATTGTTTCTATTATTGTTTCTTCTACTCTTCTCAAAAAATCTATTTATTGCTACTAGAAACACTGAGTTTCTTTTTATACACTGTTGTAATGCTGGAGGTTTTTTTGCTAAATTTTAGTGGATTTCATATTTTGGGAGAAATTAGTATTAGAATGTTCAATGGGTTCTTTTCTAAAACACACTACTTGAACAAAAACAAAACTTGTAATACAAATGCTGATTGCAACTACCAAGTTAGAAGCTTCACAAAAAACCTTAAATCATCATATTGTCTAGAATGGTTAATCAATTGTTTAAGGTGGATTAGTTATGATGATGAGACATGCCATTCTGATTCTTGGAACTTAATTTGTAACCATAAGTGATGGAGTTGAGGGGAGATGAAGGAATACAAAACAGTGAATTTGGAAATTATCATCAAATAAATTGCATTGGAGGTCTGATCAATAGAGAAGATAGTATTGACCATGGGAGAATGAATAGTGGTTATAGTTATAGTGGGGAAGAAAGTGGAGGCCATCCATGAAGAAACTTTCCAACAGAGATGGTTTACAAGAAACAAAGGAGCATGAATGCTACCCAGAATTGAACCTTAGTCAAAGGCTATCTATAAGATGAGCACTACAAAGATGCATGATTGAACCTTGGTGCAAGTGCTAGTGTAATTTTTAATAATAACAAAAGTTCAATAATGATTTTAGATGTTAACTATGACAATCTCTTGGTTTCAGGCAATGCAGAAGGAGACGCCTAGTTCAATATGCAATCTCAATTCATATACATAGGATATTAGGTGGAGTTGAAAGACACAACAGGGTTGCATCTTTGATAGAGGTCTTTAATAGCATATTTAAATTATAGACCATCGCAAACATTGTAATTTTGACCTATTAAAAAAATGTAAACATGCTATGTTTTTTCAGCTCCACCTACTATCCGTGCATATTCTTCTTGTGTTGCACACACATTCTTGATTTAGAGTGGGAAAATCTTATTTTTGATGTGAGGGAGAGAAGCCAAATACATAAAGAACATGAAAATAAACATGATAAATACAAAACATAAATGTAGGTATCACAACAGCTGAGAAACATAAATGTAGGCATCATGGTCACAATTGTTTGGAGATAAAACATAATTTAATGCTATACCCAGAGGATGCAACACAACCACTACTCCTGCAGTTCTAAGTTGACACTGTGGGATCCAAAAACCATATATAGATTCCTTATCTTTGGTTTTTGGATCCCGCAGTGTCAACTTAGAACTACAGGAGTAGTGGTTTTGTTGCATCATCTGGGTATAGCATTCAATTATGTTGTATCTCCAAACAATTGTGACCATGATGCCTACATTTATGTTTCTCAGTTGTTGTGTCTCAGGACCCCTTATGACCCTTTACAATCCCTAAGAATACATCTTAGAGGTCTTAAAGTGTCATAAAGGTTCATAAGAGGATCCTAGGAGGGGTCAGATGAGCTTCCACCTTCACGTGGTTGGCCCTATTAAGTAGAGAATGTTAAACTATTCTCAAAACAAAGAGAACCTCAATAATTTAAGATCTCAATCCACGTATGACAAATATATATTTCTTTTTAAAAAATAGTGTGAGCTATCACAATTATGATGGAAAACACAGAATAACTGATGACAAAACTAAAAGTGATGACTATCTGTCAGAAACATCAATCACTTCAAGGAGAAATGATCACTTCAGCTCACCTCAAGAAGTCTTGACCCAAGATCAAGTCATATTAATCCATCTCAATGGCTACCAAATCAATAGATCTCTACCAAGAATCCTTTCACAAAGAAATACCATAGACCGCACCACAAACTTGCTATGAAGAGGCAGCCAATGTCTCATAAGTCACATCAAATGACCTGCTTTCATCACAGATACTCTCAGGTTGGTTTACCAAGAAGAATACTTCTCCCAAGTCATCACAGATACCATAGTGATCTATGAATCTTCAATGTGAAAGTTTTGCAAGTTGCTCTCTCGACATCACATCTAACTTTCAAAACTATGGCAAAAATGGTAGACGATCCTAGCAATCTGTCACAACCCGATCTCAACAACAATGCAAAGAGTAGCTTGATTATGTCTTCAACCTGATCAATGCACAATCTACTCAAACTCCAAGTCAAGTCAGTGCTACACTCCATAGGAACAAAGCACATCCAATTCAGACCAAAGAATTCAAGAAGTCGCTCAAATCAAATCTGAATGCAATCATGTCTACATATATCCCATGAAAAAATTAGGAAGAATGCATCTCTGATTGCCACGTTATTGAAGAGCAGTTGGAAGAATGTCTTACAACTAAGATATCTTTTCAGAAGTTTAACTTTGAGACCCTCCAAGCATGTCAAATAGCATCTTATCGACTGAGCACACTACTCAATGTGGTAGATTCCTTTAAGAAATCATGGGAGAAGGAGATAGTGTTAGGATAATAAGCAGAAAATGCAAATATTAACAAACAAGAGAGAACACGATAACATAGAATTTAACGTGGTTCACCCAATCCCTGGGCTACGTCCACCAACAATGAGTCCAATATCTTTATTATTATCCAATGATTACAATCTGAAACCTACAACTCAATAACATCGCAGGAAGCTACAATAATCCCTCATACAATGAATCTCAAACCCTAAGCCCTTTTTACAAGTATTTTTTACATAATGAAATTAGGGCAAAAATACACTGACTAATATAAAATACATGGCCGACACATTACATGACATTGACCCCGCCTGGGGTACTGCCTGAGGACTCCGCAAGGGGCTTTGCCCCTTGACCCCATGGAAAGGTCTGATTAGGCTCCATATACATAACAGATAGAAGTTATGAAGATTAATTTTGTAGATTGTGTTGGAAGCCTACCGGCTTTGTAATAATGGATTAAGGTATAATCTTTTTGAGATATAGTTTTGTAGCCCTCCCTACCTTTATTTTGTCATTGTTGTCAAAGGGGGAGAGATATTTAGTAGAAAATTGATTGTATATGATAAGGATTAATACTCTTAGGGGGACTACTGTATTGGAGATAAGATTTTTTGAGTATTTATAAGGATAGTATATATATGTTATACTATGGCCACAATTTTGACAATTTTGAGATTTTGGAGTCGCACACTTAGCCAATTTTCTTATATGTTGCCACCAATAACAAAGGGAGAGATTGTTGAAAATTTGGCTGAGTTGATTACATAGATGTTGTCATTATGGAAACATATGATCCACATAAAGATCACACAACTCAGAGAGAAAGTATGACAGAGCGCATTGCAAATTTGTCTAAGTGTGAGATAGTATTTTCACCAGTGCACCTGGACATAGTTTTTGTTTGCAACATTGACTGGAGTAAGTTCAATGCTTATGCACTTGAACATAGACTCTATGGTGACTAATGATGACCCATCTCAGAGTGCAAGTCAGTATGACATGTACGGAAGGAGTTATGACAGCTTTTCTGAAGACAGTGTGAAGCCGACAGGACAGAATATGAAGGCAAAATTGGTAAAGAGTTAAGGGATCATTTTTTTTATCAAAATAATATCTTAACAATATAAAGGGATGACATCCTAGATGTTTTCTCTTAGATAAAGTTATTGTTAGAAAGTAAAGACCACCAAGATAACTGAGAGGGGGGGGGGTGAATCAGTTATCTGATAATTAAACCATTTATCATCATTAACTTCAATATCAACTTCAACAGCTTTAAACCATATAATTAAAGTAGTAACCAACCATAGAAGGATAATCATACACAATGACACAATAACACAAGATATGTTAACTAGGGAACCTCTTGATCAAAGAGTAAACCCCGATGGGAATGATGCCCACAAAATGATGCACTAATATGAAAGTTCCTTGTTAGAGGATGGACCCTATTAGGAGTCTTATGAAATACATTCAGTACATATGAATCTCTATTAAGAGATTTTGAATCCCTGTTAAAAGATTCTAACCCTATTAGGAGTTATGGAAGATAGAAGGACCCACTGCCCAAATAGCTTCAAGGCAAGATCTTCGAACTTGCTGTTCAAGAGATCTTAAGATTATTCAATAGAATAATATGAAATATGTTACCTCCTTCACACTATGCCAAAACCACACTCTCTACTACACAAGATCATAAATCTAGATCTTTGTACTTTGCAAGTCTCCCTTCATCACTGAATTAGCTCTTTTCTTCACTTCATGCATACATTCACATCACAACTTTCATAATTTCATATCACAACTATTAAAATTCTCTCATATAACAAGGAAAACATTCCTTCCTTTATACCACACTCAAATAATTACAAATGAGTCAGCATACAATACAAAATAATAATTTCAACACGCTACATCAAAATTACATAAAACTGTCAACTTCCAGATATAATAACTTTCCAATCGTGTGACCTCAAAGTTTTCACTATGAACCACATCACCAAAAATGAGTCTCAAACTTCCCTTTAACTGTGCAAAATTAGATTCCATCCCAGTTAGGAGATATCCTCAAATTACCAAAAACCGCTACACAGGAATACTACCAGAATACTGCTTCCACCAAAATGTTTATAACTTTCATGAATAAATGGATTTCTTTTTGCGCTCTTAACCATAGGCTAATAACATACCAAAGAACATACCATCAACTATGCATAACTCAATCTACAATATAACATGTGCACAAAACAAAACTGTGTCTGCTTCTCTACTAAACTCCAGAATATCACTGTGTTGACATTAATGACAATCATAGTCATGAATGCAACAAATACTACTATAGAATGACTGCCAAAGGCTTTAGCATTCATTCCTAACAATCTCCCCCATTGGAATTGATGGAAAAATAGATGAAAAACATCCAATGTTCCAAAAATCCAATCACTGCTGCTCAACTGCACTGCTACTCATCATCAATCAAATCTTGCTTCGTTATCCTATTCAATCTCTCCAACAAATGTAGTTCCTCACTATTTCCTCAATATTTTTCATGATTCTCTCCCCCATTGACATCAATGATAGAAATTCTATCACTATGTCAAACAATAGCTCAATGTCAAAAGACACTATTTAGAAAATACATTCACAAGAGTCCTCAATGACTCATCTCAGATACACATACTCCCCCATAGAGGAAGTACCAACATCCAATCTAGAAAATAGATAGGTCCATAAACCACTAGACAAATGCAACCAACTGCATCATTACTCAAAAGTAGGTTGGGGCATAACCCCAAGCATACCTCTCAGATACTCAAATGTATCCTTAGGCAAAGGTTTAGTAAATATATCTTCTATCTACTCTTTTGTGCTTATGTACTCCAGTTTGACTTCTTTTTCTGCAACTTTCTCTCTTACAACATGATACTTGATCTCTATATGCTTTGTTTTAGAATGTAAAACCAGATTCTTAGACACACTAACTATACTTGTATTGTCACAATATATCACAATAGGCTCATCAAACTTGATTCCAATGTCCATCAACATCTTCTTCATCCATATTATCTTATTACAATTTTTTGCTGCTACTACATATTTTGCTTCTGGTGTACTCTGTGAGATACAATTCTATTTTTTGCTCAACCAAGAAACTAATCTTCCTCCAAGAAAAAAGTCTCCACCACTGGTGCTTTTCTTGTCATCAACGCTACCTCCCCAATCAGCATCAGTATATGCACATAGGGTAAAATCATCAAAATTTTCATACCACAGTCCATAGTTCATTGTGCCTCTAAGATATCTCATTATCCTTTTTACTGCTACATAATGTGACTCTCTAGGTTTAGCTTGAAATCTTGCTACCATGCCAACTGAATGTTGTATATCTGGTCTAGTGTGTGTCAAGTACTACAATCCACCAATCATAGATCTATATTTCTTTTGCTCAACTTCTCGTGTCTCATCTTTACTAGATAGTTTATGTCCTGTAACCATAGGTGTTCCAATTGGTTTACAATTCTCCATACCGAATCTTTTCAACAAATCATTCAAGTACTTTGTCTGACTTATAAAGATACCATCTTTGTTTTGTGTTATTTGTAATCCCCAAAAGTATTTCATTTCTCCAATCATACTCATTTCAAATTTTGTCTTCATTTCATTAGAAAATTTGTCACTAGCTTCATCTTCTCCTCCAAAAATAATGTCATCAACAAAAATAACCAAAACTAACAATGCATTCTCAATTTCTTTTGTGTATAAGTTACTATCAGTTGTTCCTTTTGTAAATCCCAATTTTAACAAATACTTATCTAATCTAGCATACCAAGTTCTAGGTGCTTGCTTTAGTCCATACAATGCTTTCTTTAGTTTACATACCATGTCTCCTTCTTGAGTTAAAGGAAAACCTTCAGGCTGCTCAATGTAGACTTCTTCCTCTAATTCACCATTCAAAAATGTTGACTTTACATCCATTTGATACACTTTGAATTTCTTAAATGCTGCATAAGCCAAAAATATTCTTACCACTTCAAGTCTTGCCACAAGGGCAAAAGTCTCTTCATAGTCAATTCCTTCTTGCTGTGAGTATCCCTTACATACCAATCTTGCTTTGTTTCTAATTACTTCTCCTTGTTCATTCATCTTGTTTTTGAATACCCATTTAGTTCCAATCACATTCTTGTCTTTAGGTCTAGGGACCAATTCTCATGTCTTGTTCTTTTCAATCTGATCCAATTCTTCTTTCATAGCTTTAATCCAATGTTCATCTTCACAAGCTTCATTAGTAGACTTAGGTTCAATTTGAGAAATCAAACATAAATGTACCTTCTTTCTATTCATAACTCCTCTGTCCAAACTTCTAATAACTTTCTCAATAGGATGATGTCTTGATATATACCTGTTAGGTGTCATAGTCACTGATCTTTCTTCAACTGTAGATTCTTCTCTAGATTCTTCTTTGTTTTCTTCAGCATGACTTTCATTCAACAATTCACTGTCAATCTCAAAAAATTGTTCAGTAGTTTCAATGTTAGGCTAAGGGTTAGTTCCTTCATCAGATTCATAATCAAGCATTCTTTCCTGAATTTTAAACTTCTCGTCAACTTTTACATTTTCACTTTTAACAATAGTTTTAGTTCTCTTATTGTAACATCTATATGCTTTGCTTTTCAAAGAATATCCAAGAAAAATTCCTTCATCACTTCTAGGATCAAACTTTCCTATATCATCATCTCTCTTAATATAACATTTGCTTCCAAAAATTCTAAAATACTTAACTGAGGGTGCATGTCCAAACCACAATTCATAAGTTGTCTTGTCTGTGTCTACTCTGATTTGTACTATGTTCATTGTATATACTGTTGTATTCACTACTTCTCTCCAAAATGTCTTTGCCAAATCACCTTCAAATAACATAGCTCTAGCTACTTCAGTTATTGATATGTTCCTTCTTTCTGCAATACCATTTTGTTCAGGTGTTCTAGGGGCTAATAACTGTCTCTTAATACCATTCACCTCACAAAAAGTGTTAAACTTTTTAGATGTAAATTCTCCACCTCTATCGGATCTCAAACATTTAATCCTCATTCCTGATTCATTCTCAACTTTATTCTTCATGACCTTAAACTTATCAAATGCTTCAGATTTTTCTTTCAAAAATGCAATCCACATCATTCTTGTAAAATCATCAACAAGAATCATAAAATACCTTTCTCCATAAAATCCTCTAGTCCTAGTAGGACCACTCAAGTATGTATGAACAATCTCCAACTTCTCTATAGATGTGAACTTCTTGCTAGGAAATGAACTCCTTTTTTGCTTAGCCATCACACATTCTTTGCAAATCATGTTAGTAGGCTTCATAATTTTAGGTAAGTCTCTTACTGCAAGTGTGGAACTTACTTTCACAATATTATCAAAGTTTATATGACAAAACCTTCTATGCCATAACCAACTATCATCAATCTTAGTCATCAAGCATGTCATCTCAGTAGGGTTCAAATGAAATACATTACCTCTGGTTCTAGATCCAGTTCCAATTAGATTTTCATCTTTATCCTTAATCACACAAGTTTTCTCAATAAACCAAACTTGATACCCTTTATCCACTAACTGTCCAACACTCAAAATATTATGTTTCAATCCATCAACAAAGTAAACATCATCAGTATTAGTCTTTCCATCAAGAGTAATAGATCCTATACCTTTAATCAAACAAGGTACATTGTTACCAACTCTAACAACTCCATCATAATTGTTAAACTTTATGAATTTTCCTTTATCACCAGTCATATGATGTGAACAACCACTGTCTATAATCCAATAAGCTTTCTTTTCAACTTGGGAAACTAAATCTTTTTCTTCTTTAATATCAGATTTAGAATTTTCTTCCTTAATTGCTACAAATCCTATGCCATCAAAGTTATCATTATCACTGTCACTCAAATGTCTTTCAATTCCTGCTTCAATTTCTTCATCATTCACATAATAACATTCTTTAGATCTTCTAGGCTTAAAATTGTTTCTATACTTCTTAACTCTCTTAGGACACTTAGATGCAAAATGACCATATTCTTGACATGTCCAACATTTAAAGACTTTCTTACCATCTGATTCTCTTTTCACAAGCAAGGAAATACCTTCTTCAATCTTCTTATCTTCATTAGATTTGGATCTGCTACTGCTAGCATAATCTCCATTCACACTTGTACTTCTAGACAAAGTAGGTCTGATGCTAAGAGTGTTGAATGTTGTCTCCACTCTAGGTAGTTCTCCTGATAATCTCAAATTCGTCTCTACTGCTTCCAATCTTCCAAGAAGAGTATCTCTTGAAAATTTTGGTGTACAAGGTATCACTTGTTCAATCATTTGTGTAGTCTACCTGAATATCGGTGTCAATGTTCTTAAAATCTTCCATATTACTTCATTCTCTATCTTTTCACCTCCACAAGACTTTATTCCTACAACAATTTCTGACATCCTACCAATATAGCTTCTAACATATTCATCTTCCATCATTATTATGTCTTCAAATGCACAAATCCAATTATGTAACCTAGCTTTCTTTTCATGTTCATAACCTTCAAAAGTAGAATGTAAAGCTTTCCAAATATCATGAGATTTAGTTAAACCTTTTACCTGACTGTATTCATTCTCTAGAAGTGCTAATAAAAGTGATTCTCTTGCAAGTATGTTACACATAAATAGATCTACCTCATCTTTAGAACTTGTTTCAAGATTGTCTTCTTCAATTATAGTCCTTTCATTCTTTGTAATCAACCAATAACCTGGTCCTAAACATAAGAGATGTGTCTTCATCTTTTCTTTCCAGCTGTCAAAATTTACTCCATCAAACTTAGGGATTTCTTTCCTGAAATTCACCATAGATCTCCTTAAGTTGTTAAACTTCTCTTTCAAGGACCTGTCGCTCTGATACCAATTGTTAGAAAGTAAAGACCACCAAGATAACTGAGAGGGGGGGGGGGTGAATCAGTTATCTGATAATTAAACCATTTATCATCATTAACTTCAATATCAAATTCAACAGCTTTAAACCATATAATTAATGTAGTAACCAACCATAGAAGGATAATCATACACAATGACACAATAACACAAGCTATGTTAACTAGGGAACCTCTTGATCAAAGAGTAAACCCCGGTGGGAATGATGCCCACAAAATGATGCACTAATATGAAATTTCCTTGTTAGAGGATGGACCCTGTTAGGAGTCTTATGAAATACATTCAGTATATATGAATCTTTGTTAGGAGATTTTGAATCCCTGTTAAAAGATTCTAACCCTGTTAGGAGTTATGGAAGACAGAAGGACCCACTGCCCAAACAGCTTCAAGGCAAGATCTCTGAACTCGTTGTTCAATAGATCCTAAGATTATTCAATAGAATAATATGAAATATGTTACCTCCTTCACACTATGCCAAAACAGCACTCTCTGCTACACAAGATCACAAATCCAGATCGCTGTACTTTGCAAGTCTTCCTTCATCACTGAATTAGCTCTTTTCTTCACTTCATGCATACATTCACATCACAACTTTCATAATTTCATATCACAACTATTAAAATTCTCTCATATAACAAGGAAAACATTCCTTCCTTTATACCACACTCAAATAATTACAAATGAGTCGGTATGCAAATTCAAAATAATAATTTTAACACGCTACATCAAAATTACATAAAATTGTCAGCTTCCAGATACAATAACTTTCCAATCATGTGACCTCAAAGTTTTCACTGTGAACCACATCACCAACAATGAGTCTCAAACTTCCCTTTAACTTTGCAGAATCAGATTCCATCCCGGTTAGGAGATATCCTCAAATTACCAAAAACTGCTACATAGGAATACTGCCAGAATACTGCTTCCACCAAAATGCTTATAAATTTCATGAATAAATGGATTTCTTTTTGCACTCTTAACCATAGGCTAATAACATACCAAATAACATACCATCAATTGTGCATAACTCAATCTACAATATAACATGTGCACAAAACAAAACTGTGCCTACTTCTCTGCTAAACTCCATAATATCACTGTGTTGACATCAATGACAATCATAGTCATGAATGCAACAACTACTGCTATAGAATGACTGCCAAAGGCTTCAGCATTCATTCCTAATAGTTATTTTGTAATATGGCAGTCGACCAAGTAATGTTATTAGACTTAATAACTTGTATAAATGTAATTGTAAAATGTAAGAAAGATATATGTAATATGGGAGATCTATGATGTATATGTAATAGCGATAGTGAAAGAGCAGTGAAGAGATATTGATGCAAGAAATATAAGGTTAGGTACCTTGACCTCTTTTTGTAATTAGTGTATATTGTACATTAATTTTTTGGGTAGTGGGCTCAGTTGGTAATCACATTTTGTACTACCAACTCCTAACAGGGTTGAGGCTTCTAACAAGACCTATAGTCCCTTAATCAAGACTAATACACTATATGCTTGTAATAGACTCCTAATAGGGTCAAAATCCTTAATAGGATACTTTTGATTGGTGGATCTTTGTGGGTACCATCCCCACCAGGGTTTTCCATTGGCCAGGGTTTCCTCGAGAACAAATCATGTGTTATGAGTTCTTTAGTTTTATTGCTATGCATGTTGTTTAGCTTCTTATGTTATGCATGTGTAAAGATAATCTGTTATATCCATAATTGGGAAAAAGATAAAGTTTGTAGAATACTGATTCCCCCCCCCCCCCTCTTAGTATTCCCTATTTCTAACAATGGTTATCAAAGCTTAGTTACTCAGAAAAGAATCATTCAAGGAAATCCTAGCAGCTTGAGTAAGATCTCTATGGATATGGATCAACTACAGAAGAATCTTGAAGAAGCTCTTGAACATATTGATATGCTTACTAATGAAAGAGACACTCTAAAAAGGAAATATGATGATGCAAAGAACCTCATTGAGAAATTGAAAAACAAGTTGGAAGATCTAAGATCTGAAAAGGAATCTGAAGTTCTTATTGAAGATTGTGATGACAATTTACAAAAGGAAAATGAGATCCTTAAGCATGAATTGAATATAGAAAATTTGAAGCTTAGTTTGAAAGATGGAAATGGCAAGAATGAAGTGAATCTAAAATGTGAGAATGAAAGTCTAAAGACTAAAAATGAAGCACTGAAATCTAAACTTGGAAATGTAACATCTGAACTTGAGAAAGTCAATTTGCAGTATGTTGAACTTGAAAAATACAACAAGATTGTGAAAGGAAAACTGACTCAATCCAAGCAAAAACATGAAAGGCTATATTCAACTAGTGAGAAGATTGATGAACGAGCATCTTTTCAAAAACCATTCTATGATAAGACTAGTCTTGGATTTAACACTCTTAAAGAAAATGATGAAAGCAAGGAACCAGATCTGAAAGTATCTGAAAGCATAAATGAGAAGAAGCCTGATGAGATCAATAAATCTGAAGATACACCTAAAGAAGAAGAATCACCGAAGCAAGAGGAATCACCCAAAGGTATGCAAAGAGAATTCAAAGGTAGATGTTTTGCTTGTAATACTATTGGTCATATGAAGAGAGATTGCACAGGTAAGCAATTTCAACCTCTTAATGGTTATTGTTATAATTTTCATGGTTTTGGACATAGAGCTATTGAATGTAGAAAACCTAAGTTTATTGAGAATAACAATAATAGTAGAATGTTTAGGAATACTAACAATGCAGATAAGAAACCTATTGAAGATATGAACATAAGAAATGGAGTAACATGTTATAGATGCAACAAGGTTGGACACATTGCTAGAAATTGTAGATCACAGATTAATCAACCTGGACAAAGATATGAAAACAATGGAATTTTTTGTCAGATATGCCACAAGATTGGACATATAGCAAGGTTTTGCAGAATGAACAATGGATTTTTTCATCCTAACTCTAACCCTAGAAATCATGAAAGAAGAAATGAAGATGCAAGAAATAGACATAAAGGTTGTTGTAGCAATACAGATGAAGTGAAGTTTTTTAAAGGCACAAATCAAGGAGACATACTCAACATTGAAGGTAATCAAAAAGGTTAAGTATCAAGTGGTAAGAATGAATCCTTACCTGGCCTATCTCAAAGCACTTAATTTATGAAAATTGTAGTAGATTAGGAACTTAGATTAGTGTAGATGTAGATTTATGATGAATTAAGTCTTGTGTAGTTAATGAAAGGTATTTTATGATGTTCTAATGCTATGGTTAAGAGTGAAAAGAAAAATATTATGTTTTGCGAGATCGCAAGAAGTTTTAAGTTTTGCAGGTTAGCAGAAACAACTTTTTGGAAAGAAGCAGTAGAAGAATTGAATGCGATGTCAGACCTAAGTGAGATTGAAGTAATAAAAAGGTTATGATTGGTGTTATTTGATCATCAAAGTGAATACAAGTGTTAAGGAGATCAAATAGTAGTGATTGGAAGCATTTGCAATGATTTGGTGAAGGATTTGAGCGTCAAATCTATGCAGGCCCTAAAATCGTGATATTGAGGTATTTTACTTGGCAGATCTTTGAATCGGTAAAAGGAATTTGAAGTAACCATGGATGTTTCATTAATACACAATGTCAGAGACAAGAATAGACCTAGAATGAAGAGGGAACCACTAGAACCCTTGGAAGAAGACCCTAGTTTAGCTTTATCATCCATACTAGATGGAGTTTTGCATTTAGAGAATGTAAGAAGTTATCTTGGATGCAAGTTAGAAACCATCAGTGATAGTGATTTTACCAATGAGTATCAGAAGATTTACAACCAGGACATGACATTAAAAGAAGGATATGATCATCTGAAAGACAATGAGATTGTTAAGTATGCATTGCAGTATGAGTTTGATAATGAAGAATGCACTAAGATAATCCTTAGTAGAATTCATAATGGGAAGTTTTGGCTAGAAGATAGAGTAATAGACATTACAGCTGATTTGATTCATGAAGTCACAGGACTATCTAAATCTAGAGCTATTCCTTTAAATGAGAAGAACATGAGAAAAATAGTCATTGATAACATAGGTTCATCCTATAATGGTAGAGGAATTGTAATTAGTAAGATCCAACAACCTAATGTTAGATACTTATGCAAGATCCTAACAACTAAGTTTTGTGCAAATTCAAGAGAGGATGACATGGCAGCTGGAATGGTACACATAGCTTATTTGATGTGTGTTGACAAAGTGCCAATTGATATGTGTGAAATTCTAAGAATTCAATTGTTTGAGAACTTGGAGAAGATTAAGAAGGAAAAGTATGCACAATTTAGATTTTCATCTTTGATCACTTACATGTTTTTCCACTTATTAAGAAGATTTCCTTACACCATTGCAAGTGACTAAAATGATGGACAAAATACAATGGAAAGGATCAATAAAGTGTATATAAGGCATGTTATTGATAAAGTAAATGAGAGTGCAATGTTGGTGATGAAGACTTTTCAGAACTTGGTAACTAGCAGATCAAGGATCCCACAGTCTCTTGTCGAGAAATACAAAAATGAAGTATGTTTTATGGTTGATACTAACTTTACCTACATTGACACAATAGAACCTAGAATTGACTTCATAGACCCTCTTGGCTATGAAATATCCAAAACTAAGATAGAAGAATATGTGAATAGGCTACTTAAGTGCAAGGTTGACACTCACAGTAATAGATTTGGAACTTTTGAAGAAAATTTCAACCCCGCAAAGGCTATACTTGAGGAGAAGTAGTCTAAGAAAAGAGTTGAGAGCACTATTAAGAGAATACTGAAATATTCAGGAATGATAGGGATAGAATTCTTAGTGGCAAAGTAGACAGCAACAACAATCAGAGATATTGGATAGAAAGAGATTTTTTCTGTACCTCCCTTGTCATCTAGTGCAGTACAGCAGGAAGCTACACAAGTCAAAGTGAAAGTAGAGGAACCTGAGCAGGAACAAGAAGCAAGGAAACCTACTAGATCCTCTTCCTCCACACCTAGCAAGAGAGTGAAAGAAATTGCTACTGGAGCTGGTAAGAGGCAGAAAACTTTGGTGCCACTAGTTCCTAGGAAAGTTGCAAAAATTAAAGATGATGACACTACTGTGAAGAAGAAAGCATGGAAACCTAGAGTTGAGAGAGTGAATGAAGAGATTATAAAAGATGGAGACTTTACTAAGATGAATAAATACTATGACCTCTATGACTACTTAGAGAGATTGAATCTTGAAAATGCAGTGGTCAAGCACTTGATTCTAGCTAATAAGAAGTTTAACACTATTCAGGGTAAGATACCTGATGACTTATTCAAGAAACTTTTTAATAGGAAGAAGAGAGCACAAGAGGAAGAAAAATCTATCAGAGAGAATCTTGTGAAGAAACTATGTGATGTGAGATATGATGAACATCTTGAACAAATTTTGAAGCCCCTTAGCACCCATTTAAGGACTAAAAGGAGAACCATTCAAATCATGGCAGGAATATGAATAAGTGAATACAGAGACAAAACAGGCAATAGTTAAAGTTATGGTAGAAATTGTTAGAGAGCCATCATTTGAAGCAGAACAAGAGGATATTCCCTCTCCACTGGCTATAAACATTGAAGAAGAATCTATGAATGTTGAAGGTACAAAGATTACTTTGGATACTAATAATAATGTATTCAAAAATCTGGAGAACATTATTGAGAATTCGGCTCTTGATGAACCGGATAGAGCTGTAGAAGCAGAGAAAACCTAATCTATTGTTGAAGAACCTAAAGTGACAGAAGTACAAGCACCTATACCCTCTAAAGTAGAAATCAGTCTTACTCCTAAGATTGGAAAGAAGAAGAAAATTGGATCTTTTTTTAAGGATTTGGGAAAAGAAGTAGATGATGATGATCAGATGGAATTGATCACATCTTTGAACAAAATCATTGGGAAGAATAAGAAAGTTAAAAGTCTAGAATGATGTCTAAAGGACCTTACTGAAAAGTTACAAGGTGTTGTAACTACATGGATTGTAGAAGCAGACCCTTTGGAGAAAGCAAAGAAAGTGATGAGCACTTTTGATGATGAGTTCACTAACTTATCTGAGATTGCAAAGATAAAAGCACAGGCAGAGTATGAGGCTGGAATCCTTTTGAACATCAGCCAGAATATCAGAAATGATATCAACAATTTTGATATCTGTATCAAGGACTTGAGGAAGAATTTGGGAATAGGAAAATCTTTGTACATACAGTGTACAAAACCAAAGACCTTGACAGCAGAAGAAGATCAGAAGATCAAGTTAAAGGAAGCAAAAATTCAAAATGAATCTAACCTTCTTTCTAGCCCTAATGTGAAGGTATGTGATGTTGAGAAGAAATTTTAGAAGCTTTATGATGAAATCAGAGTTTTACAGGATGAGAGAGATAGAAAAATGAGAAGACTAACTCTTTTGAGAGAGCATATTTCTATGAAGTTAAGCGTTATTGAAGAACAATTGGAAGAATGTCTTATAGCTAAGATATATTTTCAGAAGTTTAACTTTGAGACCCTCCAAGCATGTCAAATAGCATCTTATGGACTGAGCACACTACTCAATGTGGCAAATTCCATTAAGAAATCATGGGAGAAGGAGATAGAAGTTATGAAGATTGATTTTTCAAATTGTGTTGGAAGCCTACCAGCTTTGCAATAATGGATTAAGGTATAATCTTTTTGAGATACAATTTTGTAGCCCTCCCTACCTTTATTTTGTCATTGTTGTCAAAGGGGGAGAGATATTTAGTAGAAAATTGATTGTATATGATAAGGATTGATAATCTTAGGGGGAGTATTGTATTAGAGATAAGATTTTTTGAGGAGTTATAAGGATAGTATATATATGTTATACTATGGCCACAATTTTGACTATTTTGAGATTTTGGAGTTGCACACTTAGCCAATTTTCTCATATGTTGCCACCAATGACAAAGGGGAAGATTGTTGGAAATTTGGCTAAGTTGATTACATATATGTTGTCATTATGGAAACATATGATCCACATAAAGATCACACAAGTCAGAGAGCAAGTATGATAGAGCGCATTGCAAATTTGTCTAAGTGTGAGACAATATTTTCACCAGTGCACCTGGACATAGTTTTTGTTTGTGACATTGATTGGATTAAGTTCATTAATTGTGCACTTGAACATAGACTCTATGGTGATTAATGATGTCCCATCTTAGAGTGAAATTCAATACGGCATGTACGGAAGGAGTTATGATAGTTTTTCTGAAGACAGTGTGAAGCCGACAGGACAGAATATGAAGGCAGAATTGGTAAAGAGTTAAGGGATTATTTTGTTTATCAAAATAATGTCTTAACAATATAAAGGGAAGACATCCTATATTTTTACCCTTAGATAAAAAAAAAATTAATATGGCAGTCGACCAAGTAAATTTATTAGACTTAATAACTTGTATAAATGTAATTGTAAAATGTAAGAAAGATATATGTAATATGGGAGATCTATGATGTATATGTAATAGCAATAGTGAAAGAGCAGTGAGGAGATATTGATGCAAGCAGTATAAGGTTATGTACCTTGACCTCTTTTTGTAATCAGTGTATATTGTACATTACTTTTTTGGGCAGTGGGCTCAGCTGGTAATCACAATTTTTACTACCAACTCCTAACAAGGTTGAGGCTTCTAACAAGGCCTATAGTCCCTTAATCAGGACTGATACACTATATGCTTGTAATAGACTCCTAACAGAGTCAACATCCTTAACAAGATACTTTTGATTAGTGGATCTTTGTGGGTACCATCCCCACTGGGGTTTTCCCTTGGCCAGGGTTTCCTCGAGAAAAAATCATGTGTTATGAGTTCTTTAGTTTTATTTCTATGCATGTTGTTTAGCTTCTTATGTTATGCATGTGTAAAGATAATCTATTATATCCATAATTGGGCAAAAGATAAATTTTGTAGAATACTGATTCACCCCCCCCCTCTCAACATTCCCTATTTCTAACAAAGAATGACACAACAAATAGAAAATTTTAGGCCAACATCACACAAGATCCATAAAGGAATTTGGTGGATATAATGCTAGATAAACCACAAGAAATCCATATGCCCCATTTCACCTTGTGACCATAAGGATCACATGTGGAAGTACAAGGGACACATCTTGAGTACACGTAGAAAGAAAATAAAAAACAAAATCATGCCCCAAGTTTGATGACACAAGGTAGAGGGCTAAGAGGGGCCAACCAATGGGACACCCTAATGATCCAAGCCTGCTCAACACATGCGGAAGAAAATAAACAATGACAGTGAGAGAGAGAATGCAAGATCAACCATATATTTCATCAAATAGAACCATACATGTCGGGTTGTAAAGCCTTCCTGGTTAGGGCCAGATATTACAATGAATTATAGAAGTCCTCCAACATGCGAGGATCTGTCAAAATCTCTAATTCTATCTCCTATCCAAAACTCCCTCTAAACTACAACCAAACAACTACATTTATATAAGAGTCTACCGAACTAAGTTAGCCTTTAGATCCAAAATCAATAGAAGGAACAGTTAGATCTGGGACCACACGCCTCCCAATGATTTATTCCAACATGAAATCCATGACCCATAATAAATGCACAAGTCAACACAGTATGAACTCAAAAGAAACTACTCAGTAACCAAGGATGACCGAGCAACAGACAAGCATTGTCGAGTGCCAGTGAAATAACTGACCACACTTGGTAACCAAAGGAAACCGACCAACTACCAACCAAATCAGTCAAAGAAGAAATCGAGAAACATAGACAAACTCCAAAATGTTTTTGGTGACACGGGATTGCCAAGGACCTGAGATGCTCCTGCACCAGACACCTAGGGTTATTTTGAAATGATTCTCTAAATAATTTGGTAGGTTTGGTCTGAGCTACATCCAACTCAGACTATGAAATCCATGAACTATCTTCCATCAGTCTATTCTTCCACATTACAAGATATTCCATATACTATTTTCCTCTTGTACTTTTGCCAACTCTTTCCTTCAAAATTTGTTCAATTTCTTCATTCTGCTTCTTAGGATATTCTATCAAATTATCACTTCTTCATCAGGTTCATGATACTCATACAAATCAATAATTTTGAAAATAGGTGATATGTCCATGTCATCAAGTAACTCAATCTCATATGTATTTCCACTATCAAATTTCCTCAAAATATTGCAAGGTCCAAACTTCTTCATCTTTAGCTTCCCATATGTTCCAATAGGAAATTGGCCTTTCTTCAAATGAACCATCACTTCATCACCAACATCAAAAATTTTATGTCTCCTTGATCTATCAGCTTTGTCTTTGTATTTCTGATTACTCTCTTCCAACTTTAGCTTCACATCTTCATGCAATGTCTTCATGTACTCAGAAAATTTTACTCCTTCAACACCTCTCTTATTCTCATCAGCAATGTCTCTCAAATCAAATAGTCCTTTCAGTTGTGTGTCATTCACAATCTCAAATGGTGTCTTTCCAGTACTCCTATCCATTGAATTATTGTATGCAAACTCTGCTTGTATGAAAATAGAATCTCAATTACTCAATGTGTCTCCAACTAAACATCTCAAAAGATTTCCCAAACTTCTATTCACAACTTCAGTCTGTCCATCAGTTTGTGGGTGAAATGTAGAACTATATTTCAACTCAATGCCAAATTTCTTCCAAAGGGTCTTCCAAAAGTATCCAACAAATTTATTATCTCTATCAGAGACAATACTCCTCAGTAATTCATGCAATCTGACAATTTCCTTAAAGAAAAGATTTTCTACATGTACTGCATCTGATGTCTTTCTTCAAGGTATAAAATGTTCCATCTTAGAAAATCTATCCACAACAACAAATATTGAATCATTACCTTTTACTGTCTTCGGTAAGCCAAGAACAAAATCCATACTGATGTCAATCTAAGGTTTCTCAGGAACAACAATCGGTATATACAATCTAGTATTCCGACTTACTCCTTTTGCAACTTGAAAAATTCCACAACTTTTCAAAAAAAATTGAATATCTTTATACAACTATGGCCAATAGTACTTCTCCTTAAGAAAATTCCATGTTTTATCAATACCAAAATGTCCAGCCAAACCACTACTATGTTTCTCCTTTATTAGATTAGTTATCATTATTCCTCTCGGTATACACAATTGAATACCTTTAACCAACATACCTTCCTAAATAAAATATTCATCCCATTTAGTATCTTGTTGATCTTGAATAGGTTCTCTGCACTTTCTCTATGGCTCATAAAAATCAGGGTCAGATTCATAAGAATCTCTCATCTCATCAAAACCAAGAACTTCAATTTTCATCTCAGTCATCAAAGATCTTCTTCTACTCAATGCATCAGCAACTCAGTTAGTGACTCCACTCTTATGCTTTATCACAAATGTGTAACTCTACAAATACTCAACCCATTTCATATGTCTCTGATTCAACTTATTCTGACTACCCAAATACTATAAAACCTTATGATCAGTATACAACACAAATTCACTTGGTATCAAATAATGTATCCATTTCTTCAGTGCTTGAACAATAGCATAGAATCTTGATCATACATAGAATATTTCCTTCTAGCATCATTCAACTTTTCACTAAAGAAAGCAATAGGTTTACCTTCTTGACTCAACACAGCTCCAATTGCACTTCCACTTGCATCACATTCTACTTGAAATACCTTACTGAAATAAGGTAATGCCAAAACAGGTAATTTAGCAACCTTCTACTTTAGGGCCTCAAAAATTTTGTCAGCTCTATGTGTCCACTTGAATTCTCTTTTGTCTCCTCTCATAGTCTCAGTCATAGCATTACAAATTGAACTGAAATTCCTTATGAACTTTCGGTAAAAACATGCCAAACCATGAAATGATCTTACCTCACTAGCATTCATAGGTGTAGGCCAGTTCAAAATAGCTTCAACCTTTTTAGGATCCATCTTCAAACCATCAGCTGAAAAAACAAATCCCAAATACACAATCTCCTCTTTCATGAATGAACACTTTTTCAGATTTATCAGCAACTTTTCTTCTTTCAATCTCTGCAAAAATTGTCTAACATGCAACAAATGTTCTTCTCTGGTCTTACTGAATATTAGAATGTCATCAAGATATACAATCACAAACTTACCCAAGAATTTTGTCAAAACTTCATTCATCAACCTCATAAAAGTACTCGATGCATTAGTTAAACCAAAAGGCATAACCAACCACTCATACAAACCTTCTTTTGTCTTGAAAGTAGTCTTCCATTCATCACCTTCTCTGATTCTAATTTGATGATACCCACTTTTCAAATCAATCTTTGTGAAATACTTTGCTCCAGTCAAACTGTCCATTATGTCATCTATTCTCAGTATAGGAAACCTATACTTCACTATTATCTTATTGATTTCTCTAGAATTAGTACACATTCTCCATTCTCCATTCTTCTTTGGTGTCAATATAGTAGGTACTACACAAGGGCTCAAACTTTCTCTGATCAAACCTTTCTCTAGCAAATCTTGAATCTATCAATTCAATTCCTGATTCTCAGTAGGTGTCAATTGTTAGGATTAACAGTCCACAATACAACTGAGAGGGGGGGTGAATCAGTTGTATGAAATAATATTAAACTTTAATCTTGAAGCTTATCAATATCAGATCTAATGAACACCAACACAAAAACACAATATTTTGGTTATGGGGAAACCCTGTTAAAGGTAAAAACCCCAGTGGGAATTAGCTCCCACTAATGATGTACTGAGAGTATAGTAATCCTTGTTAGAAGATATAGCCCTGTTAGGAGATTGTTACAACATTACAGTACACAGTCCTTGTTAGAGGACAGACCTTGTTAGCAGTCAAGAACAAAAGGGGGCTCACTTCCCAAAGAAGGTTAAGTCCACCTTCTGAACTCACTAGTTCACAACAAGTGTATATGAAGAAATACACAATCTTTTGAACTATTTTCCAGCAACTATCTTTTCTTGATCAATTTTAATGAAGTCCACTAATAATCATCTACTCTACATATAGCAGACACAATTTCACAACCTCCTTCTATCACATATATCCATCCATGTCTTTTCCAAACAAAAGACCTTACATTTATACCTTATTACTTTTTACCAAAATTAGGTTTGCCCATAAGGCTTTCCTAATTATAAATAATTACATAATCCCTTGCTAAGATACACATGGTATCTAAAACAAGTTTAGAATGATTATATTACCACAATTTAGGATCGACATCCTAGAATTATGCTTGTCAAACAAAACACACGCTTCACTTCATGAGTCAGCTTCAAGATAAGCCGTCGCCAAAGCACACATCATAGATGATGCCACCAATAATTCCATACCTTGTGCTGACCAATGAACATCCATCAATACCTCTTCTATCACCCTTCAAGATTGCATACGTTGAATCCAATCCCTTTGATATATATATCAAAAACTCGGAGACTAACTCTGTCAATTCTCACTATCACAGTCCAGTGACCAATCTTTACCAAAATAGTTGTATCTTCCTTAATATGCATTCACTAATGATGTGATCTTAGATATAAGATCCCAACATCCATTTTAACTTTCATCTGACTTCGTAGCATCTAAAACATCTGTACACTGTGATTACTGGTCTGGTTTCTTCATACAGGCATACGTTGACATCAGTGACAAAACACAAATGACAACAGTATGAGTGCCCATTTAGTATCATAGTGATTAAAAATTTTAAATGTCTTAATCACCACCCATGCATTAGCAATATCCAACAATCTCCCCCTTTGGCATTGATGTCAACATATGGGAAAATCTTGTCCCAAAGTTGTATCAACCCAAAAGTCCTTCAACTAAACAACCTCCCCAAACAGTGAGGCTTTTCTCATAACATTACTCCCCCTTTGACAACAATGGAAAAGGGTGCCAACTACCTTCATAGATAAACTTTCTTCCATGATCACTCCCCCTGAGGAGTAGATCCCTACATTGAGTCCATAAAATGATGAGGCTCTGAGCACTTATGGACTGTTGCATCTCTGCATCATTTAGTTCTGACTAGGAGGGGCCTGAACCCCTAACATACCTCTGAGATAGTCGAAGGTGTCTTCTGGTAGTGGATTTTTAAAGATGTCTACAATCTTCTCTTTTGTATTGATATATTCAAGCTTGATTTCTTTTTCTGCTACCTTGTCTCTTAAGAAGTGATACTTGATAGAAATGTGTTTATTTTTAGAGTGCATTACCAGATTCTTTGACATGTTTACTATACTAGTGTTATCACAATGGATAACCACAGGCTCATTAAAATTTATTCCAATGTCAAATCAGCATTTGTTTCATCCAAAGAATTTGAGTGCAATTTATAGCAGCAACAACATATTCTGATTCAGCAGTAGATTGTGCTATACAATATTGTTTCTTACTTAGCCAAGAGACCAACTTTTTCCCAAGGAAAAATGCACCACCACTTGTACTTTTTTTGTCATCAATATTCCCTTCCTAATCAGCATCAGAATAAGCATGAAGTTCAAAGCTATCATTTCTATCATACCATAAACCATAGTCTATGGTTCCTCTAAGATACCTCAATATCCTCTTCACATTAGCTAGATGAATCTCTTTGGGCTCTGCCTCATATCTAGCAACAATTCCAATAGAATTAGAAATATCTAGTCTGGTGTGAGTCAAATCTTGTAGCCCTCCAACCATTAATCTATACAGAGTCTGAAAAACACATTTTGATTCATCATCAATTTTTATATTGTTTCCATTCACCATAGGTGTTCCTACTGGTATACAATCTTCCATACTGAATTTCTTAAGTAATTCTTTGAGATACTTGGTCTGAGAAATGAAAATACCATTCTCATTCTGAGTTATTTGCAGTCCAAGGAAGAATTTAATTTCACCTATCATGGAAATTTCAAATTCACTTTCCATTTCTTTTGCAAATTTCTTACATAGATCATCATTACCTCCAAAGATAATGTCATCCACAAATACTTCTACTATTAGAATTCCATCTTCAGTAGTTCTCAAATTCAAATTACTATCTTCATTACCTTTTCTGAATCTGAGTCCAAGTAGATACTTGTCCAACCTTGCATACCAAGCCCTAGGAGCTTTCTTTAACCCATACAAGGATTTCTTCAATTTGCACACCATGTCTTTGTCTTCGCATAGAGGAAATCCATCTGGGTGTTCTATGTATACTTCTTCTCCAAGATCTCCATTCAAAAATGCAAATTTAACATCCATCGAATATACTTTGAAGTTTTTATGTGTAGCATAAGATATGAATAATCTTACTACCTCTATTCTAGCAACAGGAGCAAATGTTTCTTCAAAGTCTATGCCTTCTTGCTGTGAGTAACCTTTACACACTAGCCTTGCTTTGTTCCTTACAACTATTCCTTTTTCATCCATTTTGTTTCTAAAGACCCATTTAGTTCCTATAACATTTTTGTTTTTAGGTCTTGGAACCAATTCCCAAGTATTATTTTTCTTTATCTGATCCAATTCTTCTTGCATGGCTTTTATCCAAGATTTATCTTTAAAGACTTCATATGTATTCTTTGGCTCAACTTGAGAAATTAAACAAATTTCCTCTCTAAATTTAGATCTAGTTAGTACTCCCTGACTGGTATTGCCAATGATTTGATTTTCAGGATGGTTATTTTTTACATACCTTGGAGTCTTAGGAGTAGACATGCTTGTTTCATCACTTTCTTCCTCGGTGAGTTCTTCTTCTTCAGTAGTAGTACAGGTTTCTTTCACTTATGATATCTAATTGTTGTCATACATTCTTTCCTATATCTAAAATTTCTCATCTATTTTTACATTGTTACTTTCGACCATCTTCCTTAATCTCAGATTGAAACATTTGTATGCCTTTCTTTTAATAGAGTAACCAAGGAAGATACCTTCATCACTTCTAGCATCAAATTTCCCTATCTCATCATCCCTCTTGATATAACATTTGCTACCAAAAATTCTAAAATATTTTACAGTAGGAGTGTGATCAAACAATAGTTCATAGGGAGTCTTACTTGTGCCATCTCTGATCTAAATTTAGTTTAATGTGTACACTGTTGTTCCAATAACCTCTCTCCAATGTACATGACATATATCTCCTTCAATCAGCATTGGCTTGGTAGCATCAATTATAGTTATGTTTTTTCACTCTTCTATCCCATTTTGTTGTGGAGTCCTAGGAGCAGATGTTTGTCTTTTTATTCCATGCTCTTCACAGTATGAATTGAATAAATCTGATGTAAACTCTCCTCCTCTGTCTGATCTTAAACACTTTATTTTTAGTCCTGATTCATTCTCTACTTTTTCTTTAAACAACTTGAATTTGTCAAATGCTTCTGATTTCTCTCTCAAATAAGTAACCCTCATCATTCTAGAAAAGTCATCAACAAAGAGTATGAAATACCTTTCACCGTAGTATGAATTTGTTCTTGTGGGCCCACATAGATCTGTATGTACCAGATCCAACTTCCCTTTTGATGTAAATGTTTTTCTTTTATGACTATTTTTGGTTGGCTTTCCCATAACAAATTCTCTACATATAGTGTTAGAAGGTTTCACAATCTTTGGCAGATCTCTTACTACATTGGCCATGCTTGCTTTCACAATATTATCAATGTTAACATGACAAAATCTTCTATGTCATAACCAGCTATCATCTACCTTTGCAACAAAACAAGAGGCTCCAAATGTGTTTAGTTCAAATACATTACCTCTAGATCTTGATCCGGTAGCAACCAGTTTTCCTTCCTTGCTTCTGATAGAGCACTTACCATCAGCAAAACTTAACTAAAAGTTTTTATCCATTAACTACCCAACACTCAACAAGTTGTGTTTCATTCCTTCAACAAGTAGTACATTTTATGTATTGGTCTTTCCATCCAGAGTGACGGATCCTACTCCCATGATGGATTTTGGGAGATTATCCCCAAACCTTACAACACCTCCATCATAATTTACTAATTTAACAAATTTATTCTTATCACCAATCATGTGATGAGAACATCCACTAACAATTATCCATTCAGTTTTCTTGTCAACATGAGATACTAAGGCTTTTTCCTCATGAACAAGTTCATCTTTAATAGCAACAAATCCAATCTCTTCATTGTCTAAATCATCATCATCATCATCAGAGATTCCTTCACTGGCATAACAATATTCTTTATCTCTTCTAATATTTTCATAGCCAGATTTATATTTAGGAATTCTTGTAGGATATCTAGATGCAAAATGACCTACCTTATTGCATGAAAAACATTTCAAAGGTAATTTGCCTTCAAATTTACCCTTACCTCTTTTCTCTCTTTTGTCGATTAGTGCAACAAATTCTCCTATCTTCTTTTCTTCTTCCATTATCTTTTCCCATTCCTCAACATACTCACCAAGCTCTTCTCTCAGATCTTCTTTGCTTGTGCTTGGAAGTGCAAATGATTTCTTGTGTGCAGATGCCCTAAAAGCATATTCAACTTTAGGAGCAGCTTCTCCCAATTGTGCAATTTCAAAAGTGGTTAACTTTGTGATCAACATCTCTCTACTAAAGTTTGGAGTCAGGGGTATAGTTTCTTGAATAGACATTACCTTGATCTTGTAAGTAGGAGTTAGAGATCTGAGAATCTTTGCAATGACTTCTTCTTCATTATAAGTACCTCCATAATTTCTGATTCCAACTACAGCTTATGTAACCCTTTGAACATAGGCTCTAATGCTTTCATCTTCATTCATTTGGAGCTTCTCTATCTTTATCTTCCAATTTTGCAACTTCACTTGTTTTGTATATTTGTCTCCTTCATAGAGTGCCTCCAGTTTGTTCCAAATATCATGTGCCAAATCCAAATCTTTAATTTTAGTAAACTCACCCTCAGATAGTGCATTGATCAATGCTTCTTTTGCGACCATATTGCATGAAAATAGTTTCTTTTCATCATCGGTAGCTGACTCTAAGTCATTCTCAGCCTTCAAAGTTTCCTTCTTTTTCACAATCATCCAGTAGTCTATGCCCAAGCATAGCAAATGTGTTCGCATCTTGTTTTTCCAATTGTCAAAGTTTTCAAGATCAAACTTAGGACTATCCTTCCTATAGAATGCCATTTTCCAAGATCGCCTCAAGCTATTAATCTTTCTCTTCGAGGACCACAAGCTCTAATACCAATTTTTAGGATTAACAGTCCACAATACAACTGAGAGGGGGGGTGAATCAATTGTATGAAATAATATTAAACTTTAAACTTGAAGCTTATCAATATCAGATCCAATGAACACCAACATAACAACATAATATTTTGGTTATGGGGAAACCATGGTAAAGGCAAAAACCTCGATGGGAATTAGCACCCACTAATGATAAACTGAGAGTATAGTAATCCTTGTTAGAAGATATAGCCCTGTTAGGATCTTGTTACAACATTATAGTACACAGTCCTTGTTAGAGGATAGACCCTATTAGGATTCAAGAACAAAAGGGGTCTCATTGCCCAAAGAAGGTTAAGTCCACCTTCTGGACTCACTAATTCGCAACAAGTGTATATGAAGAAATACATAATCTTTTGAACTATTTGCCAGCAACTATCTTTGCTTGATCAGTTCCAATGAAGTCCACCAACAATCCTCTACTCTACATACAACAGACAAAAGTTCACAACCTCCTTCTATCACATATATCCATCCATGTCTTTTCCAAACAAAAGACCTTACATTTATATCTTATTACTTTTTACCAAAATCAGGTCGACCCATAAGGCTTTCCTAATTACAAATAATTACATAAGCCCTTGCTAAGATACACATGGTATCTAAAACAAGTTTACAATGATTATATTACAGTAATTTAGGACTGACATCCTTGAATTATGCTTGTCAAAAAAAACACAGACATCACTTCCTGAGTCGGCTTTAGGATAAGCCATCACCAAAGCACATGTCACAGATGAAATCACCAATCATTCTATACCTTGCACTAACCAATGAACATCTGTCAGTACCTCTTCTATCACCCTTCAAGATCACATGCCTTGAATCCAATCCCTTTGATATCTACATCAAAAACTCAGAGACTAACTCTGTCAATTCTCACTATCATAGTCCAGTGACCAGTCTTTACCAAAACAATTGTATCTTCCTTAATATGCATTCATTAATGATGTGATCTTAGATATAAGATCCCAACATCCATTTGAACTCTCTTATGACTTCACAGCATTTGAAACATTCATACACCCTTCATACACTGTGATTGCCAGTCTAGTTTCTTCATACAGGCATACGTTGACATCAGTGACAAAACACAAATGACAACGGTATGAGTGCCCATTCAGTAACGTAGTGATTAAAAATATTAAATGTCTTAATCATTGCCCATGCATTAGCAATATCCAACAAACTGATGAGGTGCCTTATTCGGTAAACTAGCTCCAAGGATTAGATCCATACAATGATCAATGCTTCTTTTCAGTGGTAAACCATCAGGTACATTATTAGAAATGATATCACTATACTCGGTGAGTAACTTATCAATCTCCTCAGGGACATTATCCTCTATTTTCTTACTTAGTTAATGAGGAATCACAACAAAACATACATCATTCTTCTTCAAAGAGATAACAAACTTTCACAGATGTGCAAACATTACTAACAGGTTCTTCCATCAATGGTAACAAAAAAAATTTCTTTCCATCAGCCACAATGGTATACTTATGCAATCTCCCATCATATATAGCATGTCTATCATATTGCCAAGGTCTACCCAATAAAATATGACAACAATCCATAGGCATGATATCACATAACACCTTATCATAGTTATTTCCAATCTTCAAATTCACTGTAATGCCCAAAATAATTAGGCAAAAACACAACTAAATTTTTTTTTTTTAAACAACTATAACATACATCTAGGTCAACTAAGTTATACAAATGCCCTTTGACGCGAAGCTTTGGGATTGCTAGCTCACTTGGGCAAGTCACCCAATGACACATAAGGGATCGTGAGGCAAGCGTTGGCGTGCCTCCGTCCCCTACATGACAAAATTCATTAGGCGATGAGGAAGGTTATAGAAGTTTTAATGGGAATATCATATTCCAATGGTTTTGTGACGTACTAGTATAATACGGTCTATCCCTATGAAATGCTCAAGAGGTGATTTAATTCTCTAAAGGATAAATTTATTTAGAAATAACAAATCAAATATTAACCTAACTGATACTCATGCAACCTAAGTTTTCTTCTTTGAATATTAATCCTAAAGTTAACTATTCCATTAACTAAGGTTAATAATTTTTATAAATACATTGAAATAACATTCCTTAAAATTTATTCATATAAATTAAAATTGCGTAAAAAAAAAAGGGATTTAAAACTACTATGAAAATTAGCCAAAATAATAATAAATAAAGTTAAAGAACCTTAATAAAAAAATTTTAAACTTGCTAAAATTCTTCGATTCAAAATTTTACTAGAAATTAATCCATAACATAATTTAATTAATGGTTAAAACAAAACATAACAAAAGGGAAAAAGCAACCATAATTATTTAACTTAAATTCTACTAATAATTTAAATTTTACTATATTCTAACAAAATGGAAATATAATAATATTTCATCAAATTCAATCTTCACTACAGAATGAAAATATAACATCTCAACAAATTCAATGCTAACAAAATGAAAATATATTAACATTTCAACAATTTCAAATTTTCACTAACGAATTAATAATACGGACACAACTCATACAATAATTAGATTTATAAGAGAAACATAACTACTAAAATCAACTAATATAATAATGAATGGGCCCCCCAAACCCTAATTTGAAATTAGGGTTTGGGGCCCTAATAAAACTTCTCCAAACCCTAAATCTCTCATTATTGTTTCCTTCTTTTATTTTTATTTTTTATGGGTGCAGGTCTGAGGAAGGTTGGAGATGTGGAACTAAGTTGAATATCTCAGAATATGAGAGGGATAAGCAGAGCAAGGGATCTCTTATATCATAAGAGAATCTCTCTCTTTCAATCCGTAGATCTACCATGCTGGTACGAATGTGCTTATCATCTGTTACAGATTTGGCTATCAAATTTAGATGAAAATGGTCTAGATCTATATTAACAGATCGATTGCATCTTGATCAAATATAAACTGCCATTTTAATATGGCAAATGTAATTTGAGCTATAGTTGAATTTAATGGCTATCTCTTAATAATTTCATTTTGTATTTCTATGTATACAACATAGTCATTCTAGTATTGTTTAGCTAAATATAAATCTTTGTGATCTTTTTTTTATATCGAACTGCGTATTTTTTTTTTTACATTATATATTGTGTTTTTCTTTTATTAAGCGTTGGCAGGGTATGAAACCCTAAGAGAGCCACGTATTTTTTTTGTCTGTTTGATATTGTACAGTAGATGAATTGGGCATTTTTAAAACCCCTTAGGGTCGCGGCTAGGTCACGATAGTGACCAGTCACTGTCGTGACTGTAGCCACGACAGTGCTCAGGCACTGCCACGACTGCAGTCATGACAGTGACTGCAGTCACTGTCGTGGCTCTAAGCCACGACAATGCTTTGGCACTGCCATGACTTAGAGTCACGGAAGCACTGGTAGCGCGCACAACGCCGAAGAACACAGGGGGGTTTCGGCACCCCCCTCATTTGCTTTGCAATAAAATAATTTTTTTTTAAATTAAAAATGGCATATGTTATTTTTATTTTATAATATATATATTATTTATATTATATAATATACAATCTTCATTGTATAGGATATAATATATATAATATTACATTATAAATAATTTGTTTAATAATTTTACTAAGGTTGCAATGAATATATATATATATAATATATTATTATTTATTATATATTATACAATATTCATTGTATAATATATTATATATAATATTATATTATATATTATTTCTGTTTAGTGATAAAACAACTATTATGTATTATACATTATTATATGTATAATACATTATGTATATAATTTCATCATTTATAAAAGCAGGATTCTCAGCAGAAGCATAGCATGACTTTATAAAGCTGTGTGTGTGTGTGTGTGTGTGTGTGTGTGTGTGTGTGTATGTATAGCATCATGCTCTATATACATACATTTCTTTTTCAGTTAACTCTAAGGAATTTAATTGATAGTTCTACATGTAAATCAGAATTAGTTAAAGTACAGATTTAATTCTTATCCAACCTAGAGTAAAAGATCAGCTTTATGCACTTGTGCAACAAACTTTCTTTCATTTTGACCTATCTAATACATTTTATAAATGGATAAACATATCTCTAGTTTTATTATTAAATTATGTCCATTGCATTCAAAACTGGCAATTGAACTTATAGTTATCTTTATTCCAACTATGATAGAAGGATATGAACAAACAAACATTCTATTCTGTTTGAAAAGAAAATACATAATAAATCATTTTACTACTTTCAAATGTATCTTTTAACAGCTTCCAAATACTTAACATAACTACAGAGAATTTTAACTTTTTAAAAGGGCTATTAATAACACAGAACTAATTTTAACCTTTCTGTACATGACAAATTTCATAATACATACGTAAGTTGTAAAACTAATTTTTTTTAATAAGTAATAACAGTCCAAAAATTATCAACCTCTCTTTGAGCAAATATAATTAAACTAAATTTCCCAGTACATGCCTAACCATTTAAGCTGAGTTTAAATTATCTGGTAATAGTTATAGATTTAGGACTAATTACAAAGATCAAATAAATTAACTCAATACAGGAAACTACTAACTAACTAGGCTAAAGTTCCAGCTTTAAAAATATTACAATTTCTTTGTACAGGTAATAAACAAAACCAGGGACATCCTAGAACAATCTCTTGGAAGTTTCCAACTTCATCTTTAACCTTCAGATTTGGACTGCTCCTTCAAACCAAGAACCAAAACCTGCAACACTAGACTTTTTCACATGGTCATGGAAGCTCACCTCCCAACCTAGGCCATTACATGGCCACCCCCGAGCTTGGGGAAACAAGTATAGGATAGGATACACTCAAGCAACACAAAACATAAATTAGGAACATAGATTTTCACAATAAACTCCCTTCCCAAGCCTGCACAAAAGATTCTTACATAGAATCTATTAAATGGGTGAAGGTGGAATCTTCCTTATGGAGACACCTAACTTATAATAAACAACATTTCAGCATGTATTACCAACTTTCACAAGGCCTTTCCAACCCAAACAGCTCAAATCCCTGAGCAACAACAACACCCTTATGGCCCCCAAACACCCTTATGACCCCCAAATAGCATAAGAAGGTTCTCATGGTTGCCCATACAACCATGCACTCATACAAAAGGAAATCCCAAATTAGGCCCTTCACCCCAAGTTCTCCTCAAATCCTCCCAAGGATGAGGAATGAACTTGCACACCCTTAAACAAGAACAATTCAAGACAAGTTTGAAAGCAAATTCACAAAAGAAATAAAACAATACAAGGTTAACATAAGGAATCACAATTTGCAAAACTTTCACATAGTACAACAAAAAAATTTTAAAGCATATTCATAGTAATAACAAGTTAGAAACCACCAACCTCCTCCTAAGCCAAGGCAAATGAAGAATTGTAAATGAGCTCCTCTTGGCTCCAAGCTTGCTATCCTCCCCAAGCTACTAGATCAAACTCTCTAGATCTCCTCTTAGTCTCTCTCCACTAGCATAGACAAGAATGAACTAGTGTATATGTTTCTAAGTCTTTCTCCCCTTAAGTCTTTCAAAAACATTCTTCTCTCAACTCCCTTCCCAAGGAAATTAAGTTTCTAGATCTTAGACAAAAATGACACTTTCCCCTTTCCTAAGGTTTGGAATGAATTTCAACACATGAAAATGAGAGACATCCTAGATAACATTTCTATTTTCGTGCATATCAATAATGGCCCATTTGGAGAGGCATAAAGGTGGCCTAGGAAAGTTAAAATAGAAGAAATAAGCCCCATAACCCAAGCACTAGCCTTGGGGCACCAAAATTCACCCTAAACCTCACCTAGGTCTCCTCAAAACCACTCAAAAATCTCAATTAATCATGCATCCGAAAATGGAGTATTGGTTACATCAATTCTTGATCCCTTAAACCACCTACCTAGCTTAGGAATGCTCAAGACTAACTAAGGAGAGGGTGGGGTCCATACTCCACTCAACATGCCACTTCATCAACATGGTGTCAAGTGACACCTCACTAAAACACACATCACAAACACATGTGGCATGCCTTGTGTGCAAAAACATTTATACATTTTCACAAAGATAAAAATTTACTTACAAACATATATTTCAAACATTGTCAACCATATACACACAGGCATCATGTTTATGAAAGAAATCATGATACGACGAGGTCGTACTCTTCTAGATTCGACCTTGGTTTCCAACTGATTGCACTTAGATCCTATCTTGTTTCCTTGACTTACAACTATGGCCATCTCCCTGCATGCTCAAATTCGATGTCAGTACATTATAAAATTGTGCATCAATAATCATTTCAAAAATAAAGTAATTAACATCTAACTTGACAAATACATATATATCTGCATTCATAAAATAGTACGTAATCCACATAAGCATGCAATCCTAAGATAAACATAGAACCATGATTCCATCAATGATCATTATGCTAAAAGATAACATAACAAATGCAGAATTCATATATCATGGATAATCATGGTATCAAAATGAGCATATATAAAGAGTGCGACTAACGTGATCATCATAAAAATCTATACAAACAACCCATAAGGTCCAAATGATAGCATATATAAACCAAAATAGATCAAATGTGTATACTCAAGGTATCATCCTGATGAATCAAATGTCAAAATGAAATTCAAAATAGGATGGGTTGGGATAGGACCTCACATCCACATAACATTGTTCACTTACCAGGAGTGTATTCTCATCTTTGATCCATGAAATCTGACAAGGCTTCGAATGTACCAACCTTTCCAACTACAACTTTGTGACCATCTCCTCAGACGCTAGATTCTCTGAGCTACCATAGTCAATGATTACCTTCCAAAATTTATTAGAAACTCTACATCTGATCTTGAACAAACTTTTCCTTACCAGATCTTCCTTCCTACTTTCATTCCACAGTGCTCTCCTTACCATCAAATTATTTTCTTTCTTAGTTTCATTTGGTGACTCTTGTTGCACCAAAGCATTTCTACTGCTACTAGCCTTCTTACTAGCATGTGTACATTCAAAATATCTATGTCCTTCTTCTCCACAATTGTAACAAGTTCCTCAAAAACTTCCTCTGCTATAACCACCTCAGTAGTTACTGCCTCTGCCTCTAGATGAACTTTCACGTTTACACTCGGTCTTGCCTTTGTCTAGATTTGTCTTTTCTAGCTCAAATCTACTATTTTCACCATTAGATCTACCTCTTCCTCTAGGGAATCTACCACCTCGACCTCTTTTTCTTTGCTCGTGTCTTTTTTTCAATTTCTCCTTGGCCTTCAATGCAAATTGATAAGCCTCTTCAATGTTCTCCAACTTGACCATACTAATTTCCTTTTGGATGGAAACTCTCAAACCATTTAGGTATCTACCAATTCTCTCCACATAATCTTCATCATGTCCAGATCTAATATCTAATCTATAGAATTCCTCATTATATTCCTTTACCGAGCTATCTTTCTGTCTCAAACTTTGCATTCGCCAAACTAGGTTAATCTGATAATCACAAGGTAAGAACTTTCATTTCAATTTATTCACCATTTTACTCCATACCTTGATTTTGTCTTTGTCTTTCCTCTTCCTATCCAATTGCAGATGCTCCCACCATAAGGATGCATGGCTTTTCAACTTTGTGCTTGCAATCTTCACCTTCTTATCTTCAGGAATGTTTTCATACTCAAAATATTTTTCCATCTTGATGATCCAGTCCACCAATTCATCAGAATCTAGCTTTCCACCATACTCAGGAGGATTGAAGTGTGGTGTATACTTCATACTTGTCAAAGCCTTCAAAAATCTTTCTTCCCCTTGATCCATAATAGGTGCAGGTTCTGCATTTTCCTGTTCTTCTTCAACTTCATCATCACTAATATCTTCAAGATGTTTGCCTCTTCTCTAGGCTGTTTCAACAACTTCTAACCTAGCAAAAATCTTCCTTAGCATATATGCCAATCCTAGATCTACATCTCACCTCCCATGAACCATCTTGACAACCCTCTAAAATTGTAGGCCAGATCACAATCTTCTACCCCACAACAATCAACTAGGGCTTCAAGAGGAACCTGCAAACTTAGATCCACGGACCTAGATCAAGATCTCACCTCACTCTGATACCACTTGATGTAAGGCAGAGGGCCAAGAGGGGCCAACCAATGGCATGCCCTAATGATCCAAGCCTACTCAACACATGTGGAAGCAAACAAACAACAATAGTGAGAGAGAGAATGCAAGATCAACCATATATTTCATCAAATAGAACCATACATGTCAGCCTATAAGGCCTTCCTGGTTAGGCCAGATATTAAAATGAATTATAGAAGTCCTCCAACATGCGAGTATCTTTCAAAATCTATAATTCTATCTCCTATCCAAAACTCCCTCTAAACTACAACCAAACAACTACATTTATACAAGATTCTACTAAGCTAAGTTAGCCTTTAGATCCATAATCAATAGAAGGAACAGTTACATCTGGGACCACACACCTCCCAATGATTGATTCCAACATGAAATATGTGACCCATAATAAATGCACAAGTCAGAACAATAGTAACTCAAAATAAACTACTTGGTAAGCAAGTATGATGGAGCCATAGACAAGCATCGTCGAGTGCTAGTGAAATAACCGACCGCCCAAGAGATAACCGACCACACTCGATAACCAAAGGAAACCGACCAACTACCAACCAACTTAGTCAAAGAAGAAATCAAGCAACACAGACAAACTCCAAAAAAAAAATTTGGTGATACAGGATTGCCAAGGACCCAAGATTCTCTTGCATCATTTGATCACTCGTAGCACATCATGATATAAAGTATCTTGGTGAACATGAGGAGATAAAATGCAAGAGCTCTAAGAAAGATAAATGAACATTTCAAATAATCAATATCCACATGAATGTACCAAATATATTTTTCCAAATTGATGACTAATTGATTGGATATGACATGTATGGTCCTTGAGGAGAGATGCATCATGCGTAGACTGATGATGGGCTAAGGACTAACATGTTTAGACAATAAAAGATACTTGGGACAGTCAAGATGAAAAAGACGCTCTAAGATGATTGTTGAAGCACCAACTAAAAGGATATGATTTAAGTGACACGTGACTACCCAATGCTAGAGATGGGATCTAGGGATAAGTGTTTACAAATGAGCCTAAGTATAAAATATGTAAGACTAATGCAATGGACAAGATAGGATTTACAAGATTTACATAGACTAGAGAGGATGGGGATGGTGTATGTGGATTGGTTTGATCAATTTGATGTTGGAATGTTTTGATTGGATGAGATTAATTAATACTTGAACATAAGTTGACAAGTCTAATGGATATAGAGACAAGATCGCCACCTAAGATAATGATCTCAATAAAAATGATGGTTGAGATAAGTTGAACCTCTATCGTGAGGTGATAAGGCCATAATGACTTATTGACTAACTCTAGACATGATATAGTCAAAGAGAAAGTACTAGGATGATGATTGTTGAGGATGTAGGCTATGAATAACTCTTTGATCTATGAGATCAATCATGGATGCATGGTGGATTATATTTGATTTGAGTAGTTGATTTGATTGGATTGGATTGGATTGATTTTATTGGATGATTGGACTAGGTTGTTTGGATTGATTTGATGAGGTATGGACACAAAGATTAGGAAGGATACATCTCAATGATGATGATTAGATTATGATCAAGGCTTTCAACAAGGATAGGAATAAGATCAAGGATTTTATTTAATGACTAAATATGGATTTTGATTGATGGAATGGATGATATTTAATTTCATGGGGTAATCCTATAACTAGATACCAAGGACAAGTAATAAGAGGTAAGGGAATAATATGGAAAGGTAGATGGATAGATGGAGGTGAGGGAAATAAGGATTTGTAGGTGAGAGGAGTATGCGAAAAGGATGGAGACATGAAATTATTATGAGATTAGGATCAAGAGATGAAAGGATTACAAGATAATAATCAAGAGATGAAAGGATTATGAGATAAGGATTGGGAGATGGAAAGATGATAAATGAAAGAATAGGGGAATCTAGAGATGAAAGGATGAAGGATGAAGGAATGGATGCATGGATAGAGGGTGTAAAAGAGTCTACAAGGACTATGTCACAAAGGAATATGAATTCCCACTCTAGATATGGCATGTACATTGTGGGGAATTAGAAGGAATATGGTGGGATGGATGATAGGAAGACAAGAGGCTGAGGAAAGGAGATGAAAAATAGGATGATGGGTAGATGAGAACTAGGAAGGTATACTGAATGACTATATGGATGGGAGGAAATAGATGGAAAGATAGGTTTCTAAAAAATTTAATTGGGGGAATACATGTCAAGAGATCCATAAAGAATCTATATATGGTGACCTTTATCATTTTTCTATTTTCTTCAAGATCCAAAGGAGGATGGATGGAGCAGAATGGATAGAATGTGATGGATGAGATCAATAGATGGGATGGAGGATTCAATAAAGGAAATAGTGAAGTAGATGACAAGTATATTTCTAGAGAAACTTTTCCCCAAGTGTGGAGAGAAATAGGATGGAGGGAATTATGCATCATACCTATTTACCAGGTTTTCATCATGGTACTTGTCGAAGGCACCTATTTGCTAAGTTTTTATCTTTGGACAAATATTTCTCTTCACTCCTTTTGCATTCTTTTTTGGATTTTGATAGGACTTTTATGGAAGGATATGGATAAGAGTGGGATGTAGATAAATTGATTTGGAATATATGTGATAAGGGAGATAGAGGATGGAATCAAGCATCAAGTTTTATATTTGAGGTAAGAGAAGTCCATTTGCAGTGATCACTAGATGTTGGTACAACCTTATTAGTGTATGAATTTTCCTAAGGCAATGAATATAATACCAAGATCTAGAATCTAAATAGATAACACAAATAATAGAAACAAGATAATATTATACAATGAATAACTCAATAATGATCAAATGACAATAGATATAATTGAATGAATACAAATTAGATGTTCCTGAATATATGATGTGAGTGTTCCAAGGCTTGCTTGCACTGCATCCAAGAGACCTAGCTTGTCTCTTCTAGGTACCTAGTCTCCTCTAGGTCCTAATTGGCTTAGATCACTAACTAAGTCCAATCTCAACTCTTTCCTAAGAGTTATATCTCTTGTGCTTAACCTTGAAAGACTAACACCCTAGTTTTAGTACACTTCTTCTCACTCACTTAGAAAGCTCTAAGTGCCAAAACCTCAAAAACTTGATCTTTCATTGCAGGAATGTTCTCCATCTTGAAAAAATTCATAATATTTCCCATTTGATCCATTTTTTAGGGATCTTGTATCATTTTCTTACCGGCTTCAATGTTTCATCATTTAGTGACCTTAAATTAGGTCTATTCCTTGTAGCCTTTTGCAGAGGCTTTTGGATTTTCTTTTCAAACTATTCCAAAAAACTTGTAAAACCAATTGGGGATTTAGATACCCTTTTGGCTCTTACTAAATCTTTTGAAACTTTTAGGTCCTGGAAGCCTTCGTACAACTCATTCCTATAAACTAGGGTAAACAGGGCTAATTGACCTACTTTCTAGGACTGACTGTGTCCTGTTAGTAATCTTTCTCAAAACCCAATGTAAATGATTGGCATGAACCCAATCTTCATAGCACATTTATCTATGATTAACACCTACCAGAAAAAGTCTTGGAGTCATACTATACCTTCAACCTTGCAATGAAATCTCTATTTCTTCACAGTCTAGACCTCTAACCGAGCTTTGTGTGCTTGCCTAGGGCCTAGCATTAAAAATAGATCTCCTCATTTTCCAAACTCCTAAACCTAAAATTATATACAATGGTGACTCCCCTAACATATCCATCCATCAAGAGTTGTTTCCCATGACTAGATTTCATGGGAGAGCCATGAAAGCTCGGACTGGTCATAACAGAACCAGTGGAACTCTAAACCAAAATCTACTTTAGATGATGCCCTAAATCTACTCAAAACTCCCTGATTATCAAATGAAAAAGTCTTCAAACTATCTATAGAACACTAATCAACTATTAGATTTGGTCTTTCAATCCATAAGATATGACTGTAAACACAAAGTCTCAGGAATCTCCTGGTAATCTTGTTGTAGAGCTCTATTAACAAACTTCAAACTATTACAATGCATCAACTCCCCTTGGGATTTGAGTCTTACATCACATAAGATGTCATTTCCACCATTCTAGGTCCTTTTGGCTGATCTCCTACCTCCTAAATTTTAGGGGATCCAAGGTAACCGAGTTGCATGCAACATTTGCAATAATTGCAAATGTTGTCATGACAACTTCTTTGCAACATTTGGAAACTTTCACATATGCCTCAATCCTATTTCTTAGGACTCTTAACCTCCAATGTTTTGAGGATCCAAGGCCATTAATGACCTTATGGCATCTTTACAACCCCACTATGTGCCTAAGACACATTAAAGACTCAATCTCTAACTATTACCACTAAGAATTAAAAACTACTAACATTGGCTATTTGTGTGACCTTAGTCCTAGTGACTAACCCACTTAGTCTACATTGCAAATGACCTTCTAAGGTCTTCAAAAAAACTAATCTACTCTTCTTGACTTGGCTAGAGTCAAGTACAAGCCAAAAATTATTAAGCATGGAGGTTATCCATGGTGTGCTCCTGCACCATCCTCCCCAAAATAAAAAGATCAATCCACCCTTGGATTGAGGATGTTTGGATCAATCTCCATCTTCTTGAACTCAGACTCTTTTATCCATATTGCATCAGCATCCATCTTCCCATGCTTGTTTATCAGATGTTCCTTATACTCTTTTGTTCTAGTCTTTTTATAGACCCTTGTATCCAATACACTATCAGCACCTATCACTACAACAGTAGGTAACTGTAGGTCTTCTATATCTCTTATCACTTCATGTATAGTTTGATCCATATCTGGTTATGGTCCTCTATAACAGACTAAGTCTGCAACATTGAAAATAGGAGATAGTCCACTATCTTTTGGCAGGTCAACCTTGAATGCATTATCACCATACTTGGCCAGTATAGGATAGGGTCCTATCCTCCTCATCTACAACTTGTGAGCTGCTCCCTTTTGCAATCTTGACTTGTTAAGATGCACCATAACCAAGTCACCAACATTAAACTCAAAAGTCCTTCTACTTTCATCCACCTTGGCTTTCTGCTTCATGGTGTTCTCTATCAAGGTCTTCCTCACTGTTTCATGTATCTCATGCATAGCATATGAAAAATCATCAACATAGCCACTTCCTTTCACTCCATCCTTCAAACTCCTTAGTTCATAAACACCTCTAGGATGTAGTCCATACACAATTTCAAATGGACTCTTCCCTATTGATCTATTGATAGTGTCATTATAGGCATATTCAGCTTGCCCAATCAACTGATCCCATTATTGACCATACTCCTTAGTCAATCATCTTAGAAGATTTCCAAGGCTTCTATTAACAACCTCAGTTTGAACATCAGTTTGGGGATGGTAGGCCAATCCAAAGGACAATTAAGTGCCTAACCTCTACCAAAGAGTCTTCCAAAAATGACTCATAAATTTAGTGTCTTTGTCTGACACAATGTTGATAGGTAAGCCATGGATTCTCACTATTTCTTTGAAGAAAAGGGAGGTTGTTTGACTATCATCATTAGTGGTCTTACATGGTACAATGTGAGCCATCTTTCTTAACCTATCCACAACCACATAAACAATGTCCATACATTTCCTTGTCTTGGGTAATCCAACTACAAAATCCATACTCAAGCATTTCCATGGCCTAGTAGGAATAGGTAGTGGTTGATAAAGACTAGCATTTGTAGAAGTTCCCTTGGCCTTTTGACATACCACACAACTTTCCACATACCTTCTAACATCTAGATTCATCCTTGGCCAATAATAGAACCTTGAAATAAGTTCTTGAGTCTTAGTGATCCCAAAGTGACCACTCAAAGCACCATTATGCTTTTCTTGTATCAAATTCTCTCTAATAGAGCCTCTAGGAACACATAATTGATTCCCTTTAAACAAGAGATCACTTTGAAAAGTATACTCAGCATATCTACTATGAAAATGATTCTTGTATTCAGCACATACCTTATAAATGTCATAAAAATCATCATCATCACCATATAGATCCTTGAAATGATCTATTCCCATGCTCTTCAATTGAATTTCTTGGATTGTGAGTGCTCTTTTTGACAATGCATTTGCCACTTTATTGAGGACACCTTTCATATGTTTTATATTGAAGGTGTAGGCTTATAGGTACTCAACCCACTTCATGTGCTTGTGACTCAACTTCTCTTGTGAATTCAGGAAACTAAGTGCTTGATTACCTGAATATACAATGAACTCCTTGCGAAGCAAGTAGTGCCTCTACTTTCTCAAAGATTGAACCAATGCATACATCTCTAGGTCATAAGAAGAGTACTTCCTCTTAGCTTCACTTAACTTCTCTAAATGGAAAGCCATCAGTCTGCCTTCTTGGCTTAGAACAGCCCCAATTGCTACATTGCTAGCATCACATTCAATGGTGAAAAGCTTCTCAAAGCTTGGCAGCACTAAAACATGTTGGGTAGCTATCTTCTCCTTTAGCAACTCAAAGCTTGTATTAGCATTCTCATTCCAAAAAAACTTGGTTTTCATTCCTCCCTTGATAGTATCCAACATAGGAGCACATATTGCACTAAATTACCTTATGAATTTCCTATAATATTGTGCAAGGCCATGAAAACTCCTTACCTCTATTGTTGTCCTTGGAGTAGGCCAATTCATGATAGCCTCCACTTTTCTTTTGTCCATTTTCATATTACCATTTGATAGGACAAACCAAAGGTACACTAGCTCTATTTTGATGAACTCACACTTCTCCAAGTTGATCATCAACTTCTCCTCATGTAGCTTCGTAAAAAAAATTTCAAGATGCTCTAGATGCTCACTCATTGTCTTGCTAAAAATCAGTATATCATCTAGATATACAGCTACAAACTTGCCTATGTAGTCTTTGATAACTTCATTCATGAGCCTCATGAATGTGGAGGGGGCATTGGATAATCCAAATGACATGACAAGCCATTCATACAGCCCTTCATTGGTCTTGAAGGTTGTCTTCCACTCATCTCCTTCATGTATTCTTATTTGGTGATAGCCACTTTTCAAGTCTATCTTACTATAGTACTTGGCTTCACCTAAACAATCCATTAGGTCTTCAACACTAGGGATAGGAGACCTATATCTTATAGTTATCCTATTGATAGCCCTTGAATCTTTGCAAAGCCTCCAAGTTCCTCCTTTCTTTGGTGCAAGTATAGTGGGTACATCACATGGACTAATACTCTTTCTAATTAGGCCTTGGTCTAGGAGTTCTTGTATTTGTCTTTCTATTTCCTCATTTTGTTGAGGGGTCATCTTATAGGATGCTTTGTTAGGTAGGGTAGCTCCTAGGATAAGGTCTATCCTATGGCTTATGGCTCTCTTAGGGGGTAAATTTGATGGTTGTCCATCACTTACAATACCTTGGTAAGTCTGCAACATACCTTGAATCTCCTTTGGTAATTATGCCTTCTTAGCCACCTTGTCTTCATCTAACTCTTTTGGTCTAAGAACCAATGCAAAACCAACTCCTTCACTCTCTTCCATAGCTTTTAAGAACTCCTTTTCACCCACCATAAGTACATTTGGACCTTTTGTCTTCACCTCAACATCTTCCAACAATGACTATATTTTGAAGGTTACACTGTCCTTGAAAGAATAAGAATTCTTTCCTCCATCATGTATGGCTTGGAAGTCAAATTTCCATGGTCTACCTAGGAGAAACTGGCATGCATCCATAGCAAACACATCACATAACACTTTTTCTTTGTACCTACCAATGGAGAACTCCACCCATGCTTTTTCATTCACTAACACATGTTGGCCTTTATTGAACCAAGTAACCTTGTAAGGATTGGTGTGGGGTATCCTTGTCAACTTCAACTTGTTGACTACTTCCTTTGACACAATATTGTTAGTAGAACCTAAATCAATAATTACCCTAAATACTTTCCCCATCATCTTGACCTTAATCCTAAACAAAGACCTCCTTTGGCTTGGCTCTTCCTTCACCGGCTCCTTGATTAGAGTTCTCCTCATCATAAGATTTTCTCCTTCCTCTAAATTCAATGGTACTTTAGCATGCTTCTCTATTGCATTAGACTCATCTTGCACAAGGTTAGCTCTCTTTTCACCTCCTTGTGATGAACCACCTTTCTCTGGACATCTATAGGCAGGGTGCCCCATTTGATTGCAATGGTAGCACTTCATATAGGCAAAGTAATTGCCTCTTCCTCCTTGTCCACCACTTCTTGCTCTAAAGCTAGAGTTAGAACTTCTTCCTCTACCACCTCTACTTGAGCTTCCTTCTTTCTGCTCACTGATTTTTACATCTCCTTGACTTCTTGATTCAGAACTTCTTCCACCATAGCCACCTCTTTGTCCTCTACTATCTTTTCTTTTAGCTTTTCTTTTAGAGGTTTCTTGTTTCCTTCTACTTTCCTCTTCTATCTTCAAGGCCATTTGATAGCATTAGCCAATGGATTTAAAGTTCACTAGACTAATTTCCTCTTGTATAGACCATTTGAGGCCATTCAAGTACCTTGCAAGTTTGATACTTTCATCTTCAACTACCTTGGATCTCAAACATAATTTTTGAAACTCATCAGTATATGCTTGGACATCTAAATATTTTTTCCTAAGATTGTGTCTCCTCCTCTAAAGTTGAAATTCATAGTCATCAGGAAGGTAAGTCTACTTCACTTTGGATACTATGCCCTTCCATGTCACAATAGGACCTTTTCCATCATTTTCCCTCTCAGTTTGCACAAACTTCCACCAAGTAAGAGTTGAACCTCTTAGTCTAGACTTGGCCACCATAAATTTTTGTGCCTCCAAGATACCATCACATTCAAAATGGTTCTCAATGTTGTCTATCCAATCCATGACTAAATCTAGATCCATTTGTCCACTAAATAGTGGCACACCTTCCAAAGATTTTCCACTCAATTCCTTCAATGCTTTTAAGAATGGCTCTTCAAGAAGAGTCAGGTTACATGTTGGAGCTTCCTCCTCCAAATATAATTCCTTCTCCCTTGCTTCTTTTTCTTCCTTAAGGTCAATTTTCTCTTTCAACTTATCTGCTTTGTCTTGGACTTCACCCAAGAGCTGCTCCATTTGAGCTAGTATTTCCCTTAGCAACTTGTTATCTTCTTCTTGTTCCTCAACCTTCTTGGCTAACTCAGCGTTAGTCACCATTGTTTTGTCTTCTCTTGATCCAATTGGTGTATTTTCTCCCACTGATTTAGTAGGCTACAACATCCACCACAAACCTGATCAATTCAAGCTCTAATACCAATATGATGTGAGTGTTCCAAGGCTTGCTTGCACTGCATCCAAGAGACCTAGCTTGTCTCTTCTAGGTACCTAGTCTCCTCTAGGTCCTAATTGTCTTAGATCATTAAGTAAGTCCAATATTAACTCTTCCCTAAGAGTTCTATCTCTTGTGATTAACCTTGAAAGACTAACACCCTACTTTTAGTACACTTCTTCTCACTCACATAGAAAGCTCTAAGTGCCAAAACCTCATAAACTTGATCTTTCATTATAGGAATGTTCTCCATCTTGAAAAAATTCATAATATTTCCCATTTTATCCATTTTTTAGGGATCTTTTCTCATGTTCCTATCGGCTTCAATGGTTCATCATTTAGTGACCTCAAATTAGGCATATTCCTTGTAGCCTTTTCCAGAGGCTTTTGGACTTTCTTTTCAAACTTTTCCAAACAACTTGTAAAACCAATTGGGGATTCGGATACCCTTTTGGCTCTTACTAAATATTTTGAAACTTTTAGGTCCTGGAAGCCTTTGTACACCTCATTGCTATAAACTAGGGTAAACAGGACTAATTGACCTACTTTCTAAGACTAACTGTGTCCCATTAGTAATCTTGCTCAAAACCTAATGTAAATGATTGGCATGAACCCAATCTTCATATGAAATTTAGCTATGATGAACACCTACTAGAAAAAGTCTTGGAGTCATATTGTACCTTCAACCCTGCAATGAAATCTCTATTTCTTCACAATCTAGACCTCTAACAAGGCTCTGTGTGCTCACCTAGGGCCTAGCATTAAAAATATCTCTCCTCATTTCCCAAACTCCTAAACCTAAAATTATATACAATGGTGACTCCCCTAACATATCCATCCATCAGGAGTTGTTTCCCATGGCTAGATTTCATGGGGGAGCCATGAAAGCTCAGACAGGTCATAACAGAACTAGTGGAACTCTAAAACAAAATCTACTTTAACCGATGCCCTAAATCTACTCAAAACTCCCTTCTTATCAAATGAAAAAGCCTTTAAACTTTCTATAGAACACTAATCAACTATTATATTTGGTCTTTCAATCCATAAGATATGACTGTCAACACAAAGTCTTGGGAATCTCCTGGTAATCCTGTTGCAGAGCTCTATTAACAAACTTCAAACTATTACAATGCATCAACTCCCCTTGAGATTTGAGTCTTACATCACATAAGATGCCATTTCCACCATTCTAGGGCCTTTTAGCTGATCTCCTACCTCCTAAATTTTAGGGGATCCAAGGTAACCGAGTTGCATGCAACATTTGCAATAATTGCAAATGTTGTCATGACAACTTCTTTGCAACATTTGGTAACTTTCACATATGCCTCAATCCTATTTCTTAGGACTCTTAACCTCCAATATTTATAGGATACAAGGCCATTAATGACCTTATGGAATATTTACAACCCCACTATGTTCCTAAGACACATTAAAGACTCAATCTCTAACTATTACCACAAAGAATTAAAAACTACTAACATTGGCTATTTGTGTGACCTTAGTCCTAGTGACTAACCCACTTATCCTATATTGAAAATGACCTTGTAAGGTCTTCAAAAAAACTAAGCTACTCTTCTTTACTTGGCTAGATTCAAGTACAAGCCAAAAATTATTAAGCATGGAGGTTAGCCATGGTGTGCTCCTACACCAATATAAAGGCAATGCATGATAACTAAGAGATATACAAATGATAACCTATCAACTAGAAAAGGTGTAATCACATGTCCACCAAAGGTGGACCATCCTCCATTATACATAAAAGTATTTGCAACATGTGCAACAATGAGAGGATGATAATGTGATAAGAGCACTAAAGGTTGATCTCACAAATAAAGAGGTATGAGATGACAACTATCACCACCTAAAGTGGAATTCTCCTACACCATGTGCTAAAATGAGATGCAAACTCTTATGTGTCTTAATAAAAAAGTAATATGTAATGCATTATCCTAAGTAAGCTTAAGTAAAGTGTAATTAGTAATATTTAATTACACCAACACCCCCCCTTAAGTGCATCTAAGAGGAATGCACTTAAGCTCACAATTGTAGATGACAATGCATGATGGGTCCTAGCTACTAGGCCATGTTAGGTAACCATGTACAATATACAAGTGGAAAATAAATGAAATCTCTCATAAAGTGAATAAAGAGGGAGAACCTCATGGGAAAAACCCTCCCCCAAAAAGAGAGATGAAAAATAAGATGCATGTATGGATGGAGTAATCAAGACCCCCTCATTATGACATACAATATCCATATAAAATCAAGAATCCCCTCATAGGAAGGAAAAAAGGAGACATGATATCCCCCCCATAATGAATAATCTTCTCCAAGAATGGTGAGTTCTTAAAGGAAAAACATAGTCCAATTCCTACAAACAACATTTCTCCCCTTAGGAAGAAGATACACCAAGTATAAATGCAAGAAGGCTTCCCATTGTGGATAGAAAGAAGGAAGGGGAATCCAAATGAAGTATGATGTCTCTAAAGTATGTTCATTTTTTTCCATTTTTGTGGTTGATGAAGATGCCAAAAAACTATTAGGAGATACCTAATAGAAGGAGACAAATAAGGATCCAATGGTAACTGATCCATGTAATAATTTGGAGAAAACTCCAAAGATAAAGAAGTCTCCTCAAATGAAGATGTAGGAAGAGAAGAAAAGAAGCCCCCCCTTAATGTAGAATCTACACCCATGATAGGTGCACCTGGATCAATGTAGAAATTGCATCAATAAAATTAAATGATATTCTGCCCCTTAGGAAGAAACAATGCCATAGGTGTACCAATGAATTCTCCCCAATCTCTAGGAAGAACTCTCAAAATGTATGATGTCTCATGAAATTGAATAGGAATCTACAACACATGAGTATGATCAATTTGAACCATGCAATGTGAAATATCAAGTGAATTTTGAGACTCGTGAAAGATAATCTCCAAAGACTCAAATGTCTTCTATGAAGTGAAAGAGACCTCCTACAAATGTTGTATCAAAGGATCCACAATAATTATCAAGTGGAGAATGATGATGGTTAGAGTGTTCCCTCACAACAACTAAAGAATGATCATCCTCAACAAAGGGAAGATGAATGTCATCAATGAAGTCTCCCACTTACTCAATGTAGAACTCCACAAACAAACCTGCAATGTCTATCAAGAAGTCATCCCAAGGAACTAAAACTAGAAGATAATGAATATCTTGTTGTACTGAATAATAAGAATCCATTGTTGAAGCAGGACAAGAAACATTAGGATAAATAATAGGAGTGATCTCAACTAGAGAAGTAGAAGAAGCTTGAGTAGATTTACGTTGAGCCTTCAACTCTTCATAAGACTCAAGTCTTAGAAGATGTGCAATATGCCTTAAAGTAGGCTCATCATAAGGAATATTATTTGCATCATCAACTGGAATTAGGAAATCTTCAATTGGATCCTTTGGGAATGGAGGAAAATGAGGATCTCCAAAATATTCCCAAAAAATGGTCCAATATGTGTATGGGCACTTAATATCATGAAGCATGGATTTGACTTCAAGAAAGGAAGATGTATCAATGTTGTAAGATATTAATCCTAATATATCTGAATTCTTTTCACACCAAGCTGCTTATTTCCACTCAGAAGTTTCCATAGGAATGAGTTCATAAAGATGAGGCAAAATCTTCAACCATCTACAATATGTGATGATACCTTTTGCCCATGACTCATAATTATCCCTATTTAAATGCACAACTATAGGATGGATAGTATATTCCATTATTTTACCCATGATGAACTTCTCACATGATAGAAAGTAAGATCAACAAATCAATGCACCCCCCAAAATGAAATGAATCAAAGAACCCCCAAAATACATGATTTTGGCACTATATGTAGTGTGTGTATAATTTCCACTTACTAGAATTGACCAAAGTGGACTTCTGATTTTGATTAATACAACAAAAAATATGAAGAAATAAAAGACTCACACAATCAGGACATGAGGTCTCTAAAGGATCCAATTGATTACAAGTACCAAAATAGGCCAAATAAGACCAAATTCTGATAGTGAAATTTTCATCCAAATTAGCCTATAATCTGATAGAAAATATGGATTTTTCTCAAAAAATTATGCACTTTCAAAAATAAATTGCACAAACATATGTGTCTGTATGAGCCCAAATGAAGCCTCTGAAGTTGCAAAATTGAGGATCAGGTAGGTACAGTCACCAAAAACTATAATTTATGCAAAATCCTTGAACCAAAACTAGAAAATAACACTACCACTAAAAATTTTAGGAAACTCTAGCCAAAAAAAAATTGCACTCAATTTGGGGCCCGGATAACCAAGTTATGGCCTCTCAAAGTCGGACTGCAAAAACCAAATTGTAAATCGTGAGTGGTCCAAAATCTTCAAACCTTGTTGAGGTCACCCGATCTATGAGGTTAAATTTGACATCCAAATCGACGTCACAATAGTGTAACATTGCCCAGAAAATATGGTCAAATGGTCATCAAAATATATATAACAAAATGATGATACAGTCACTATTCTAAATTTGATGGTCAAACGACCATCATAAAAAAGTCCAAATCTAACATCTAGATGGCTAAAAAATGTAAACCAATGAAAATAGTGATTTTCCAATAAAAATAGACCTCCAAGCTGATGTGGTTGTGCTGAGGTGGCATGATCTTATTGGTTGTCATGGGAAGATGTGTCATTGATGGAGAGGCTAGTGGACTCTACTTACAATCTTCTTAGAAGATGTCATATCACTCATTTCCCTTGTACCAACACTAAAAATACTCCTCACAAATAGATCAATGCCAAAGACCCCACCCACTCACTAGACCTATCAATGGTTAACACAATGTCTTTTGCTACCATTAGGCTCCACACCCTTAAACCACACAACCGTGGATCCCTACTTCAAATACTAACTCCAATCCATCTAAGGATCTCAACATACTTAGAAAATCCTAACATAAAGTTCTTCCATCACCTTTTATAGACTTTTAATTCCCACCTCCAAACTACTCATTCAAGGCCTTAAACCTACTAGCCTTGTCCAACAGGTAATCCTAGGTTTCCTTTAAACTTTCCAAAAAAACTTTCCAAAAAAAAAATGGTTTCAAATATCCTTTTCGAGGTTACCTAACATACCCCAAAATCAACTATTGGTTCTTTGGACCATCAACCCCAAAAATTGATGCCTCCACTTTCCTTCGTAGGGCTGATTGGCCACTTTTGTGCAAAGAAACTGATACCTCTACTCATCTTCAAGTTTCTAGACCATGAAACAATCTTGAATCATGGTGAAAATCAACATATTTTCAACTTTGTTTGAGTCGCCATACAATTTTATCCCTCCATGCATCAAACCCTCACTTTTAGGGACATCAATCTAGGGTTTTTCTCAATCTCGGCCCTCCAATCACTTCCAAAACCTCCCACTAATCATTTCACCTTTTCTTCCATGTATATGGATGGAATCAACCTTCAGATACCCCCTTGTGTAGCTAGATCATCCACTGCTACACTCTTGGCACTATTTTAGTACATTGTCAAGGCACAATTCCTCTGTCCGAGAATGGTACCCATTCCTCTGACCCTTCTGTAAAAAAATAATAATAGGTAATTATAATACATTTCCTAGATTCATCCCACAAGCCACAGTAAATACATAAAATGGGAGAGCCTAGGTCTTCATGACAAACCACAAAATGCTAACAAATTGTCAAAGGACACTACATAGGAATAGTCAACAAGAAAAGATGATGCCTTTGTCTTAAAACTCAAATAAACATAATTTTACCATATAATATTGAAGGAGATTCAATGCACAAACATATGCCCCTAATGGAGTTTCAGGAAGACATCAAACACACCAAGAAAACCCATAATGTTCTCATATTTTTAGACTGATAGCATCCTGAAAGTTGCAGAAATTTGTCTTTATTAATCTTTTTCACCATGTATCGATTCCCCTCCTTTTTTTTTATTTATTACAATTTGTTTTAAGCTTCTCCCAACCATGGGAACCAAAAAAACTACTTAACTACTTCTCTCAAACTGAAACCAACTATCTAACCACCCAAAACTACCTTGAGCCAACCCAACTACCCTTTTGTCAGTTTGATTGCATTATATTAATGTTGTCAAGTTGACAATAGAGTTGTCAACTCGACAACTACATATCTCATACCTGTATATGTCCCCTTAGAATTGTTCAAGTATTCAATTAAAGTCCTTGCAAACACCTTTAATCCCTAAATCCCATGAATCCTTACACTTAGCCCTTTTAGGCCTCATTTGCCAACTATGGCAACTTTAATTATATGAACACAAAATACACTTAAATGGATCTATTGGACATGGTTACATCACAAATGACCTTAACATGTAAACAAACCCTACATCTACCCTTTAAACCCTTACATTATTTCTTATAGGCTATACTTGCCAATATTGGTACTTTACTTGCCAAAATGGAACCTAATTAACAAAATGGCCTTATTAGCCCCCTTACATCATAATTATGATTGTATAGATCATGTTTACATCATAAAAAGTCCGTATAGGTCTTATTGGTCTTCATCTCTTTTTGGATCTCCATTATGGTCTCATGGTGACCCCTATGCTATAGGTGCTCCTACACCAATTGTTGTCCTTTGCAATGCTTTATTAGGCTGCATGATGCATTGTTGGAGTGCCACATGGTAGGATCTGGATGAGCATGTTGAGCTGGGGGGAAGCTCACCAAGATCATACTCTGGCTCTCCAAGATTAGGATTTGGCTTGTCGAGCTGAGGCTACAGGCTGGGCTGGGGTGATGTGACTTGGTGATCCAATGTCAAAGGGATCTCGGGAGGTTCAGAGGTTGATGTTGCACTGCTGATCTACAAGGGTTATCACTTATCCATGTGTCAAGATGCAAGGGTTGTCAATACTTGCACTACAATTTGAGGGGAAGTTTGATCAACTCAATGAATCGAGGAAGCGCTCAGTGTGATCTAAAACTACTGCGTTGAGTGGCTTGAGATGAACCAGTAGAGGAGCTCACCTCATGGGGCCATGAAGGGAGCTTGGTCTTGGGCTCACCCGAGATGAGGGCTGAGCTGGAAGCTGAGTTATGAGCTTAGTTCATGGGCCTCCTTTAGTCCCACATGCATAAGGAAAATGGATTATATGTTGTTTATATTGTGGATGTCACAAAATTTGAAGTGTCTTGAGGATGTCGTAGAGTGAGATCAGCTCAGTGCTACTGAATTTGACAGTAGGTGAAGGTCGATTATGTGGCTCGAAGTGACTTCCCTATTTTCCTTGTAATGTGAGTTGCTCATGTGGGGTTGGGGGTTTAGAGACTGATTTATGTCACCTATATGTATGACTCTATTGACCTGCAAGCTGATTTCAGAACTAGAGGCATTATAGGCCAAAATTTTGTATAAAAATATATATCTAAAAATAGGAAAAATAGCAAATGCAAAAATAAAATTTTATAGAAAAATATATATCCGAAAATAGGAAAAATAGAAGATCCAAAAATAATTGACAGAAATGAAATAACTATCAGATCCAAAATGAAAATTTTCCAAAAAAACATTACTAAATTGTAGATTAGGCCTTAGGAGTCTGATTTGCAAAAAAAAAATTGCCTCGAATTTGACTTTTGCCCAAGGTAGGCAAATTTATAGTCAAAATTCACCAAAATGGCCACCAAATACAATGGTGAGGTCTGATCTTGCTCAAAACACTCCCACAAAGTGTTGATCCTAGATTAGATTCGTGGCCCTCCAAAAGTTGAAGCAACAATGGCTCTCGAATGGCTATACAATGAAGACTCATATGGCTCTGATACCATGTAAGAATTTGCCTAAGGAAATGAATGTAATGCCAAGATCTATAAGCTCAATAGATAGCACAAATAAGAGAGATAATATAATATGACCAAATGAATAACTCAATAATGATCAAATGATAATGGATACAATTGAATGAATACAAAGTAGATGTGCCTGAATATAAAGGCAATGCATGATAACTAGGAGAGATGCAAATGATAACCTATCAACTAGACAAGGTGTAATCACATGTCCACCAAAGGTGGATCATCCTCTATTGTATATCAAAGTATATGCAACATGTGCCAAAATGAGAGGATGATAATGTGATAAGAGCACTAAAGATAGATCTCACACATAAAGAGGTATGAGATGACAACTATCACCACCTAAAGTGGAATTCTCCTACACCATGTGCTAAAATGAGATGCAAACTCCTAGGTGTCTCAATAACAAACTACTATGTAATGCATTATCCTAAGTAAACTTAAGTAAAGTGTAATTAGTAATATTTAATTACACCAACAAGTAGGATGGAGGAATTATAAAAAGTTAGGGATTAGGTGGTTTGTATGGGAGATATATGTTAGATAAGGAATATGGTAGTGGTAGGTGTATGGAGAGAATGATGGAAGGTGATTGTGATGTTGTCAGGAGAAACATTGGCACATATTTTAGGGGGTTTGGAATGAGGGGAGGAGAAAAAATAAAAGATGTGGGTGTGATGGTGGACTAAAGATATAGGATTTTGGTACATAAGGACCCAAAACATATTTAGGAAATAGAGGAGGGGGATTATTAACTTGTGGATTAGAAACTTCATATGCTAGTTGGGATATTTCTATTTATATGGATTGCTTCCTTTTTCTTTGGGATCCACATAGATTTCATTTTTTCTTTGGTGGGCCTTTTTGGCCTTTGGAACTCAGTGCATTTTTAAAATGAATTTTTCATTGTGATAGCATGTCTCTTTGAGGGGACATGGCAATCTTTATATCTTTGTGGATTTATATATTTATGCATTTTTTAATTGGCATCCAAATATGATGTAGAGGAATATGGAGTGGATGAAAACAAATAAATATTCAATAAAAAAGGTGCATGAAATTGTATCACAATTTGGATCACACATACAAGTCATCGTCACATTAAGAGGCAATCAAGTATGGGAACAATGGCAACTTTCATGAGGTCTTCAGAAAATAAGTGAGACAACTTGATTTAAGGACTTTTTGGACACCATAGGGCATCAAAAAACACAAAAACACTTGAAACCAACCCTAATCAATAATCAATTTTCCTTCACAAAGTGCACTTATGCCTAATAACACCCTTTGCACCAAGTTTTTGGTGTTTAATCTTAAAGCCCTAATCTCTGACAATAAATAAAAATTGATTTAGATACCCATTTGGGGTTTGTATAACATATCTCATTTTTAAAATAGGGTTTTTTGGAACATACAAGTAAAAAATGGACTCGCAAAAGATTTTGAGGCCTAAAAGTGAGTACCAAAATGTGTATTTTGATCATAACTTTCAAACCAGACCTAGTATCCACAATATGAAACCTTTTTTGAGTACCCATTTTTTGGTTATTAAACATATGTGGAAATCATAATATTTTGTTTTGGAACATTCCCTTCAAAAATGGACTGGTGTTTTGTAGCCTAGGCCTAATTAGGCTTATTTTGCAAAGCACCTATGCAACCTTGTATCTCCAACCCAAAAATATTTATATATGATCCTTATACATGTCATTTTGGGTCTAAAAATACAAAATCTATCATTTGTAACAATCTTCAATTCATCACTTTTCAAAACCTTTCTCTACCAATGTGTAACAAGCCCAAAATAAGAAGGGTTCGGGCTAGGGCATCAACTAAAACCACCCAAACTAAATCCCCTTCCTCTAAAACTCATTAACTAATGAAAAAATATGAAACCCAACCATTCCATTGAGTTTCATTGAATTTCATTTGGTGGAATGGAAGTTACAACATTGTTTGTGCTCAAACCCTCTTACCTAGGGTTTCAAGATAGTTTTTAGTAAAATGGAAATAAAATGCTCAAATATAAACAAAAAAAAATGATGCTAGGTGAAAAAGAAAGATAATTCATTTATCTATCAAACCATATAATTTTTATACCACCAAAAGGTCGTACATATCTATACAATTCATGACAATAATGATTGGACCAAAAAAATATGGGAAACTATAGTTTCATTATTACTTTTCCAACACCAAATTCCATTCTTCGGCCCTTGGTCCATGAAAATAGGGTATTTATATGATTTTACACCATCTACAATATTTTCAAAACAAATTTTAAATTTTAACCAACCAAACCCATGACCAAGGTTCATAATGACATCATTTACAATAAAAAGTTGCTTGACAACTTGTTAGCAACATTTAAAATTTTTAACAACTTGACTCTGGAAACCAAGTAACAACTTGGCACAAAACATTATAAATGGTTTAAATATACCTTATTACTGTTGGATATTTCTAATTCATGGGTGGTGATTGAGACATTTAATATGTTTAATCACTACGTTACTGAATGGGCACTCATACCGTTGTCATTTGTGTTTTGTCACTAATGTCAACATATGCTTCTATGAAGGAACCAGACTGGTAATCACAATGTACGAAAGATGTACCAAATTTTCAAATGCTGTGAAGTTAGATGAGAGTTTAGATGGATGTTTTGATCTTATATCTGAGATCACATCATTAATGGATGCATATTAAGGAAGATACAACTGTTTTGGTAAAGACTGGTCACTGGACTGTGACAATGAGAATTGACAGAGTTAGTCTTTGAGTTTTTGGTATATATTTCAGAGCAATTTGATTAAAGGTATGTGATCTTGAAGGATGATGGAGGAGGTACTAATAGATTTTCATTGGTCAGCGTAAGGTACGAAATGATTGGTGATGTCATCTATGGCGTGTGCTCTGGTGATGGCTTATTATGAAACCAACTCAGGAATGAAGCATGTGTTTTGTTTGGCAATCATAATTCAAGGATGTTGGTCCTTAATTGTAGTAATGAAATCATTGTAAAATATTTTGTGATACCTTGTGTATCTTAGCAAGGGCCTATGTAATTTTTGTAATTAGGAAAGCCTTATGGGCCGACCTATTCTTGGTAAAATGTAATAAGGTATAAATAAAAGGTCTTTTCTTTGGAAGAGACATGGATGTGATATGTGTGATGTAAGAAGGTTACAAACTTGTGTCTACTATATGTAGAGTAGAGGATTATTGGTGGACTTCATTGGAACTGATAAAGCAAAGACAGTTGTTGGCAAACAGTTCAAAAGATTGTTTATTTCTTCATATACACTTGTTGCGAACTAGTGAGTTTAGAAGGTGGACTTAACCTTCTTTGGGCAGTGAGCCCTCTTTTGTTCTTGACTCCTAACAGGGTATGTCCTCTAACAAGGACTATGTACTATAATGTTTCAATAAGCTCCTAACAAGGCTATATCTTCTAACAAGGATTACTATACTCTCAGTACATCATTAGTGGGTGCTAATTCCCACCGGGGTTTTTACCTTTAATAGGGTTTCCCCGTAACCAAAATATTATGTTATTGTGTTGTCATTCATTGTGTTCATTGGATCTGATATTGATAAGATTAAAGTTTAAAGTTTAATATTCTGTTATACAACTGATTCACCCCCACATCTCAGTTGTATTATGGACTGTTAATCCTAACAATTGGTATTAGAGCTTGTGGTCCTTAGAGAGAATGCTTAACATCCTGAGGTGATCTTGGAAAATGGCATTCTATAGGAAGGATAGTCCTAAGTTTGATCTTGAAAACTTTGATAGTGGGAAAAATAAGATGCAAACACATTTGCTATGTTTGGGCATAGACTACTAGATGATTGTGAAGAAGAAGAAAACTTTGAAGGCTGAGAATGACTTAGGGTCAGCCACCGATGATGAAAAGAAACTATTTTCATGCAACATGGTCGCAAGAGAAGCATTGATCAGTGCACTATCTGAGGGTGAGTTTACTAAAATTAAAGATCTGGATTTGGCACATGAAATTTGGAATAGACTAGAGGCACTCTATGAAGGATACAAATATACCAAACAAGCGAAATTGCAGAACTGGAAGACAAAGATGGAGAAGTTGCAAATGAATGAAGATGAAAGCATTAGAGCCTATGTTCAAAGTGTTACAGAAGCTGTAGTTGGAATCAAAAATTGTGGAGGTACCTATGATGAAGATGAATTCATTGCAAATATTCTTAGATCTCTAACTCCTACTTACAAATTCAAGGCAATGTCAATTCAAGAAACTATACCCCTGACTCCAAACTTTAGCAAAGAGATATTGATTGCAAAGTTAACCACCTTTGAAGCTACATAATTAGGAGAAGTTGCTCTTAAAGTTGAATTTGCATTTAGGGCATCCGCTCACAAGAAAGTATCTACACTTCTGAGCACAAGAAAAGAAGACCTGAGAGAAGAGCTTGGTGAGTATGCTGAGGAATGGGAGAAGATAATGGAAGAAGAAAAGAAGATGGAAGAACTTGTTGCACTAATAACTAGAAGAGAGAAAAGAGGTAAGGGCAAATTTGAAGGCAAATTACCTCTAAAAAATTTTTCATGCAATAAGGTAGGTCATTTTGCATCTAGATGTCCTACAAGAGTTCCTAAATATAAACCTGATTATGCAAAGATTAGAAGAGATAAAGAATGTTATTATGCTGGTGAAGGAATCTATGATGATGATGATTTAGAAAATGAAGAGATTGGATTTGTTGCAATTAAAGATGAACCAGTTCATGAAGAAAAAGCCTCAGTATCTCATGTTGACAAGAAAACTAAATGGATAATTAACAGTGGATTTTCTCATCACATGACTGGTGATAAGAATAAATTTGTTAAATTAGTAAATTATGATGGAGGTATTGTAAGGTTTGGGGACAATCTCCCAAAATCCATCATAGGAGTAGGATCCATCAATCTAGATGGAAAGACTAATACCGACAATGTACCACTTGTTGAAGGACTAAAACATAACTTGTTGAGCGTTGGATAGTTAATGGATAAAAAATTTCAGTTAAGTTTTTTTAATGGTAAGTGCTTTATCAAAAGCAAGCAAGGAAAACTAATTGCTACTGGTTCAAGATCTAGAGGTAATGAATTTGAACTAAACACATTTGGAGCCTTGTGTTTTGTTGTGAAGGTAGACGATAGTTGGTTATGGCATAGAAGATTTTATCATGTTAACTTTGATAATATTGTGAAAGCAAGTATGGATAATGTAGTAAGAGATCTACCGAAGATTGTGAAACCTTCTAACATTGTATGCATAGAATGTGTTATGGGAAAGCAAACTAAAATTAGTCATAAAAGAAAAACATTTACATCAAAAGGAAAGTTGGATTTGGTACATACATATCTATGTGGGCCTACAAGAACAAATTCATACTACGGTGAAAGGTATTTTATACTCTTTTTTGATGACTTTTCTAGAATGATGTGGGTTACTTATTTAAGAGAGAAATCAGAAGCATTTGACAAATTCAAGTTGTTTAAAGAAAAGGTAGAGAATGAATCAGGACTGAAAATAAAGTGTTTAAGATCAGACAGAGGTGGAGAGTTTACATCAAATTTATTCAATTCATATTATGAAGACCATGGAATAAAAAGAAAAACATCTGCTCCTAGGACTCCACAACAAAATGCGATAGCAGAGCGAAGAAACAGAACTATACTTGATGTTGTCGGGACAATGTTGATTGAAGGAAATGTGTCTCATGTACATTGGAGAGATTTTGTTGGAATAGTAGTGTACACATTAAACTGAATTCAAATTAGAGATGGCACAAGTAAGACTCCCTATGAACTATGGTTTGATCACACTCCTACTATAAAATATTTCAGAATTTTTGGCAGAAAATGTTATATCAAGAGGGATGATGAGATAGGGAAATTTGATGCTAGAAGTGATGAAGGTATCTTCCTTGGTTACTCTATTAAAAGCAAAGCATACAAATGTTTCAATCTGAGATTAAGGAAGATGGTCAAAAGTAACAATGTAAGAATAGATGAGAAATTTCAGATACAAGAAAGAATGTATGACAGCAGTCAGATATCAGAAGTGAAAGAAACCTCTACTATTGTCGAAGAAGAACTTGTTGAGGAAGAAAGTGAAAAAGAGGCTTGTGATGATACAAGAAAAACTACTGAAACTCCTAAAACTCCAAGGTATGTAAAAAATAACCATCCTGAAAATCAAATTATTGGCAATACCAGTCAAGGAGTACTAACTAGATCTAAAGTGAGAGAAGAAATTTTTTTAATTTCTCAAGTTGATCCAACAAATACAGATGAAGCCTTTAAAGATGAATCTTGGATAAATGCCATGAAAGAAGAATTGGATCAGATAAGGGAAAATAATACTTGGGAATTGGTTCCAAGACCTAAAAATAAAAATGTTATAGGAACAAAATGGGTCTTTAGAAACAAAATGGATCAAGAAGGAACAGTTGTAAGGAACAAAGCAAGACTAGTGTGTAAAGGATACTCATAGCAAGAAGGCATAGACTTTGAAGAAACATTTTCTCATGTTTCTAGAATAGAGGCAGTAAGATTATTTCTATCTTATGTTGCACACAAAAACTTCAAAGTGTATCAGATGGATGTTAAATCTGCATTTCTGAATGGAGATCTTGAAGAAGAAGTATACATAGAACAACCAGATGGATTTCTCTATGTGAAGACAAAGACATGGTGGGAAAATTGAAGAAATCCCTGTATGGGTTGAAGCAAGCTCCTAGGGCTTGGTATGAAAGATTGGACAAGTATCTACTTGGACTTGGATTCAGAAAAGGTAATGCAGACAGTAATTTGTATTTGAGAACTACTGAAGATGGAGTCCTAATAGTAGAAGTATTTGTGGATGACATTATCTTTGGAGGTAATGATGATCTATGTAAGAAGTTTGCTAAAGAAATGGAAAGTGAATTTGAGATGTCCATGATAGGTGAAATGAAATTCTTCCTTGGACTGAAAATAACTCAAAATGAGAATGGTATTTTCATTTCTCAGACCAAGTATCTCAAAGAATTGCTTAAGAAATTTAGTATGGAAGATTGTAAACCTGTAGGAACACCTATGGTGACTGGAAACAAGCTAACAATTGATGATGAATCAAAATGTTTTTTCCAAACTTTGTATACATCAATGGTTTGAGGGCTACAATAACTAACTCACACCAGACTAGATATTGATAATGTTGTTGGAATTGTGGCTAGATATTAGGCAGAACCCAAAGAAACTCATCTAGTTGTTGTTAAAAGGATACTAAGGTATCTCAGAGGAACCATAAACTATGGTTTATGGTATGACAGGAATGATAGCTTTGAACTTCATGCTTATACTGATGTTGATTGGGTAGGAAATATTGATGACAAAAAAAGTACAAGTGGTGGTGCATTTTTCCTTGGGAAAAAGTTGGTTTCTTGGCTAAGTAAGAAACAAGATTGTATAGCACAATGTACTATTGAATTAGAATATGTTGTTGCTGCTATAAATTGCACTCAAATTGTTTGGATGAAAAAAATGTTGATAGACATTGGAATAACTTTTAATGAGCTTGTGGTTATCCATTGTTATAACACCAGCACAGTAAACATGTCAAAGAATTTGGTGATGCACTCTAAAACTAAACACATTTCTATCAAGTATCACTTCTTAAGAGACAAGGTGGTAGAAAAAGAAATCAAGCTTGAATATATCAGTACAAAAGAGTAGATTGCAAACATCTTTACAAAGCCACTATCAAAAGATACCTTTGAATATCTCAGAGGTATGTTAGGGGCTCAGGCCCCTCCTAGTCAAAACTAAATGATGCAGAGATGCATCAGTCCAGAAGTGCTCAAAGCCTCATCATTTTTTGGACTGGATGTAGGGATCTACTCCTCAAGGGGAGTGATCGTGGAAGAAATTTTATATGTGAAGGTAGTTGGCACCCTTTTCCATTGTTTTCAAAGGGGGAGTGTTGTTATGAGAAAATCCTCACTGTTTGGGGAGATTGTTCAGTTGAAGGACTTTTGGGTTGACACAACTTTGGGATAAGATTTTCCCATATGTTGACATCAATGCCAAAGGGGGAGATTGTTGGATATTGCTAATGCATGGGTGGTGATTGAGATATTTAATATGTTTAATCACTACATTACTGAATGGGCACTCATACTATTGTCATTTTTGTTTTGTCACTGATGTCAACATATGCTTCTATGAAGGAACTGTTAGAAATAGGGAATACTGAGAGGGGGGGGTGAATCAGTATTCTACAAACTTTATCTTTTTCCAAATTATAGATATAACAGATTATCTTTATACATGCATAACATAAGAAGCTAAACAACATGCATAGCAATAAAACTAAAGAACTCATAACACATTATTTGTTCTCGAGGAAACCCTGGCCAAGGGAAAACCCCGGTGGGGATGGTACCCACAAAGATCCACTAATCAAAAGTATCATGTTAAGGATGTTGACCCTGTTAGGATTCTATTACAAACATATAGTGAATCCATTCTGATTAAGGGACTATAGGCCTTGTTAGAAGCCTCAAACCTGTTAGGAGTTGGTAGTACAAAATGTGATTACCAAATGAGCCCACTGCCCAAACAAGTAATGTACAATATACACTGATTACAAAAATAGGTTAAGGTACATAACCTTATACTACTTGCATCAATATCTCTTCACTGCTCTTTCACTATCACTATTACATATGCATCATATATTTCGCATCATATCACTGCTTCATTACATTTCATTACTTCATCATACATCACTCTACTTTTCTTACAATTATAATTAAATTTATACAAATAACTTTATCCAAGAGTTAAAATCTAGGATTTCATCCCTTTATATTGTTAAGTCATTATTTTGATAAACAAAATAATCCCTTAACTCTTTACTAATTTTGTCTTCATATTTTGTCCTGTCGGCTTGACACTGTCTTCGATAAAACTATCATAACTTCTTCATACATGCCGTACTAACTTGCACTCTAATATGGGTGATCAATAGTCATCATAGAGTCTATGTTCAAGTACGCAAGCACTGAACTTACTCCAATCAACATCGCAAACAAAAACTGTGTCTAGGTTCACTGGTAAAAATACTGTCTCACACTTAGACAAATTTGCAATGCACTCTGTCATACTTGCTCTCTGACCTATGTGATCTTCATGTGGATCATATGTTTCCATAATGACAACATCTATGTAATAAACTCAACCAAATTTTCAACAATCTCCCCCTTTGTCATTGGTGGCAACATATGAGAAAATTGGCTAAGTGTACAACTTCAAAATCTCAAAATTTTGGCCATACTATAATATATATATACTATCCTTATAACTCCTCAAAAATCTTATCTCTAATACAATACTCCCCCTAAGAGTATCAATCATTATCATATACTATCAATTTTATGCTATATATCTCTCCCCCTTTGAAAACAATGACAAAATAAAGGTAAGGAGGGTTACAAAACTGTATCATAGAAAGATTATACCTTAGTTCAATTATTGCAAAGCCGGTAGGCTTGTAACATAATCTGCAAAATCAATCTTCATAGCTTCTAACTCTTTCTCCCATGATTTCTTAATGTAATCTACCACATTAAGTAGTGCGCTCAGTCCATAAGATGATATTTCACATGCTTGGAGGTTCTCAAAGTTAAACTTTAGAAAAGATGTCTTAGCTGAAAGACATTCTTCCAACTACTCTTAAATAATACTTAACTTCATAGACGTGTGCTCTCTTAGAAGAGTGAATCTTTTCATTTTTCTATCTCTCTCATCTTGCAAAACTCTGATTTCATCATATAGCTTCTGAATTTTCTTCTCAACATCACATACCTTCATATTGGGGCTAGAAAGAAGGTTAGTTTTATTCTGAATTTCTACTTCCTTCAACTTCATCTTCTGATCTTCTTCTACTATCAAGGTCTCTGATTTTGTACACTATATGTACAAAGATTTTCCTGTTTCCAAATTCTTCCTCAAGTCCTTGATACAGATATCAAGATTTTTTATATCATTCCTGATATTCTAGCTGATGTTCAAAAGCATTCTGGCCTCATAGGCTGCTTGTGCTTTCACTTTTGCAATATCAGATAAGTTTGTGAATTCACTGTCAAAAGTGCTCATTACCTTGTTTGCTTTCTCCAGAGGGTCTGCTTCTGCAATTTGTGTAGTTATAATGCTTTTTAATTTCTCAGTAAGTTCCTTCAGGCATCCTTCAAGACTTTTCACTTTCTTGTTCTTGCCAATGATTTTATTCAAGGATGTGATCAATTCCAACTGATCATCATCATCTACTTCCTTCCCCATATGCTCAATCATAGATCCAATCTGATTCTTCTTTCCAGTCTCAGGAGTAAGACTGATATCTTCTTTGGTGGGAATGGGTACTTGTTTTGCTATTACTGGGGGTTCTACAACTATTGTCTCTGTTGTCTCTTCTCCTTTTTGGGTTTCCTATTCTTCAAAGGCTGAATTATCAACAATGTTCTCCAAATTCTTGAATACATTATCATCAGTATCCAAGGTGATCTTTGTTCCTTCTACATTCATGGTTTCATCTTCAATGTTAATGGCTGGAGGAGAGGGAATGTCCTCTTGTTCTGTTACACCTACTTTCTCTGTTGCAAGTGATGGTTCTCCAACATTTTCTATCATAACCTTGATTATTGATTGCTCTGTCTCATAATTAATTCCTTAATATCTGCCTCCCATAATTTGAATGGTTCTCCTTTTGGTTCATAGATGGGTGCTTAAGGCTTTCATGATCTGACCAAAATGTGTTTCATCTCTTACTACACAAAGCTTCCTTACAAGATTTTCTCTGATATTTGTGTCCTCTTCTGTTGCTCTCTTCTTCCTATTCACAAGTTTATTGTACAAATCATTAGGTATCTAACCCTGAATTGTATCAAACTTCTTATTAGCCAAAATGATGCAGGAGCATCTTGGGTGTAAGAGCAATCTTGCATCACCCAAAAATATTTCTATTTTTGTATTCAATAAGGGCTATCTTGTGCAGAGTTGCTATTTATGGAAACTTGCTATTTTTAGTAAGTTGGTCTTACGATCTCGGAATGTCTGATTTTACATATGGAGGTTCATCTCAGTCATACTAGCCTACCAGCAAAGTTTCATGGCTAGATCAGGTGTAGTTTTGAAGATATTAAAAAATTTCGGTATTGGCAGCAGGGTACAGAAACTTCAAACTCAATTTTGAAGGCTTTAGAGGCCCCGGATGAGGTTGAAAACTTGGGTGATGAGTACTTTGCATCGGTCAAGCTTGTAGAGCACTTCGTGGCATTTCTAGAATGGGGTTATAATAGCCAATCAGGTCAACGGGTGATGACTTATGGTATCCGAAAGTTGGGTCACCTAAAATGGCAGAAAATAATTTTTCTTCAAAAATTTTTGTTTGAGTTTCAAAACTAATTTTGAGCCGACTTTGATGTAATAAATTATAAAATAAAATAATTCTAAGTTTGGTCGGCCCTAAGGGCTAAATTTCTAGAACCTTCTCGGGTGGTGAAAATTGCCTATATAAAGAAGGCCCGTAGTGTTTTCCAAGGTAGTTCTAGGTAGTAGATCTGGGTATTGATTCGAGGCTTTGTCCTACAAAATATTGTAAGGGAATGCCCATGTGGCTTTGCATATTGTAATTTTGAAAGTTTGTAATTCCACATTTGTGGAGATAATAAGAAGCCAATTTTCTATTCTTGCATATTATTGTTGTTGTTTCTCTATTTCTGTTATGTGTTTGTGGCATTAAGGGGAGCACCCTTCATCAAGTGGTATTAGAGCAGGAGTTCTTGAGTGTGTAAATAGATCGCCGACTGTGAGGCAGTTTGCACCAAGACCGTGGTTAGCGTTTCAGCGTGCATCGTGAAAATGCCTCCACGAAGAGAACGTGGCGGAAGAGCTGGTGCTGTGACACCTGAGGTTAGAGAGCTGCAGAGACAAGTGCGAGCATTGCAAGAAGAGATTCACAGAGGAATGAATCTTAATGTCAAAGATGAAAGTGAGGATGAAGCCGAAGAAGAATATCAAGAAGGAGAAGCTGAAATTGTGAACCAGGAGGAAGAAAGACTTTTTCGAGTGATTTCCAAGATTGGGAAAAGACCTAAGATTGAGGTTCCTACATTTTCTGGAAATCTTAACCCAGAAGAATTGATCGACTGGATCAATGAATGTGAGGAATATTTTGAGTATGAAGATGTTGAGGATCCTGATAGGGTCAAATTTGTGAAGGCCAGATTGAAAGGTCATGCGAAGATCTGGTGGCAAGAAATTCAATTGGAGCGAAATAGAAGAGGGAAAGATAAAATCACAAGATGGGATCAGATGGTGGATAAATTGAAGCGACAGTTCATTCCTGTTGATTATGAGCTTGACCTACTAAAGAAAATGCAAAGTTTGAAGCAAGCAGGAAGATCTGTTCAGGAGTATACAGAGGAGTTCTATCGACTCCTCATCAGAACAAGCCATGCAGAAGCTGATAAGGAGAAAGTTGCCCGATACCTTAATGGGTTAAGGCCAAGCATTCAGGAGGAGTTGAATCTGGTTCAAATGAACAGTATTGAGGAGGCATACCAGTTTTCCCTAAAAGTAGAGGAAAAGCTAAACAAGAAGTTTGAGAGCAGACAAAATGGAAGAGGTCGTGGTGGAAGATCTGGTGGATGGTCATATGGTGGCCGAAATGAAGATCTGAAAAAGAAGGATGAGGCCAGTAACAGTCAGAATCAAAGAGGAAATAATTCCAATCATTTCCAGGATCAGAGTAATAGAGATCAGAGAGGAAGAGGAAGAGGACAAGGATATGGAAGAGGAGGCTTCCGTGGAACATGTTTTCACTGTGGAGAAGAAGGTCATAGGGCATTTGAATGTCCTCAACGCCAAGGCAAAATAGACAAGAGAAATGAAGGCCAGGCAAGAGTTGCACATGTAGATGAAGATGCTAGATCATCAAATTCTGAAGATGCTAAAAGAGGAGAAATGCTAATTAACAGAAGAGTCTTGCTGAGTGGTGAGAATGAACCTGAACAAAGGAGGAGCCTGTTTCGCACTAGATGCAAGTGTGAGGGTAAATGTGATGATGTGATTATAGATAGTGGAAGCACTAACAATTTGGTGTCAGGAGAGATGGTGACAAAGTTGAAGCTCAAGAGATAGAAACACCCACATCCATATTAGATTGCCTGGGTGCACGATGACCACAAGGTCATGGTCAGTGAACAGTGCCTGGTAAAGTTCAAGATCGGCAGGTACCAAGATGAGGTACTATGTGATATCATCTCTATGGATGCATGTCATATGTTGTTGGGTAGACCATGGCAGTTTGACAGATGTGCTGTACACGATGGTCGTGCGAATACCTATTCCCTGACAAAGGATGGAGTGCGACATAAGCTAAAGCCATTGAAGGAGACCGAAGACAAGGTATGTGGTAATGCAAGAATAACATTTGTTGATGGAAAAAAATTCTTAGATGGTATGAGGCATGAGCATGTGTGTTTTGCTTTAATTCCAAAAGTTGGTAAAGAAGAAGTAGAGGATGTACCTGTAGAGGTTGCAAATTTGTTGAATGAGTTTCAAGATATTGTATCTGATAATGTACCTGACGGATTACCACCGATAAGGAAGATCAGTCATCAAATAGATTTGATTCCAGGAGCCAGTTTTCCAAACAAGGCAGCACACAGAATGACACCAGCAGAAAGTGAAGAGTTGAATAGACAAGTACATGAGTTATTGCAGAAGGGGTTGATTCGAGAGAGTCTGAGTCCATGTGCTGTACCAGTGGTATTAGCACCAAAGAAGAATGGAGAGTGGAGGATGTGTACAGATTCCAGAGCAATAAACAAGATTACAATCAAGTATAGGTTTCCATTGCAACGAATGGATGATATTATGGACTGTTTGAGTGGAGTTGTGTATTTCTCAAAGATAGATCTTAAGAGTGGATATCACCAGATTCGGATCAGAGAAGGAGATAAATGGAAGACTACCTTCAAGGCAAAGGAAAGACTGTATGAGTGGTTAGTCATGCCTTTTGGGATAACCAATGCACCGAGCACTTTCATGCGGCTCATGAACGAGGTTCTGAAAGAATTTTTGGGTAAATTTGTCATTGTTTACCTAGATGATATTTTGATTTTTAGCAAGATATTGGAGGAACATATGATGCATATTCGTATGGTGTTTGAGAAGTTGAGATATGAGAAATTGTTGATTAATTTGAAGAAGTGTAGTTTTGTGAAGAAAGAGTTAGTGTATTTGGGATTTGTAGTTTCAGCAGGTCTAAAAATGGACCCAGAGAAGGTACAGGCTATCCTTGAATGGCCTACTCCAAGGAGTGCTACTGAGGTAAGATCTTTTCATGGTCTAGCTAGTTTTTACAGAAAGTTTATCAAAAATTTTAGCAGTATTTGTGGTCCTTTGACTAAGACAATGAGAGGGGATAGAAAAGAGTTTAAGTGGACTAATGGGGCAGAAAAGAGTTTTCAATTGTTGAAATAAAAAGTTACAAAACAACCTGTTTTAACACTTCCAGATTTTAATAAGGTGTTTCAAGTAGATTGTGATGCTAGTGGTACTGCAATAGGAGCTGTTATGAGCCAAGAAAGTAAACTTGTTGCTTATTTCAGTGAGAAGTTAAATGATGCCAAGAGAAAATATTCTATCTATGATCAAGAATTTTATGCTATAGTTCAAGCATTAAAGAAGTGGAGACATTATCTGCTTCCTAAGGAGTTTGTTTTGTATACTAATCATCAAGCGTTGAAATATTTGAATAGTCAAGGAAAGTTGAATCAGAGGCATTTGAAATGGGTTGAGTTTTTGCAGAGTTATACATTTGTTTTGAAACACAGGAGTGGAAAGTCTAAAAGGGTTGCGGATGCTCTTAGCAGAAGGCAACTATTGTTGACAGAGATGCAGATTGAAGTGGTTGGGTTCAAGGAACTCAAGAATTTGTATCCAAAGGATCCTGATTTTGGTGAAGCTTGGAAAGCTTGTACAGAACCTATTACTCTAGACAGGATGAAATGGCTGGATTTTATCATCCAATATGATATGCTATTTAGAGGGAGTTAGTTGTGCATTCCATGAAGTTCTATGAGGGAGAATCTCATCAAGGAGAAGCATAGTGGAGGTTTGGCTAGACATTTTGGTTGTGATAAAACCCTTGCTTTGGTTGGTGAGAATTATTATTGGCCACAATTGCAACAAGATGTGAAGAAGTTTGTACAGAGTTGCAGAGTATGTCAGATGGTGAAAGGAGTGAAGCAAAATATAGGGTTGTATCAGCCATTACCTGTACCAGAGAAGCCTTGGGAGGATATCAATATGGACTTTGTTCTTTGTTTACCGAGGACACAGCGGGGACATGATTCAATTTTTGTAGTAGTTGACAGATTTTTGAAGATGGCACATTTCATTCCCTGTAAGAAGACTAATGATGTTGTTCATGTAGCAGAATTATTTTTCAGAGAAGTGGTGAGACTACATGGTTTTCCAAAGACCATAGTTTCAGATCGAGATACTAAGTTTGTTGGATATTTCTGGCGGACATTGTGGAAGAAGTTGAAGATAGATTTGAAGTTCAGTTCATCACATCATCCACAGACTGATGGACAGACAGAGGTGGTGAATAGAAGTTTGGGAAATCTACTGAGATGTTTGGTTGGAGATAAGCCAACAGGATGGGATTTGATTTTACCATAGGCAGAATTTGCATACAATAATTCTGTCAATAGGAGCACTGGTAAATCACCATTCCAAATTATATATAGAAGTAGTCCAAGAAATGCATCTGAGTTGAGAAAGATAGATAAAGGAGAAATAAGTAGTGCTGAAACTGAGGATTTTGAAAAACATTTGAAGAACATCCATGAGGAGGTGAGGAAACATATTACCAAGATGAATGTGCAGTATAAGACTAAGGTAGATGAGAAAAGGAGGCATAAGGAATTTTAGGTTGGGGATGAAGTCATGGTTCATTTGCAGAAGGAGCGGTTTCCAGTTGGTACATATAACAAGCTGAAAATAAAGAAGTTTGGACCATGTACGATACTGAAGAAGCATGATTCAGGAAATGCATATGAGGTAGGATTGCCTACTGAGCTAAATATTTCACCAGTGTTTAACATTTTAGATTTGACAGAGTATCATGAAGGAGGTGTTGAAGATGAGGTTGCAGCAACACAGTGGAGTATTCCAGCAACCAGTTCAGATATCAAGGAGATTGAAGACATACTGGATAGTCATGTTGGCAGAAGCACAAGAAACAGGACATATGAAGAGTATTTGGTCAAATGGAAAGGATGACCTGTTGAAGATTTATCATGGCTAACAAAGGAGGAGGTTAACCATCTTGGTTTTCCTCTGCACACCTGAGTTGTGACAAGGTCACTTCTCAAATTACCCCAGGTGTCTAATGCAGGAGCATCCTGGGTGTAAGAAGAATCTTGCATCACCCAAAAATATTTCTATTTTTGTATTCAATAAGGGCTATCTTGTGCAGAGTTGCTATTTATGGAAACTTGCTATTTTTAGTAAGTTGGTCTTACGATCTCGGAATGTCTGATTTTACATATGGAGGTTCATCTCAGTCATATCAACCTGCCAGCAAAGTTTCATGGCTAGATCAGGTGTAGTTTTGAAGATACTGAAAATTTTCGGTATTGGCAGCAGGGTATAGAAACTTCGAACTCAATTTTGAAGGCTTTAGAGGCCCCAGATGAAGTTGAAAACTTGGGTGATGAGCACTTTGCACTAGTCAAGCCTATAGAGCGCTTCGTGGCATTTCCAGAATGGGGTTATAATAGCCAATCGGGTCAATGGGCGATGACTTATGGTCTTCGGAAGTTGGGTCACTTGAAATGGCAGAAAATAATTTTTCTTCAAAAATTTTTGTTTGGGTTTCAAAACTCATTTTGAGCAGACTTTGATGTAATAAATTGTAAATAAAATAATTCTAAGTTTGGTTTGCCCTAAGGGCTAAATTTCTAGAACCTTCTCGGGCGGTGAAAATTGCCTATATAAAGAAGGCCCGTAGTGTTGTCCAGGGCAGTTCTGGGTAGTAAATCTAGGTATTGATTCGAGGCTTTGTCCTACAGAATATTGTAAGGGAATGCCCATGTGGCTTTGCATATTGTAATTCTGAAAGTTTGTAATTCCACATTTGTGGAGATAATAAGAAGCCAATTTTTTGTTCTTGCATATTATTGTTGTTGTTTCTCTATTTCTGTTATGTGTTTGTGACATTAAGGGGAGCACCCTTCATCACAAAATCATATGCTTTACCACTACATTTTCTAGATTAAGTCTCTCTGCATAATCATAAATATCATAGTACTTATTCATTCTTATAAAGTCTCCATCCTCAATGATCTGCTCATTAAGCTTCTCAAATTTTGATTTCCAAGCTTTCTTCTTAACAGTAGTGACATCATCTTTTATTTCTGTAATTTTCCTTGGAACTGGTTGTACTAAAGTTTTCTGTCTCTTTCCTGGTCCAATAGCACTTTCCTTTACTCTTTTGCTAGGTGTGGAGGAAGTGGATCTAGTGGATATATTTGCTTCTTTATCCTTCTCAATTTCTTCCACTTTCACCTTCACTTGTGATTCTTCCTGCTGTGATGCAATTGATGATAAAGGTGGAATAGACAAAACTTCTTTTTGTCCACTCTCTCTGATTGTTGCTACTATTTTCTTTGCTACTAAAAACTCATGCTCTGTCATCCCTGTATCTTTTAGGATTTTCTTTATAGTGCTCTCAACTCTTTTCTTAGACTGTTTCTCTTCAATTAAGGTCTTTATGGAGTTGAAGTTCTCCTCAAAGGTTCCAAACCTATTACACTGAGTGTCCAACTTACACTTAAGTAACTTGCTAACATACTCCTCTATCTCTACCTCAGATATCTCATAGCCAAGAGGGTCTCTGAACTCTATTCTAGGTTCTACTACTTCAATATAGGTAAAGTCATTATCCACCATAAAACATATGTCATCTTTGTACTTCTCCACAAGAGACTTTGGGATCCTTGATCTGCTAGACACAATATTCTGAAATGTCTTGATTACCAATATTGCACTCTCATTTACTTTGTCAATAACATGTCTTTTGTACACTAGGTTAATCCTTTCCATTGTAGTTTGGCCATCATTCCAATAATTTCCAATGGTGTAAAGAAATCTTCTCAATAGATGAAAAAACATATAGGTGATTAAGGATGAGAACCTAAAATGTGTATACTTAGCTTTCTTAATCTTCTCCAAGTTCTCAAACAGTTGAATTCTCAAAATTTCACACATATTAACTTGTACCTTATCAACACACATCAGATAAGTTGCATGTATCATTCCAACTGCCATGTCATCCTCTCTTGAATTTTCACAAAACTTAGTGGTTAGGATCTTGCATAAGTATCTCACATCATCTTGTTTGATCTTACTAATCACAATTCCTCTACCATTATAGGATGAATTTGTGTTGTCAATGACTATTTTCCTCATGTTTTTCTTATTAAAAGGAATGAATCTAGTTTTAGATAATCTAATGACTTCATGAATCAAATCAGCTGTGATATCTATCACTCTATCTTCTAACCAAAACTTCCCATTATGAATTATGCTTAAGATAATCTTAATAAATTCTTCATTATCAAATTCATACTGTAATGCATACTTAACAATTTCATTATCTTCCAAATATTCAAATCCTTGTTTCAGTGTCATATCCTGATTGTAGTTCTTCTTATATTCATTGGTGAAATCACTATCACTGAATGTCTCTATTTTGCATCCAAGATAACTTCTGACATTCTCTAGGTGTAAAACTTCATCTGGTATGGATGATAAAGCTAACCTAGGATCATCTTCCAAGGGTTCTACTGGTTCCCTTTTCAACTTAGGTCTATTCTTATCTCTGACATTGTGTATTAAAGAAACATCCATGATTTCTTCTAATTCCTTCACTAATTTAAAGATATGTCAAGTAAAATACCTTGATTTTGTGATTTTAGGGCTTGCGTAGATTCGGCACAAAATTATTCTCCAAATCCTTGCAAAATGCTTCCAATCACTACTCTTTGATCTCCTTAACACTTGAATTCACGTTGATGTTCAAATAATACCAATCATGACCTTTTATTAATTTGATCTCACTTAGATCTGACATTGCATTCAATTCTTTTGTCGCTTCTTTCCAAAAAGTTGTTTTTGCTAACTTGCAAAACTTAAAACTTCTTGTGATCTTGCAAAACATAATATTTTTCTTTGTGCTCTTAACCATAGCATTAGACCATCATAAACTACCTTGCATTAACTGAGAAAGACTCAGTTCATCATATATCTACTTCTACACTAATCTAAGTTCCTATTCTACTGTAATTTTTATAAATTAAGTACTTTGAGATGGGTCAGGTAAAGATTCATTATTACCTTTCAATACTTCACCTTCTTGATTACCTTCAATGTTGAATATGTCTCCTTGATTTGTGCTTTTGATAAACTTCACTTAATCTGAATTACTACAACATCCTTTCTGACTGTTACTTGCATCTTCATTTCTTCTTGCATGATTTCTGGGATTAGGTTTAGGATGAAAAACTCTATTGTTCATTCTGCAAAACCTTGTTGTATGTCCAATCTTGTTGCATATCTAACAAACAATTCCATTATTTCCATATCTTGGTCCAGGCCGATTGATTTGTGATCTACAGTTTCTAGCAATGTGTCTGACCTTGTTGCATCTATAACATATTACTCCACTTCTTCTGGTCACATCTTCAGTAGGTTTCTTATCTACATTGTTAGTATTCCTAAACATTCTACTACCATCATTATTCTCAATAAATTTAGGTTTCCTACATTCAATAGCTCTATGTCCAAAACCATGACAATTATAACAATTATAACAATAACCATTAAGAGGTTTAAATTGCTTACCTATGCAATCTCTCTTCATATGACCAATAGTTTTACAAGAAAAACATCTAAGTTTGAATTCTCTTTGCATACCTTTGGGTGATTCCTCTTGCTTCAGTGATTCTTCTTCTTTAGGTGTATCTTCAGATTTGTTGATCTCATTAGACTTCTCATCTATGCTTTCAGATATTTTTAGATCTGGTTCCTTGCTTTCATCATTTGTTTTAAAAGTGTTGAATCCAAGACCAGTCTTATCATAGAATGGTTTTTGATAGGATATTTGTTCATCAATCTTCTCACTAGTTGAATATAGCCTTTCAAGTTGTTGTTTGGATTGAGTCAATTCACCTTTCACAATCTTATTGTATTTCTCAATTTTAGCATACTACAAATTGACTTTCTCAAGTTCAGATGTTACTATACCAAGTTTAGATTTTAGTCCTTCATTTTCAGTCTTTAGACTTTCATTCTCAGATTTCAGATTTGCTTCATTCTTGCCATTTCCATCTTTCAAACTAAGCTTTAGATTTTCTATCTTTAGTTCATACTTAAGGATCTCATTTTCTTTTTCCAAATTGTCATCACAATCTTCAATAAAAACTTTGGATTCCTTTTCAGATCTCAGATCTTCCAATTTGTTTTTCAGTTTCTCAATGAGGTTCTTTGCATCATCATACTTTCTTTTCAAAGTATATTTTTCAATAGTAAGCAAGTCAATCTTTTCAAGAGCTTCTTCAAGATTCTTCTATAGTTGATCCATATCCATAGAGATCTTACTCAAGCTGCTATGCTTTCCTTGAATGATTCTTTTCCAAGTAACTAACCTCTGATACCAATTTTTAGAAATAGGGAATACTGAGAGGGGGGGTGAATCATTATTCTACAAACTTTATCTTTTTCCCAATTATGGATATAACAAATTATCTTTATACATGCATAACATAAGAAGGTAAACAACATGCATAGCAATAAAACTAAAGAAATCATAACACATTATTTGTTCTCAAGGAAACCCTGGCCAAGGGAAAACCCTGCTAGGGATGGTATCCACAAAGAGCCACTAATCAAAAGTATCATGTTAAGGATGTTGACCCTGTTAGGAGTCTATTACAAACATATAGTGTATCAATCCTGATTAAGGGACTATAGGCCTTGTTAGAAGCCTCAACCCTGTTAGGAGTTGGAAGTAAAAAATGTGATTACCAAATGAGCCCACTGCCCAAACAAGTAATGTACAATATAAACTAATTACAAAAATAGGTTAAGGTACATAACCTTATAGTGCTTGCATCAATATCTCTTCGCTTCTCTTTCACTATCGCTATTACATATGCATCATATATTTCACATCATATCACTACTTCATTACTTCATCATACATCACTCTACTTTTCTTACAAATAGAATTACATTTATACAAATAAATTTATCCAAGAATTAAAATCTAGGATGTCATCTCTTTATAATGTTAAGTCATTATTTTGATAAACAAAATAATCTCTTAACTCTTAACTAATTTTGTCTTCATATTTTGTCATGTTGGCTTGACACTATCTTCGGTAAAATTGTCATAACTTCTTCCATATATGTTGTACTGACTTGCGCTCTGAGATGGGTGATCAATAGTCATCATAGAGTCTATGTTCAAGTGTGCAAGCACTGAACTTACTCCAATCAACATCACAAAACAAAACTGTGTCCAGGTTCACTGGTAAAAATATTGTCTCACACTTAAACAAATTTGCAATGCACTTTGTCATACTTTCTCTCTGAACTATGTGATCTTCATGTGGATCATATGTTTCCATAATGACAACATCTATGTAATCAACTTAGCCAAATTTCCAATAGGAACCAGACTGGTAATCACAATGTACAAAAGGTGTATGGATGTTTCAGATGTTGTGAAGTTAGATGAGAGTTCAGATGGATTTTGTGATCTTATATTTGAGATTGCATCATTAATGGATTCATATTAAGGAAGATACAACTATTTTGGTAAAGACTAGTCACTGGAATGTGACAGTGAGAATTGACAGAGTTAGTCTCTGAGTTTTTGGTATAGATTTCAGAGGGATTTGATTAAAGGTATGCAATCTTGAATGATGATGGAAGAGGTACTAATGGATGTTCATCGGTCAGTGCAAGGTATGGAATGATTTGTGGCATCATCTGTGGCGTGTGCTCTAGTGATGGCTTATTATGAAGCTGACTCAGGGAATGAAGCGTGTATTTTGTTTGGCAAGCATAATTCAAGGATGTTGGTCCTCAATTATTGTAATGAAATCATTGTAAACTTGTTTTTGATACTGTGTGTATCTTAGCAAGGGCCTATGTAATTCTTTGTAATTAGGAAAGCCTTATGGGCCAAACTATTCTTGGTAAAATGTAATAAGGTATAAATAAAAGGTCTTTTCTTTGGAAGAGACGTGGATGTGATATGTGTGATGTAAGAAGGTTGAGAACTTGTGTCTGTTGTATGTAGAGCAGAGAATTATTGGTGGACTTCATTGGAACTAATCAAGAAAAGATAGTTGTTGGCAAATAGTTCAAAAGATTGTGTATTTCTTCATATACACTTGTTGTGAACTAGTGAATTCAGAAGGTGGACTTAACCTTCTTTCGGCAGTGAGCCCTCTTTTGTTCTTGACTCCTAACAGGGTATGTCCACTAACAAGGACTATGTACTATAATGTTTCAATAAGCTCCTAACAGGGCTATATCTTCTAACAAGGATTACTATACTCTCAGTACATCATTAGTGGGTGTTAATTCCCACTGAGGTTTTTACCTTTAACAGTGTTTCCCCGTAACCAAAATATTATGTTATTGTGTTGGCATTCATTATGTTCATTGGATGTGATATTGATAATCTTAAAGTTTAAAGTTTAATATTCTATTATACAACTGATTCACCCCCCTCTCTCAATTGTATTGTGGACTGTTAATCCTAACAATTACATGACCCACACACCAAAACAAAGTAAAAATGACCAAATGCCATTATGAAGGCATGATTGCACTAGGTGCTCCTGCACCAAAATACCTATTAGTAGCATCAAAAGAGGTATAAGAAGATGTATGGGATGGAGGAAATGTGAGTGGAATACTAGGTGTAAGATGATGTAAAATATGTATGTGTATGTACCCTTTATTATCCTAATTAGGAATGTAAGGAGCGGGCTTCTTGTGATGGGTGTTGGGAGTATGGGATTTATGTATGAGAGGATAAGTGGGATAAGATGGAAGATGATATTTTGGTATATAATGACCCAAAATAGAATTGGTAGCTGGGAAATATGTGATGGTGGATTGTAGGATATAAGGACCCAAATTGATTTAGGTAGGATGAAGCATGAATATGGAAGATTTCTTTGTGGTGGTATGATGGAGGAGGGGGGACAATGAAAAAATGTTTAGAGGAACAATGGGAAGATCCTGTAGGGGATTTGAAAGTTTGCTTGGGTTTTGCAATGGTTGTACCAATATTTTGAGATGAAGTACCTTGGGATATGTAACCAAGACCTCATGATTATGAATTTTCTTTGACTTAGATGGGCTTTAAGGTACCTTGCTCATGTATTCCTATGCCTTTACCTTGATAGTTCATTTTATTGAGTAGTTGACTTAAGGTGGGATGCCTATCATACTAAATTTTAGTCGCTAATATTCACCAATTGGCTAATTTTTTAAATTTAAGAATCCAAATTTGGCTAATAATTCAAGATTTAAGACAACCTAAATCACCACATTTTTACGAAGTTTTATTTCATAAATATTTAAATCATCAAATATTTTATTTAATTAAATATTTGAACTCAAAGATTCGCCACAATATTCTATACATGATTAGATTCGATTCATCCAAATTTTATAAGTTATTGTACAAATCTAAATTAATTCTCCAATAATATATCATAATTATTAGTTACTATAGGGTTGTATCACTAATATTTAGTTGCCATTATTGATTTAAAAAATAATCTAGAGATCCTCATTATATTCCATGAGGTAAAAGTGTTACTATTTGATTTGTAATGCTTATGGGGTGAAAATTTCCTTTGGATTGTTGATCTCAGTAGAAATTAATGGGCTTGATGAAATTTTGGTTCCCATTAGAATTAAAATATATCAGTATGTTTATCTTGCATAATATAATGAGCGTTATTAGATTACATTTTAATAAATGGTAACAACTAAATATTATAGTCTATTCCTTAAACTCATGAAAGATTTCCACATGTAGCCCAATAATTTTCTATAAGATTTTTATTTCTCAAAAATGAAAGTATTTTCCATGGTGATTAAAAAATTTCTTTCTATTGTTTGAGATTCGTCAATATTTTCTACAAAACAATTGTGATTCAAAAATAATTGCCAATAAGAATAATTTTTTTTCAAAAAATTTAGAGATTCGCCAATAGAAACTATTATTTATCCCAAGAAAATCAAAGATTCGCCAACATTTTATATCTTTTTTTAGAGGGGGTTTCTTAAAGTTTTCCCTAATGCCTATCACTTAGAGAATAAGACACAAGTCTATTATTAGGCAGAGCACAGGTGGAAAATAAGATAAGTTCTTTTTTTACAAGACAACCACCATTGATAAATATAAGTGAACCAAAAGGATAGAGTGAAGGCACGATGGGATGAGTTGGATGGGAGAGTAGGAGTTAGGAATTTGGTTCGATGTGATGGGAGGATCTCAAGTTGATTGAGGGAATGATAATGGACCTAGATATGGATTATGTGGAATACTTGCAGTAGGATCTTGATTTGGGTCAATAGATAGCTCAACATGCTCTGGAACAATCTCTTGAAGTGATGGGATTTGTGTGAATGGTGTAATGGGGGTTGTATGGATTAATCCTTTTAGAGGGAGAATGGAATGGTGTGAAGTTTGTCCATGGGAAGATGGTGGGAGGGTGGATTCATGAGGTTTATCAAATTGAGGTGAAATGATCTGTGTCTTCATCAACAATTACATACCCATGAGACCAAGAGGGATTTGGATCAAAATTTTCCTTCTTCTTCAACTGCTTCCCATTTTCGAAATGGAAACATGCATCCTCATTAAAAAGGGAATTCTCAAGGTCAATAGACATATTAGAGTAGAGGACATGGACATTTTTGGCATACACAACTTTTCTCTTCGTTTGGGAGGGTTTTAGAGGAATATAGACTGGCTTAGCATATAGAGGGTTTTAGAGGAATATATGATTCCAAAATGTATAGGCTTAAATTTGCACACCAAAAAATGAGGGTTAGAGCACCATTTGATCTAATAAAAGAAATCAAATAAGATAATAAATATGAGCCTATTAACAACAAAATAAGAAACAAGAATAATTTGAAATGAACACATAATATGAACATGCAAACCAGTCACCTTTTCACCCTTTTTGTTGCTTCTCTTTGATCGATGGAAGTGGTTGCACTGAGTAATGATTCTAGTAGCACTTCAACTCCCATTCTCCAAGAAAAATATTGATAAGTATTATTGCTAAAAGACTATTTTGATAATTAGACAAAGTTTTGATGAATTTTTTTAATTGATTTAGACAAACACAAAAAGATGAAATAAAATAAAATAAAAAAGAAATAATTTGATCATGCCTAAAATGATTGAGAAGGAAATGGTAGCTAAAAGGTTTGATAAAATGCATGTTAGGGGTAAAATACCTCATTATAACCTCTGCAACTTCTACCTACAATATTTTTGAAATGTCTCCCGCTCGTTCATCTACTCCCACTCATCATTCTTTTGTGCCAGCGGATGGCTCCCATTCAAAGGCTCCAACTGGATCCGGAGTTGTTGTTGCAGGTTCCTACTCTTTGGCATCTTCTACTCCCATTGCAACTTCCTTTGTCATTGCTGTTGTGGATGCTGGGGATTCCCTAGTCGCCTATGGTGTCTCCTCGGCTCCTGCAACAGTTGTTTCCTCAGTTTCACCTGCAAATGTGGCTCTTGTTGAGCCTTCCATGGAGGCTCTCTTATAGTGTCCTTCTACCCTTACCTCTAATGGTTCATCCCAATACCCTCATGTTCCTACGCCTAGGTCTATATTGGGGAAGTCAACTCGTTGTGCTTTCCCGATTTGTAGAAATATTGTTGTGGAACTAGAGGAGGTGACTATTTTTGAAATTGATGCCTTTGCCTATGATTTCTCTACACATGGCATGATCTGTAGATTTAAGGGTCACTGACCTAGCTTTCCTAATCTGCATTCCTAGATTTCCAAGCATTAGGAGCCCCTTATCTCTGGTACAATCTAAATTGGTCCTATGGCTAAGGGTTTTTTTGTTGCTAAATTTGAAAATGTTGTGGATAGAAATATGATCCTTTGTGGAAATTTATTCGGCTGGGATGGTTACTTCACGTTGATGTTGAAACTTGGCATCTTGACTTCTCCCTATCTTCTGAAGCATTGAATAAGCTGCCCATCTGGATTAGGCTGCCTAATCTTCCCCTCTATCTTTGGGTTGATTCTCTTCTCGAAACTATGGGGGATGCAATTGGTGATTTTATATTGGTGGATGAGAAATATTCTGACATGCTTCACTCTAATTTTTCCCACATTCTGGTAGATTTGGATATCTCTAAAGGTCTTCCTGCTGAGATCAAACTTGTTACTCCTAATGGTAGAAGTTGGATTCAACACTTGGATTATGAAGGCATCCCCTTCAGGTGCAAAAGGTGCTTCAAGACTGGTCATGTTTCAGACCAATGTGATCTTTAGAAATTTATAAGGACTTCCTCATGGTGGCAGGGTGTCTCTTCTCAACACTATACCGTGGAGAAAGTGTCTTCTCACCTGATTTTTTTGCAAGTGGTTGAGCAGGTTGGCCTTGGGTCTTCTCCCCTTTCTAGCCCCATTCATTTTGATGGATTTGATGTGGGTGTTGATGTTCCTCCTTCTCCTTTTGAGTGTGAGTGGGATCCCCCATGTATGTGGTGGCCTCCCCTTCTATTGGGGTTAACATTTTTCCTTCTGGTTCTCCTGTAGGGCTAGCTTCTGGGTCTGCTCCTGCTGGTCCTTCTCCTAGAGCTGCCCCTCTCCCTAGCCCTGGTTCTCAATAGGATGCCTTTGGGTAGAGTGTTTCCCCCTCTGGGGGATTTGTTTCTGTCAGTTTGGATTATTTGGATTGACAGATTGATGTTGCTAAGGTTGAAGAAGGTTGGATCAAGGTTAAAAGAAAACATTCTAAGAGATCTTTACCTTCTTTCGATATGACTCGTTGTCCTATCAGAAGGGGGTTAAAGGAAAAACCTAAAATCTTGGGACTTTCTTTTGGCTAGGTTTGCTTGGGGCCTCACTCGAGCTATCTATTCTAAGTTGTAGGAGCCTTTTTGGAAAACCCTTAGTTAATTCTTGACTCATTTCATCTTAGTGGGCTCTCTTTGCCTATCTTTTGTGACCTTCTTGTAAAGGGTTCCAGGTCCCTTCAATACTTGTTTTCCTTAATATCAAAAAATCTAACTGCAGTGGTTAATATCAAAGAGTCATATCTATAGAGTTTTTCCAAATAAGAAGTGATGTCACTAGTTGAGAGTTTACCCCACAAAATGGGATCATTTTTCCATTTTTCACAAGAGTTGGGCTCCCTCCTATTCTTATATTTACCCATGATATACTCATAGTAAAGGCCAAAAAGCTAAATGTAGGCCAAAGTATCAGTGTTGCCGAAAAATCTATAGTGAAAAATAGGGAAAAGGGAGAGTAAAAAATACCTACAAAATGTGAGGGAAAGCTCAAAAAGACCAACAATAATGATGGACAGTGAGTGCATAGGTAAATTTAAAAAGGTGGGAGTCTAACCATTGAAACTCATGACAGCCTCTAGACATATCAATGTTCAAGTACCAATGAGATGACCTTGGAGATTAATCACCATGATGCAACATATATTTTTCACCTTAGCGAGTGCGGATGTCATTGAACAAAATACTTTTAAATCGAATGGAGAGGTGGTAGTTGTCTATTTGCCAATAAATGTGGTTCTTAATGATGCCTATGTTAGTAAAGAATTCAGCAACCTAGCTCCCCTCCTTATAAACATGGGAGATAATATAATCCTCAAGAGAATCGATCATTGTCCAAACAATCTAGAATAATACCCTAGAGAGACTAGCTAGGCTTTTGATTTCTTTTTAAGCAATTCACAATATTGAGGAAATCACTCTCAAGCCACACCTTCTGAAATCCATTTGCAAGGGTCGGATGGAGACCAATGTAAGTTTTTTTTACTTTAATTTTAATTATTTATTTATATGTTGTTGATTTTTTCTTTATTATAATTTTGTCTATAGATATGTTTAAATTGATAATAAAAAATAATTTGAAATGACAAATTTGAGATTAATGAGATATTTTCCTGGAATTGAAGTTACACAAAATAATAAAAGAATTTTCATCTATCAAATTAAATAGGCAAATGATGTATTGAAGAGGTTTCAAAAAGATAAATTCCAACCCAACATCTACAGTAACATGTACATATGTCAACAAGTAAGATAAAGAAACCAAATTTGATACAACTATATTGAAAAAAGAATTGAAAGTTTAATGTAGCTCATAGGAAATAGTCCAAATATTATATATGGTGCTAGCTTGATATCTAAATTCATGGACTCACTTGAGAATTCACATTCAAAAGATGGAAAAATAATATCACATTGCAAGGACCATTGATTGTGGGATACTTTATTCCACAAGAGATTATTTTGAGTTAGTTAAATATACAAATAGTGACTTTGCAAAGAGTATAGATGATCCTATAATTACATCTAGATATACATTTCACTTTGGAACAAGAATTTTTGGGCAACAACATATAGTGGCAATCTCATTCTCAGAAGTAAAATATGTAGCAAGTATTGTAGACACTAAAAAATGGTCCACGTCTATGGCCCCTATTTTTAACATATCATCTATATTGTGTGCTTGATCTTCATCATTCACCAATATTGTGTCATTCTTTTATTAATTAAATAATAAAAATTGTTTAATTAATTACTAATGTACATCCTTTAATTTATATCATTTCCTATCTGATTAAATAATCATATCAATTAATTCAGCCTTCTAGGAGTAAATAATCATTAATTTATCCCATATTTCTAAGTCCTAGTTTTGATAAATTAATGAAATTTAATTTATCACTTTTCTTAAGTCTTGCAATAAATTAATTTTATATCAATTTATTGGCTATTTTTTGAGTTTTGGAATTTTCTAATTCCTAAAATTCCTAATTACTAATTAGCGAGGAATATTGAATTTTAAATCCACATAATCTCTCACATTTTCACATGAGATTTTATTCCTAAAAACTAACTTCCATTTCCCTTAATTTGTGTTTCATGATTTAATGAGTGACTATAGACGGAGGAGTGAATTTTGGAGTGAACTTGTCCTTGATGTGACTACCCCTGGCGACATGGCTCTTCTATGCATCAGCTTAGTGGAGGAGTTATTCTCCTCCACGTGCTTTGCTTTTCTCTCCTCTGCATTTCATTTACTTCTGCAATAGGTTTGAGTGGTTTTCTTTATTGCCATTACTATGATTGTCCTCAGATTCCTATGGAGCCTGAATCTAATAGCAAGGTTAATATTGACCCTAACCCTATGATTTCTGTTAATCCACCCCCTAAGAAATATTTTGCAAAAACTATTGCCCCTTCCAATAATGGCATCCCCTCTGTTGTGTGGTTTCTTCTGTTGGTTAGAGGAGAATGACCCTGCCCAGAAGGTAAGTGCTATGCCATTGCCAAGAATGATTTCATCATTTCACCAAATGATGCAATGTTGAATGAGATAGCTTTAGAAAAAACCAAGTTGTGTGACACTGTTATTTTTTTCACTTGTGTTGATCTGGATAAGTGCCCTCCCAGGAAATTTCTTGATGACTAGTTCCATAACCTACGGAATCTAAAATTAGGGTTTAAAATATCCTTTTGTAGACATATCCAAAAAGGTTTGTTTATCATATTCTTCAACAATCATGAATCTCATCTTGAAGCCCTAAAAAGACAATATTGGATGGTTGGGAAAACCTCTTTCCGTGTTCTTGTTTGGACCCAAGAAGCTGTTAGTGAAGAAGTCCTCGCGCTATCCTACCCTAGATGGTTTATCCTCAAGGATGTCCCTCCTTTCCTGTGGAGATTCCTTCCTTAGCTTTTAGATCCCTTCAGAAGCATTGTCTGAATCGATGAGACCACCAAACTTGGCTCTAACCTTGATGCTAGGATGCTTGTCTCGATTAAGCCTGGGTTTGACATCCCACAATGCCTTAACCTAAATATTAACAGTGATATCTACTCCTGCCCTGTGGAAATCCTTGGGGGATTAAATGCTTTCTTCCTATGCAAAAAGGAAGGGCATCTTAGGAAAAACTGTCCTATTATCATTAAGAAGAAACCAAAATCGAACCTTGTGGAAGATGTCATTGAAACCCCCATTGTTGAGGAAATACCTTATGTTGTTTTGCACAAACCTAGCACTCGTGATGTGAGTGAACTATCCCAAAACCCTAAAAAAACTTCGGATGCTATCTATGTTAAAGGAAAGGAGACACTTACTATTGAAAACAAGAAAGATCCCAACCTAATCATCGTCCCTCCTCTACTTTCATATCTAACAATCCCCCCCCCCAACAACACTCCTAGGACCACCAAACCTATTCATCTGATGACTACTTCAAATCAAAACACTAAGATCTCTGACAATTATGGTTTTCAAACAGTCATCAATAGGAAACACAGGCGGAAAAATGCCCAGCAGCTTGCTTTGGAACAAATTCGGGCTGGAAACCGTAACTCCAATCCCTTCTCGGCTCTGACTAGTTCTCCTACTCTTATGATTGAATATGCGCCACCGGATCCTAATTTATCATATCCTAATTACAATCATCCTACTCTCATGATTGAGGATTTTCTGAATCCTGTGACTTTAAGCCAGGAAGACCATGTTGATATCAATAATAGGATTGGTGATGCTACCATGAGCAAATTCCTTGTGCTAAGATTAGCAAATCAGAGAACCATAGATGTCCTGATCCTAATCTTGTTGTAGGGCATCCCCCTGATGATAAAACCACCAATCTCCCTATAGACACCTAAAAATCCATTAGAAAATAAAATATTTTTATTTTCTGAAAACCCTGATGACATCATCATTTATTAATTAATTTATTTATTTATTTATTTATTTATTTTTATGCCATTAAATCCTCCTATTTTAATTAAACATCTTTAATTAAAGAATCCCTCCCCAAAATCATTTAAATCAGGTTTGAATGAATTTCCTCTATTTATTAATTATTAATTGATAAATAATGCCAAAAATCCCTTTAATAAATAAAATATTTATTAAAAGCCTAAAACCTTGGAAATCTTCTAGAAATCCTTAACCTCTTCTAGAATTTCCTAATCTCACTCTAATCCCAATTAAAAGGTGATTCCTACCTTTTTTAGTCCAAACCCCTAATGACATCATCATTTATTAATTAATTAATTATTTAATTTATTTATTTATTTTTATGTCATTAAATCCCTTTATCTTAATTAAAATATTTAATTAAGAAATCCCTTCCAAAAATGTTTAAATCAAATTTAAACACCATTCCCTTAGTTATTAATTATTTAATTAATAAATTGACCAAAAAACCAAAAATAAATTATTTATTTATTTTTACTCAAAACCTTAGAAATATCCTAAAGATCATTAACCTCTTCTAGAATCTCCTAATCTCACTTTAATTTTAATTAAAGGAGGATTTACCCATTTCCTAAGCCTAATCCCAACTCAAAAACATTTAAACCAAATTTAAGTGTTAATCCTTCTTATTTATTAAATTTATTTAATAAATAAAATCCTCAACCAAAAAGCCTTTTGAAATAAATAAACATTTATTTATTTCCTCAAATTTAGAAATATCTTAGGAAAACCCTAGACTCTTCTAGAACTTTCCTAATCCTTTCCTAAACCCATTTAGGGGAAATTACCTACTTTTCCTAGGCTAATCTAAGTCTCCTTTGACTCTTAGTTAAACCCTTCCCCTAATAAGCCTCAAAACTCATTAAGGCTTTGAGATGAATACATATTTATTTTTTTCTTAAATCCATAATTATCCTAGAAAGTCCTAGACTCCTCTAGAAGGTCTTCATCCTCATCCAAAGCCTTGGTCCAACCAAAGGTCAATCCTTATCCTTGACTCAACCCCTAACCTTACCTCTAACCTTGACTCAACCTCCTAACCCAAGTCCTTCCCAAATCCTATAAATACTCCTCCTTCCAAGAGCAAATTATTAATTTAGCTCTCATCTTTATGCATTGTTATCATGTTAAATTCATCCTAGATCTTAAAGCTTTTGATACTAATTGTTAGATTTCATGTTTTATTAACTCATCTTAGCTTAGAAATAATGGAATGAACTAGTTTCTTTCAAGCTTTTCTTAGCATTTATGCATCATATCCATCTTCCTTAGTATGCATTAGGAGAAAGCTCCGTGTGCTTAGAGAGCACATCCACATACCTCTCATTGAAGAAAATCAAACAGTACTCTATAGCACTTGTTTTTAGCAACAATCTTGAGGTGGCTTGGTTTATATTTGTGTATGTTTTGAACTGATAAATGCTAGATTAGTCTAATGTTTGAATGTTTCATCATTTCAAAATAGATAACAAGTTAAAATCATGGTCTACATTCTGGCACGCCTGGTGGGACCCACTTCACGAGTTCATTCAACAACATCTCACTGAATTTTGCATTTTTGGAAGATTTGGAGCTTAAAGGCGGAGGTGATAGCTGGATTCATTCTTCTTGTCTATAACACATTTCCTCTACTTTTGTATATTCACCCTTCTTCTATTCATTAAAACTTGCCTTATTCTTCTCAAAAAATCCTCTAAAAAAATCCATTCTTCATGCCAAAAATGTAAGTTTTCTGTAAAAATCAGCATTTCACGTATTTTGTACTACCAGAAGATCACATCCTGTAAATCCCAGATTGCATCTGGGGCATTAGAAAATCAGTTAAAGTTGGATTAAAAATGAACAAAACAAAAATCTACAAATCTAGTTTCAGTGCTTAAAATTAACATCAAACTCATTTTTTGAATATCTACAAGCTAAAATCAATCAATTAAAAAAAAAAATTTAAACCAACTCAAGTCATTAAGTCCTAAAAAAGCACAAACAACATTTCTAAGGTTTTGGTTAAAAAAGAGCATCTCTTTCCAAACAAAATCTAGAGCCTTAGAATTCATCCATGCAAAAATAGGAAATCATTTTTTGATGCTTAAAAATGACTTTCAAATCATGCATTTCATGTTTAAAAACATTCAAAAATAAATCCTAAAAACATGCACAAATCAATCCTAAAATTTTTTGTCATCTTCTTGCAAATATCTTAAATGTCTTCTTTTCCAAATATCCATGTATCAAAGCTAAATTAGGAACTTAAAATCAAAAGCAAAAGTCAAAACAAATCTTGAGTGAAAATAAGGGAAAGAACTTAAGTCCTAAAGCATCATTGTCATTTTTAAAAACAAACACACTCTTGAATGCATTAAAAGAAACAAAAATCTCTATTCCTTCCTTTTTCAGTTCAAGCAAATGCACAATCAAATCATGAATGACTTAAAGGATCAAAACAAAGCACTTCAAAGTTCTTAAAGCAACACACCAATCTCAATCTTGAATGATCAAAGAAAGAACTTGCAATCGCTCAAACGTTTACTTTTTGGAGAAAGAAAAACTCAAATCTAAACACTTGTGTCTTCAGAAGTTTTTCAAATTCAAACACACTTAATTCAATTTGGAAAAAGGAGAACTATTTTTGGTGTGCATCTAGGAGCTTTCATTTTCTGTAAATCCTTGTTAAAGTAAGCAACGTAAAACATTTGAACTCGGACAAGTTCACTTGTTTTACTTTTAGTGAGGCCTGTCTAGGGGAGAAAAGTGCTTCCTCCCTAGAGAATGACCTCAAACCAATATATTCCCCTATCGATATATAAATAAAGTGCTAATAAAACTCTCACTTATATCTCCTCAAGCTTATGCAAGGCGTGTTGATGGTAGCCTGTGGTAGGTGAATAATCCCTACTATTCCGGCATGGTCAACTAGGCTCTTAAGTGAGTCACGTGCATACAAACTGATTAGGGGGACTCCACAGAATAATTACAAACCTGATAAAATAGAGGCTACCCTATCCACATCCGAAGGTATCAAAATCCTTGTGTAAGGACCGATCCAAGGGGTTTACCAGATCACCTCAAGATTACTCACCATTTGTATCCCCTTTCGGGGGGTACCAAGCTGTGGGCAAGGATTTTGATACTCACCTTCCTTAGGTAGATCTGCTTGAAGTGCTTGACAGATAGAAACTCTATGGAAACACTTGTTGGAACATACACTTTTCCAAGCTTTTTCAGAATCAGAGTCAGTTATCTTGTTTGTATCCCACAAGGTTTTTGTGTCCCTTGTGGAGATTTCTTTTTTGAAAATCGTTGTTGAAATATGTGTTAGAAAGTAAAGTCCACCAAGATAACTAAGAGGGGGGGGGGGAGGGTTTGAATCAGTTATCAAATAATTATAACTTTTATCATCTTCAAAAGAATTAAACCATATAAGCAATATAATTACCAGCCATAGAAAGATATTCATACACAATAACACAATGACACAAGATATGTTGACTAGGGAACCTCTTGATCAAAGAGTAAACCCTGTTGGGAATGATGCCCACAAAAGATACACTAATATGAATATTCCTTGTGAGAGGATGGACTCTGTTAGGAGTCTTATGAAATACATTCAGTACATATGAATCCCTGTTAGGAGATTTTGAATCCCTGTTAAAATATTCTAACCCTGTTAAGAGTTATGGAAGACATAAGGACCCACTGCCCAAATAGCTTCAGGGTAAGATCACTGAACACACTGTCCAAATAATCTTTTCATTACTTAATAGAATAATATGTTACCTCTTCTTTGACTATGCCAAACCACACTCACTATTACATTAGATCTCAAATTTAGATCTTTGTACTTCACATGTCTTCCTTCACAAATTCGCTTTCATACTTAGCTCTTTTCTTCACTTCATGCATACAGCATCATAACTGCTGCTACCATATCATAATTACATTCTTTCTCATTACACCACACTATTACTTCTTACTAACAAGGAAATACATTCCTTCCTTTATACCACACTCAAATAATTACAAATGAGTCGGCATACAATTACAAAATAAAATTTTCCACACGCTACACCAAAATTACACAAAATCATTGGCTTCCAAATACAATAAATCTTCACTCATGCAACCTTGAAGTCTACACTATCATCCACATCACTATCAATGTGTCTTTAACTTCCCTTTAATTGTGCAAAACCAGATTCCATCCTAATTAGGAGATATCATCCGATTTCCACAAACTGCTACTCAGGAACACTACCTAAATATTGCTTCCACCAAAATGATCATAACTTTCATGAATCAATGAATTACTATCCATGCTCTTAACCATAGATAGATGACATATCAAAGAGTATAACCTCAACATCGCATAGCTTCAACTACAATAAACCACGTGCGCTAATCCAAACTCTGTCTGCTTCTTTACAAGTCTTCGGTAAATCATTGTGTTGACATCAATGACAATCATAGTCATGAAGGCAACAACAACTGCTACAAAATGTCTGCTAAACATTTAGCATTCATTCCTAACAATCTCCCCCATTAGCATTGATGGCAACATAGATGAAAAACATCCAATGTTCCAAAAATCCAATACTGCAACACTGCTTCTTCAAATCCTCTTCATCAATCAAATCTTGCTTCATTATCCTGTTCAGTTCTCTTCAACAAATGTCTCATATTTTTTTTCATGCATACTTCTCCCCCATTGACATCAATGATAGAAATTCCATCACTAATTCAACAACTCAATGTTAAAAGACACTTTTTAGAAAATACATTTACTAGAGTCCTCATGACTCAGCTCATATACACATTCTCCCCCATGGAGGAAGTACCAACATCCAGTCCAGAAGAAATATAAGGCTCATATACCACTGGATGGATGCAACCAACTACATCACTTCTCAAAAGTAGGTTGGGGCATAACCCCAATCATACCTCTCAGATACTCAAATGTATCCTTAGGCAAAGGCTTTGTGAATATATATGTTATTTGCTCCTTTGTACTTATGTACTCAAGTCTGACTTCTTTTTCAGCAACTTTCTCTCTTACAACATGATACTTAATCTCTATATGCTTTGTCTTAGAATGTAATACAAGATTTTTAGACATACTAACTGTACTGGTGTTATCACAATGTATAGCAATAGTCTCAACAAATTTTATTCCAATATCCTTCAGCATCTGCTTCATCCAAATTATCTGGTTACAATTATTTGTTGCTGCTACATATTCTGCTTCTACTGTGCTTTGTGAGATACAATTCTACTTCTTGCTTAGCCAAGAAACTAATCTTCCTCCAAGGAAAAATGCTCCACCACTGGTGCTTTTCTTATCATCAACACTGCCTCCCCAATCAACATCTGTATATGCACATAGGGTAAAATCATCAGATTTTTCATACCATAATCCATAGTCCATTGTGCCTCTTAAATATCTCAGTATCCTCTTTACTGCTGCATAATGTGATTCTCTAGGTTCAGCTTGAAATCTTGCTACAATTCCAACTAAATGTGCTATATCAGGTCTTGTATGAGTCAAATACTGTAATCCTCCAATCATAGATCTATATTTCTTATGTTCTACTGTAGGAGTCTCATCTATGCTAGATAACTTATGTCCAGTCGCCATAGGTGTTCCAACTGGTTTACAATCCTCCATTCCAAATCTTTTCAACAAGTCATTCAAGTACTTTTTCTGACTTACAAAGATATCATCATTGTTTTGTGTTATCTGTAATCCCAAAAAGTATTTCATTTCACCAATCATACTCATTTCAAATTCAGTCTTCATTTCATCAGCAAATTTATCACTAGCTTCATCTTCTCCTCCAAAGATAATATCATCAACAAAAATAACTATAACTAACAAACCATTTTCAATTTCTTTTGTGTATAGATTGCTATCAGTTGTTCCTTTTATAAATCCCAATGTTAACAAATATTTATCTAGTCTTGCATACCAAGTTCTAGGTGCTTGTTTAAGTCCATATAAAGCTTTCTTCAATTTACATACCATGTCTCCTTCTTGAGTTAAAGGAAAACCTTCAGGCTACTCAATGTAGACTTCTTCCAATTCTCCATTCAAAAATGTTGACTTCACATCCATCTGATACACTTTGAATTTCTTGTAAGCTGCATATGCCAAAAACATTATTACTACTTTAATTCTTGCAATAGGTGCAAAGGTTTCTTCATAGTCAATTCCTTCTTGTTGTGAGTAACCCTTACATACCAATCTTTCTTTGTTTCTTACTACTTCTCCTTGTTCATTCATCTTGTTTCTGAATACCCATTCAGTTTCAATAACATTCTTTTCTTTAGTTCTAGGGACCAATTCCCACATCTTGTTCTTTTCAATCTGATCTAGTTCTTCTTTCATAGCATTAGTCCAACTTTCATCTTCACAAGCTTCATTAGTAGTCTTAGGTTCAATTTGAGAAATCAAACATAACTATTCTTGTGCCTTATTTAGAGTAAGAACTCCTCTTTTGATGCTCCCAATAATCTATTCAAAAGGATGATTCCTTAACAAACTCCTGCTAGGTGTCACTGTCTTAGATCTCTCTTCAGATGTAGGTTCTTCAATAACTTCACTGTGGCTTTCATTCAACAAATCACTGTCAGTTTCATAAAACAATTCAGTAGTTCCAGTATTAGGTTTAGAATGAACTTCTTCATCAAATTCATAATCAAGCATTCTTTCCTGAATTTTGAACTTTTCATCAACTTTAACATTTGCGCTTTCAACAATAGTCTTAGTTCTTTTATTGAAACATCTATATGTTTTTCTTTTCAAAGAATATCCAAGAAGTATACCTTCATCACTTCTAGGATCAAACTTTCCAATATCATCATCTCTCTTTATATAACATTTGCTTCCAAAAATTCTAAAATACTTAACAGAGGGTACATGTCCAAACCATAATTCATAAGGTGTCTTGTCTGTGTCTGCTCTGATTTGTACTCTGTTCATTGTATACACTGTTGTGTTCACTGCTTCTCTCCAGAATATCTTTGCCAAATTATTTTCAAACAACATAGCTCTTGCTGCTTTAATAATTTATCTATTCCTTCTTTCTACAATGTCATTTTGTTCAGGTGTTCTAGGGGCTGAATACTGTATTTTAATGCCATTTTGTTCACAAAAGTTGTTAAACTCTGTAGAAGTAAATTCTCCACCTCTATCAGATCTTAAACATTTAATCTTTATTCCAGATTCATTCTCAACTTTATTCTTAACAATCTTAAACTTATCAAATACTTCAAATTTTTCTTTAAGAAATGCAATCCACATCATTCTTGTAAAATCATCAACAAGAATCATAAAATACCTTTCTCCATAGAATCCACTAGTCCTGGTAGGACCGCTCAAATATGTATGAACAATCTCCATCTTCTCTATAGATGTAAACTTATTACTAGGAAAAGAACTTCTCTTCTATTTAGCCATTACACATTCTTTGCAAATCATGTTAGTAGGCTTCATAATTTTAGGTAAATCTCTTACTGCAAGTGTAGTACTTACTTTCACAATGTTATCAAAGTTTATATGACAAAACCTTCTATGCCACAACCAACTTTCATCAATTTTAGTAATCAAACATGTCATCTCAGTAGGATTCAACTAAAATACATTACCTCTGGTTCTAGATCCAGTTCCAATCAGATTTCAATCTTTATCCTTTATCACACAAGTTTTCTTAGAAAACCAAACTTGATATCCCTTATCAACTAACTGTCCAACACTCAGAAGATTATGTTTCAATCCATCCACAAAATAAACATCATCAGTATTAGTCTTTCCGTCAAGAGTAATAGATCCTATACCTTTAATCAAACAAGGTGCATTGTTTCCAACTCTAACAACTCCTCCATCATATTCATTCAACTTTATGAACTTTTTCATGTCTCCAATCATATGATGTGAACAACCACTATCTATAATCCAATCAGATTTCTTTTCAACTTGAGAAACTAAAGATTTTTCTTCCTTAACATCAGTTTCAAGATTTTCTTCTTTAATTACTACAAATCCTATGTCATCATTATTTTCAGTATCACTTTCACTTTAAGTTCTTTCTATACTAGCTTCAAGATCTTCATCATTAGCATAATAACATTCCTTAGATCTTCTAGGTTTGAAATTGCTTCTATACTTTTTAACTCTCTTAGGACATTTAGATGCAAAATGACCATATTCTTGACAAGTCCAACATTTAAATATTTTCTTACCGTCTGGTTCTCATTTCACAAGCAAGGCAATACCTTCTTCAATCGTCTTGTCTTCATTTCTAGATCTATTGCTGCCAGCATAATCTTCGCTCACACTAATGCTTCTTGACAAAGTAGTGCAAACACTAAGAGCACTGAATGTTGTCTCCATTCTAGGTAAGTCTCCTGATAATCTCAGGTTCATTTCTGTTGCTTCTAATCTTCCAAGAAGAGTCTCTCTTGTAAAGTTTGTTGTACAAGGTATCACTTGTTCAATTATCTGTGTTGTTTGCTTAAATACAAGAGTTAATGTCTTCAGAATTTTTCATATCACTTCATTTTCTGTCTTTGTTCCTCCACAAGATTTTATACCTATAATGATCTCTGACATTCTACCAATATAGCTTCTAATAGATTCATCTTCCAACATTCTTATATCTTCAAATGCACATATCCAATTATGCAATCTAACTCTTTTTGCATGTTCATCACCTTCAAAAGTAGAGTGTAAAGCATTCCAAATTTCATGAGATTTTTTCAAATATTTTACTTGACTGTACTCATTCTCCAGAAGTGTTGTCAAAAGTGCTTCTCTTGCAAGTATGTTACACATGAATAGATCTCTCTCTTCTACAATACATGTTTCAAGATTGTCCTCTTCAATGATAGTCTTATTATTCTTTGTAATCAACTAATAACCTGGTCCTAAACATAATAGGTGTGTCTTCATCTTTTCTTTCCAGCTGTCAAAATTTACTCCATCAAAATTAGGGCTTTCTTTCCTAAAATTTTCCATGGATATCCTTAAGCTGTTACTTCTTTTTCAAGGACCTGCTGCTCTGATACCAATTGTTAGAAAGTAAAGTCCACCAAGATAACTGAGAGGGGGGGGTGAATCAGTTATCAGATAATTATAACTTTTATCATCTTCAACAACATTAAACCATATAAGCAATATAATTATCAACCATAGAAAGATATTCATACACAATAACACAATGACACAAGATATGTTGACTAGGGAACCTCTTGATCAAAGAGTAAACCCTGGTGGGAATGATGCCCACAAAAGATGCACTAATATGAATATTCCTTGTGAGAGGATGGACTCTGTTAGGAGTCTTATGAAATACATTCAATACATATGAATCCCTGTTAGGAGATTTTGAATCCTTGTTAAAAGAGTCTAACCCTGTTAAGAGTTATGGAAGACAGAAAGAACCACTTCCCAAACAACTTCAGGGTAAGATCACTAAACACACTGTCCAAATAATCTTTGCATTTCTCAACAAAATAATATGTTACCTCTTCTCTGACTGTGCCAAACCACACTCACTGTTACATCATATCTCAATTTTAGATCTTTGTACTTCGCATGTCTTCCTTCACAAATTCACTTTCATACTTAGCTATTTTCTTCACTTCATGCATACAGCATCATAACTGCTACTACCATATCATAATTACATTATTTCTCATTACACCACACTATTACTTCTTACTAACAAGGAAATACATTCCTTCCTTTATACCACACTCAAATAATTACAAATGAGTCGGCATACAATTACAAAATAAAAGTTTCCACACGCTACACCAAAATTACACAAAATTGTCAGCTTCCAAATACAATAAATCTTCACTCATGTGACCTCAAAGTTTGCACTATCATCCATGTCACTATCAATGTGTCTTTAACTTCCCTTTAACTATGCAAAACTAGATTCCATCTCGATTAGGAGATATCATCCGATTTCCATAAATCGCTACTCAAGAACACTGCCTAAATACTACTTCCACCAAAATGATCATAACTTTCATGACTCAATGAATTACTATATATGCTCTTAACCATAGACATATGACATATCAAAGATTATAAATTCAACATCGCATAGCTCCAACTATAATAACCCACGTGCGCTAATCCAAACTCTTTCTGCTTCTCTGCAAGTCTTCGATAAATCACTATGTTGACATCAATGAAAATCATAGTCATGAATGCAATAATAACTGCTACAAAATGTCTGCCAAACATTTAGCATTCATTCCTAACAATCTGTCCTTTGCCATTGGAGAACATCAACTGATCTACAAAACCTGGTTTGAGATACTCAAAAACAAAACTGACAGAAGAAACCCTCAGAATCAGATACCCAAAGCTTTTTTATCAGAACTTCTCCAAGTTATGCCCAATTTGATCAAAAATCTGAAAGCTAAATTGCCCAAATCCCAAGCCTATCAAGAGAAGAAAGTTGCAAAGAAAAATCTTAAAAGCCATCAGTCCTTTGTCCAAGCAACCCAAGCAAAAGAAAAGTATCAAGAAATCTTGATAATATTGGCTATAACGCAAGATTCAAATAGTTTTCCTACCGATTTTGACTGAACCATCACTACGTCAATCTTGAAAGAGAGGACTAGTTGGATCCATTGCATGTCCCTTTCTACCTTTAGATCCCACATCTATCTCGACAGTCCTCCATCCAAGCTCATCCTAGTTTCATCCTTGCATCATCACCAAACCTTAGTTGCATTCTGGAGTCCTTCTTAGTTGCATTCATCATCATCTTCCTAGCAGCATCATAGGTCACCCATCCTAGTCACATCTACATCACCCTTTTAGAAATAGCATTGTTCCATCATCTTTCACCATCATTCCATCAGCAATCCACCAATCAAAATCCCAAATCCTTGATCTGAATCCAGCATCCATTATCCAAATCAGAACCCACCATTTTGTTTGCACCAAATCTAAAGACCCAAATCCAGAAGCACTTAGTGTTTGAAACCTTTAATTTGTTTCCATCCCCTATCCTAAATCAGGAATCATCCCCTTTTTGACAGAGCATTGTCTAAAGAAAATCCAACTTGTCATTGCACAACCTCATCATCTCGAGCAAGAGATTGGCTTGCATTGATAAGAATCTAGTTGACCGAAGATCATTAGTCTATCCTAGGTTGGCCAAATCCTATCACTGATCCTCCATCGGGAAAATAGCAGCTCATTGTTGACACTTGCGTGTGTGAATTTTGTACCTAGTTGTAGACACAACACTTCAGCAAAACATTACAGGTTAGCAGAAACTAAAATCTGCAAGTAATTAAAACTATGCTAACCAGGTGATTTATTGCCTTCTAGTAGGTGCGAGTATGATGTTCTCAGATTGAAATCGAGATTAGTGAGAATGCAACACCTAAACGAAGGATTTAAGATGATGAAAACAATGAAATATGAATGTAAATTAATCTATATTTTTGTATTTTCTATGCAATAAGAATGAGAAACTATATGAATCTAAGCTATAATGTATGAAATTGAGTTTGAATGCAGATTTAATCTAAGAAATGCTATGAATGCATATAAAAATCTATGATATGAAGCTATGAATGCTCAAAACAATAAATGAAGATCTCACAATAGCCTTGATTCGCAAAAGATTGATTCTTCAGTCATGAATTCGCTAGAGTGAGGGTGCAATTTCAAGGTGTTGATTGCCAGCAAAAAATTGTGCAGACCTTTGTGAAGAGCTGAGCTTTGATTTTATAGAAATCCAAGGCTTTGAGGATGCAAGAGAAAAGCCATAAATCACTCTTGATAAACTCAGGTTGATTTTTGAGTTAACAAGAAATTAAGAATATTTAATTCATAAAATCATGTAAAAGCAGTTTTTATCTCAAAATAGAGCTTTAGTTCTCTTTTTCAACTCATCATCAGATGTTGAGTTTTAGAAAGTTTACAAATTGAAATTGAAAATTGATTTAAAGTTAACTGCTTTTTTGATTGTGCATGATTTAATATGAACTAATTTAATAAATAAAGTGATTTATTTTCCACTTAACTATTTTTTGAAGTTAAAACAATTGATTTATGGGTTAATCAATTATTAAATCAAACTTTTATTCAAAAACTATATTATTAAAAATTGACAATTGACATGAATTAATTAAATAAGAATTTAATCAATTAGTCATGAGATTTTAGATTTTATTGTCAAACTTAAATAATATAATTTAGGAATAAATATAATTAAATGTAATTAAATAATTAAGTGGCAGTATTAAATCTGATTAATTAAATATTTAGAATATTTAATTAATCAAACTTTAGGATAAATAGGATTTATTGCCAAATAATTATTAAATTAAAGATAGTTAGGATATATAGGAATATTCCCCAATGCAGAATTTAGGATAAAATCAATTAGGATTCGATAATGTGCAGATGTGCCTTAGGTTAGGACTTTGATATTGATTCCATTCAAATTGAAGATGTAGGAGGTTAATGAACCTATAGCCCATTTTTGGGGTATTACATTTTGCCCCTCTTTGAATCACTGTGCAAAGCGTAGTGGTTCAAAGAATAGTCTATGTATGATATATGTATGAAATTGATTTGAAAGATGAACCGATTCCAAGATAGAAATCAATTGAAAGATTTAAAGATTCAAGATTTAGGTCCTGAGTGACCAAAGATAATGTCAACTACAACAACAATGAACCGGTGATTACGAAAAAGTGCCAAAATGCCTGATTTTGAACCTTATGATTGCAAAGAAGTGAGTGATCGATTCTAGACCTCAATGTCCTTGTATGAATCATATTGGTATCACATCCTGAACCCATCAGTTACAAAGAAATAAGGAAATGACACTAATGAACCGATGGTTACGAAAAGCTGATATAGTTTACAAGATAGATTTAGGATACCAGATTGATATGGGTCTTGATGAATCTGATATGCCTCAAGTGATAATAGATTTTCCCCAAGTGATGAGGACTTTAGATGAATCAGTAAATAGGCATGGTTTTTGTCTTGATCACTGAGGAAAGATTTGATTTTCAGATTTAGATTTACAGACTTTGAATGATATGTAATATCATGCCCCATTCGGGATTAAAATTGAAATCTGACAAGAAAAGTCAGCGTTGAATGGTTTAGAAGCATGTTAATTGATTTGAGAAGTGGTTATAGACATTTGAGAATGTGTTTTGCATCATTTGGAGGTCTAGAAGACCAAGTTTGACTAGGTTTGACCATGATTTGAGCATGGTTGACCAAGTTGAAATTTTGATAGTTTAATGGAAGATAATCAATTAAGTTGAAAAATGGATTTCTATGATGATTGAAGGTTGATTATGCAAGTAGTCAAACAATATAAATGATCTCAAATTTTGATTTTGATCCCGAAAAAGGATTCTACTTGTTGTTTCATTGGAGAAACCTTAATACAATGCTCAGTCCTTGCGTCATCTTTAGCATTTTTGGTTTTGAAGAATTGTTTAAGTGTTCAAGAAATTTGTGAGATCATGCAAAGTGAAAAATGAAATGTGGAATGAAATGCAGACCTAGGACCTAGGACCTAATCACTGATCATGTGTCAATTTGTTTTTATCATTGAACTTTTAGGTAACAGGATAAATCAATACAACATCCACTAGATATGAAACCATAGGCATATGAATATCAATTTGTATGTGTAGGAATCAATACAACGCCCACTGGTTAGATAACCATGGACATATGAATATTGATTTTATTTCAGAATGTCGGAGTAGATATAAGCACCAAGGCACAAATGCCTGGATAACCTGAATATCATGTCCATTTTAATATTTCAATTTGTATAAGCATCATAACATCAATGTCGTGATGACCAGAATACGCCTTGCGTGCAAACACATCAAATAGTCAAGAGCTCAATCTAAATCCAGTGTGAATTACCCACAGTGACCCTTTATCATTCACATCCTTAGGAAAGATTGTGTTCCAAAGTAGGAGAAAGAACTCTCTCAAAAAGACAATAGTTAGATCAAAATTCTTTGAATTTTTTGGGTATCAATGGTCGAGGTACGCATGGCCATCCAATTCGAGATAGAGGCTCTTACAGACAGACACTATTTCAATCCAAAATTTCCAAAGTTGTTAGATTTTCACATACAACCAGAAGACAAAGAAAAGATTATGCCCCCAGTCATCACTCCCTAAATCTTGTAAAGGACATCATCAAAGAGCTCAAAGGAACACAATATGCAAAAATCTCAATGCGAATCAGTAAGCATACAAGGAGATAAAAGCATGTAAAAATCATAGATTGTTTTCAGTTTGATGTTTGATTGTGTTGTTGTAGATGCAAAATCCTTTCTAGAGACGAGACTAACTGACTAACTCAAATGAAGCTTCAAAGGACTCTAACTGGATATGATACGTCTAAGATACATTGGAGGCCATAGGATATGACTTTGATTGCCACCAAGTTTGAACATTGATAGATGCAAACGCTTTAGCTGATTGGTGTACATACCAACCTTATTGAAACAAGGATATATATAGACTAAAGCAGACAGAAAGCTGGGAAAGACCAAGATTGCACTGATAGATGGAGTATTTTGAAACAACGGGTGCCCGTTTGCCAAGTTTTCACCATCTTGGTAGAGATTCTATTTTTCCTACCAAGGCACCTGTTTCCAAGTTTTCACCAAGGCACTTTTTCTTTTTCTCATTTTTTTGTATTTTTCATTTTTCCAATTTTTTTTTTATATTTTTGGTATTTTTGGATTTTTTTGTGAATCATCAAGGCGCCTATTGCTAGGTTTTCACCAAGATGTTTATTTTTTCAGGACATTTTACCATAGACTTAATGCCTTAGGCATAGAATTTCTTCAAATGGAGAACGTTGATTAGTTCTTGGAGCTATTCTCCTTCAATCATTGAGAGTTGATAAGCACCAAAGCCAAAATTAGTAGTGATAACAAAGGGACCCAGCCAGTTGGGTTCAAACTTCCCCTTGCATTCTCTATGTGATTGATTTTTAGGATTCTCTCTCAAGACTAGATCGCCAACCTGAAATTCTCTGTCTGAATTTCTTGTTGTAGCCTCTAGACATTCTCTTCTGATATACTCTGAGATGATCATACACTGCTTGTCTGCACTCATCTAGAAGTTCAAGTTCTTGCAACCTAGACACTCTATATTCATCATCAGTTACTAGACCATGCATTCTAATTCTTAGTGATGGGATTTCAACCTCAATAGGTAGTACTAATCAGTATGTAAAAAGGATGCCCCCAGAAAGAATGGGCATCAAACTCCCAAGCAAGATCACATCATGTAGTCCCAATGTCTAGCAAGGTGGAGAATAAGAGGGATTAGCAAGCTAGTGGAAGAGATGGAAGATAAGAGAATGAAGGAGAATGAAGGGAAGAAATCCTCAAGGGAAAACTCCTCAAGAATACCCAAGCTAGGGAAAAACTTTCATGTAAAGCACATTTGGACAAGCAATGAAAGGCCAGCATGGGATAAGTCACAAAAGTGTAATGCCAAAGAAGGAAAGGATGTAGTCCAAAGGAGTAGACATGTCAAGAGATTTCAAAGCATCGTGTTCTACTCTCTTTTTTTTATTAGATCAAGACCAAAGGGTAAAAGGATAGCAAAAGGCTAGAATGAATGGAGGAAAATAAATATGAAGGGTAAACAGGAAGGGAATGAAAGCAAGATCATCATAAGATAGCTCACAAGATAGCCAAATGTTCGTGTATAGATCAACATTGTCAAGATCAAAGAGAGAAGATGGAATGGATAAAATATGTAGAAGAACTACGAATGATGCCTGATTGCCAAGTTTTCAACATGGTACTTATCTAAGGCACCACAAGGGAGTGGTTTTCACCATATGATGAATTTATTTCTCTTTACTTTTGCTACCAAGGTGTCTGTTTCCAAGTTTCCACCAAGGGACATTTTCATTTTTTTATTTTTTTTTATTTTTATTTTTTTTCATTTCTTTTTTTTTTTAGAAGGCAAGATTTTTAGATAATGCTCCTTGAAAGGATAAACCATGATATGCCAAGGATTCAAAATGATATGCTCAAAGATAGTGATAGGGAAAGGAAGATGGAAGGAAAAAATGGAGGATAAAGTTTTATGTAAAGCGAGTGAGGTTGGAAGATAGGAGGAATAGGAAAATGAGGAAAAAGGATAGAAGGTAGAAGGATAATGAATGGAAGAATTGTGAAAGGGTAGATGGAAAGGAAGGCAATATCAACATCAACACACACCTTGAAGGGTGGTGAGAGGATGGAGGAAATGTGAATGAAGCAATAAATGAAGGAATATGGTGAATGGATAGCAGAGGTTGTGGTTTAGGTGCATGGAATGGAAGAATGTTTTTGGAAGAAAATGAAGTGGAAGTCTTTGGAAGCTTGAATGTCAACTTCACTTTTTTCTCAACACCAAACTCTTTCAAGAGAGACTTTGGAATCCATATAGCCATAGGCTTTTTATTTCTTTTTGATGATTTAGAAAGAATATCTTCAATGATGGGTTTTGGAACCCATACTTGTCTTGTAATTTTTTTCTTAGATATCTCTTTTGACTTTATGTCTCCATGTTGATTAGAGGAGACATGGTGATCTTCTTTTTTTTATGGATTCTTGTATTGCTTCTTTTTTTTGTATTGAACATTCAAGTTACTTCCAAAAGACTTGGGACTTGTGGAAGAAGAGGGAGGATATGACAGGTTTAGATGGGTGAGTGGATGAAAAGGATTCAAGGGTTTGAATCTATGTTGATCTTGAGGAAAGATAGGAGATGGAGAGACGTAAGGACCCAAGATGGATGATGAATGAGGAGAGTTAGGAGGGGAAAGTGAAGGGACATAAGGGCCCAAGATGGAAGGTAGACGTGAAGCCCTTTGTAGTGGTGGAAGAGGTCCAAGGATGGAAGTGGAAGATGCAAAAGGATAATCAACAAGTTCATCAACATTTATATGACAACCAAGGACATCAGCACCTTTAGAGCGAGCATTAGGATTTTCAATAGAATCATGGAAATCTTGAATATGAGCACCTTCTTTGATAGGATTTTTCAAAGCTTGCAAAGACTTAGGAAGAGTAGAAAGTGGAAATGAACATGGAGTGTAGAATAAGAAGATGGAAGACTTTGATCTTGACAAGGATCTTTGGATAGCATAAGCGCATAATTTTTCTCTTCATTTTCAATAGGCTTAACATTAGTTTTAATAACCTTAATGGAAGTATCATATTTGGAAAGCGTAAGTGTAGTAAGGTTATTTTGATTGTCAATAAGCTCAACAGTGTAAGTAGTATCATGATCTTACTTAGAAGAAGACTTAAGACATGATGGAATGCATGAGAAAGGGTGTGTAGATTCAAAAGAACCCTGGAGCGGATAAGAGACATCATGAAAAGGAGTGGATGACATGGAGGGTTATTGATCTTGATCCTTCTTTATGTTTTTTTCTTTATCATTTTTAGAGTCCTCTTGACATGGAGCCACTTCTAAGGACAAGGAAGCATGTTGGAATTGTAGGGAAGACTTTGGAAGAGATGGTGAAGGACTATCTGAAGTAGGTATTATAGCGTATAAAGGCTTAGGCTCTTTGGGTTTAGCATTATTGAAAGTATTTGCAGCCAAGTGAAGGTTAGCTTGAGTTTCTTTAAGAGGTAGCCCTTGAGGTTAACTATAGGGAACCGCATGAAAGGTATTAGGGCTTTTGTTGGATGAAATATTTGTGAAAGATTTGAAAGACTCGAAATCTTTAGGAAATGTATGGGTATTGGAGGAAGTAGGGGATGTAAGGGAACCATCACAAGACAAAGGTTCAACATTAACATGATCTTGCTTGAGAGTGTAATCTTTATTTTCAGCATGAGAGTTCTTATAGGAGATATCCTTATACTATTGACATTTATAATCAGTGCGGAAATATTTCTCTTCCTCAAGTGAAGTAGATGCATCATCTAGGTATTGTGCATAGAAATCATCAAAGTCTCTTTTAAAATCAGAATCATATGGATCACCATCATGATCTATCCAATGTGACATCCCATTTCTAGTAAGCATGAGCACACGACGAGGAGTGTCATGCCCCGCAAGGGAACCAGGGAAGAGAACAAGATTCTCTTAGTAAAAGAAAACCTAAGTAATGATTTATGAAAATTTTTGAACTTTTAAAAGAATCAAATAAACAAAACATAGATTAACTTAGATTCCTCCAAGGTTCCCTTTTCATTTAATGTACAAAACATTAAGTCCATATAGTGCACTAACAAATTGATTTATTTCTTAATCGACTACATCACAACATTTGTAGATTCTTTATAAAGAAATATAAAGTAGTTTCATTTAAATTTTCCATTTAAATCCATCTATATTCCTAATTATCTTTTATGAACAATATAGCATTTAAAGCATTAATCCCATATAATAGAATCATCTAAACATTTGATACATTACAAATGATACATTTTTTTTTCAATAGCTTTTCACTTAATCAATAAGGAGAAATGTACTATTTTTCTTGAAATGTTACAAAATCCTTTTCCTTTCCAGCATACATCTTATACATAAAGTTTGTGCTTTCCCTTTTCCCTTTTTCCTAAGTCTACCCATTCCAAATGCATCATTTTGAAGTACATTAATGATTACATTACATTCATCTCCTCTTGGGAGGTAACAATAAATTTACATCATGAAAGATAAATACAAATCTTCATCCTTGAAAACTGGAACATAAGCAAGCACAAATCCTTAAGCACTGCATCCACAAAAGATACCTCGATAAAAAGATTTACCACCCAACCACATAGATACCAAAAGGCCCACTCCCCCATGCTAGGAGATAAACACCAAGGTCCACAAAGAAGGAATAGCTAGGCCATACCTAGGGTTGGGTAACCTTTCCCAAATAACAAATGAAAAGAAGATCAAAGTATAAATCTTTTCCCCAAAGGTTCTAAGGCTTAGTAGAAACTTTAAGCAAAAACCTAAGTGAGTGTCATCACATAGCCCTCGCCCCTTGGGTTGTCCTGGTACTAGCCACTCTGGGCCTCGTCCCCCAAGTAGGCACATGCGGAACCCAATGCCTTTCATACAGACAAGCACCATTTGATCGTGCCTATGTATAGGCACCTTCTCCCACTCCCATCCATAGCCTTTACTAGCACTAATGGCATGGGTGAGGCACATTTAATCTTTTTAAATATTTGAATCCATTCCCATAAGTTTAAATTAAATTATCACTTGTTAAAATAGCTCTTCAGTCGATTATCCTAGTACTAGCCACTTAGGGCCCCGGCCCTACACTGAGAGCAACTCACTTAGTGTTCTTAAGTTTTCTACCCTTAACCCACACATAAAAAACACATCATACATGAAATAAAACATAACATAAACACTTTTAAGAACTTAAATCAAAGAACAAAAAAGAATAGGATAGTTTAGGGATGTTTAGGAAAATTAGGAGTGGTTTAGGGAGACCTAGGATAGTCCTGATCCTCCAGACAATCCTAAACCCTAACCCTACTTCCTACACACATCCTAACCCTATTAAGGCATATAAATGCACCATATGACTTTCATCAAACAAGAAATGATCACATATCAAGTTTACACAAATTTTCATATGCCAAAACACAATGCTCCACAAAACCTCTGGTGCCTAGAATTTAACTAAGTCTGAATTAAATTGAAAATTCAAAACTAGAAGTTGCATCTTAACTCCTATGAGGCTGAAACCTATCTCAATCATCCTGGAAGGTACCTGATTCCTTTATACAACTATAACTTAAAGTATAAGTCAAATTATAGTACCGTGACTTATACTTAAATGTTATACTTGTATGAATCTTGTTTTCCTTGGTTAACACTACTCTGCTCAGTTAACACTAACTTTCTCGGTCATCACTAACTTGCTCGGTCACCACTAACTTTCTCGGTCAACACTAACTTGCTCGGTCACCACTAACTTTCTCAGTCAATACTAACTTGCTCGGTCACCACTAAACCGACTACCAAAAATTACAAAAATGACTGTCAACTCTGACTTGCGAGTAAAACTAGGAATTATGGGAACTATGGTTGCCTAATCTGGGCATGACCAATTTTAGATTATTATAAGAAAACTCCACCAAATATAGATACTCTTCCCAATGGGTCTATCTATCCATAACATACATTCTGAGCATGTCCTCAAGAACCTGATTGACTCACTATGTCTGCCCATCTATCTCGGGGTGATAGGCTGAACTGAAGTTGAGCTGAGTCCCTAAAGTGTGCTGAAGTGAAGTCCAAAGAGTTGATGTGAATATTGGATCATGATCAGATATGATTTTCCTAGGAATACTATGGAGTCTCACAATGTCCTTCATGAATACTCTAGCTACAAAAGCTACTGAGTAGGAGGACTGCATGGGAGAAAAATGGGCTACCTTGGTGAATCTATCAACTGTTACCATGATAGCATCGTGCCTCCTAGGAGTAACTAGAAGTCCCATAATAAAATCCATGGAAATAATGTCTCATTTCCATTCTGGCACTAGGTGAGGTTGCAATAGACCAACGGGGTGTTGATGTTTTTCTTTCACTCTCTGACATTCCAAACATCTAGCTACGTAGTCTTCAATATCCCTCTTCATTCTTAACCAATAGTACAACTGGCGTAGGTCTGTATACATCTTCTTCACCCCCAGATGTGTCGAATAGGGACCCTTGTGGCTTTCTAAGAGGATAAGTGCATGAAGATCTCCTTCCATGGGCACATAGATTCTATTTTGATGTCGCAACAACCCATGGGTATCTATGGAATATCCTAAGAAGCAACCTTCCAAGGGCCTTCTTGACTCTATTTCTGCCTTAACCTCCTGAAACCAAGAGTTGGAAGTGAGAACCTCCCTGATTCTTTCCTCCAAATCTGTGCTAAGGGATAGTGCTGATAAAACATGTATGTGCCTGCTCAAAGCATCTGCTACCACATTTGTCTTCCCCTAGATGTACTTAACCTCAAAATCATATTCACATAGAAATTCCATCCATCTGTGTTGCCTAGCATTGAGGTTAGGTTGAGAGAAGATGTACTGAAGGCTTCGATGATCTATTTGGAGTTCAAATTTGTGACCCAACAAAAAGTGTCTCCACTTTACTAAGGCATGAACTACTGTTTCAAGTTCTAGATCATGGGTGGGGTAGTTGAGCTCATGATCTTTAAGCTTTCTAGACTCATAAGCCACAACTTGTCCTTCTTTCATAAGAACCACCCCAATCCCTTCTAGTGAGGCATCTGTGCAAACTACAAAGTTTCCTGATGGTTCGGGAACCACCAAAATTGGAGCACTGGTTAATCTTTCCTTCAAACATTGGAAAGAAACCTCACATTTTTTTAACCAAACAAACTTCTTACCTTTCCTTTGCAAGGAAGTAATGGGATGTGCTATCTAAGAGAATTCTCTGAAAAACCGTCTGTAATACCCAGCTAGTCCCATAAAGCTGCGAACTTCAGGGATGTTAGTCAGAGTTGGCCACTCCACTATGGCTTGAATTTTGGTTGGATCAACAACAATGCCATCTCCTGATATGACCTTTATAGAAATATAAATTTTGGATCTCTATCATGTCATATGTGCATGTACCAATAAAAACATCAATCAAATTTCTGGAAAAATAGCCCATAAATCTATCACAAAACTCACAAAAATTAACCTTGTGGTCGTGGGTTCGAGAAAAATGATAGAAATTTGATAGAATAGAATGGAAACCAATTTCAGAGCCCCATGGTGGGTGCCAAAAATATGTGTGTGAATTTTGTACCTAGTTGTAGACACATCACTTCAGTAAAACATTAGAGGTTAGCAAAAACTAAAATATGCAAGTAATTGAAACTAACCAGGTGATTTACTGCCTTCTAGTAGGTGTGAGTATGATGTTCTCAGATTGAAATCGAGATCAGTGACAATGCAACACCTAAACGAAGGATTTAAGATGATGAGAACAATGAAATATGAATGCAAATTAATCTATATTTTTGTATTTTCTATGCAATAAGAATGAGAAACTATATGAATCTAAGCTATAATGTATGAAATTGAGTTTGAATGCAGATTTAATCTAAGAAATGCTATGAATACATATAAAAATCTATTATATGAAGCTATGAATGCTCAAAACAATAAATGAAGATCTCACAATAGCCTTGATTCACAAAAGATTGATTCTTCAGTCACGAATTCGCCAAAGTGAGGATACAATTTTGAGGTGTTGATTGCCAGCCAAAAATTGTGTAGACCTTTGTGAAGAGTTGAGCTTTGATTTTATAGAAATCTAGGTCTTTGAGGATGCAAGAGAAAAGCCATAAATCACTCTTGATAAACTCAGGTTGATTTTTGAGTTAACAAGAAATTAAGAATATTTAATTCATAAAATCATGCAAAAGCAGTTTTTATCTCAAAATAGAGCTTTAGTTCTCTTTTTCAACTCATCATCAAATGTTGAGTTTTAGAAAGTTTACAAATTGAAATTGAAAATTGATTTAAAGTTAACTACTTTTCTGATTGTGCATGATTTAATATGAACTAATTTAATAAATAAAGTGATTTATTTTACACTTAACTATTTTTTGAAATTAAAACAATTGATTTATGGGTTAATCAATTATTAAATCAAACTTTTATTCAAAAACTATATTATTAAAAATTGACAATTGACATGAATTAATTAAATAAGAATTTAATCAATTAGTCATGAGATTTTAGATTTTATTGTCAAAATTAAATAATACAATTTAGGAATAAATATAATTAAATGTAATTAAATAATTAAGTGGCAGTATTAAATTTGATTAATTAAATATTCAGAATATTCAATTAATCAAACTTTAGGATAAATAGGATTTATTGCCAAATAATTATTAAATTAAAGATAATTAGGATAAATAGGAATATTGCTAGGAATATTCCCCAATGTAGAATTTAGGATAAAATCAATTAGGATTCGATAATGTGTAGATGTGCCTTAGGTTAGGACTTTGATGTCAATTTCATTCGAATTGAAGATGTAGGAGGTTAATGAACCTATAGCCCATTTTTGGGGTATTACAACACTTAGTAATCTTCCACTAGCTTTCCACCTAATCTTGACCCAAATCAGAGCAATTCCACCAATCCTCCATCATCGCCAAGCGTTTCACCAAATTTGTCACCGTCTTCTACCAATCTTCCGCCATCCCTGATCCAGAACCAAGCATCTCACCAATCCTTGCATTGCATTCTAGAAATTCACAATCCTTAAGAGTTCCTTAAGCTGGAATCCATCATTCTTTAGAGTCCTTAGGCAACATCTTGCATCCATCTAGCATCTGCATCTCCATGCCTGTCGAGACAAGATCTGGATCTAGAAAATGAAGGAACATGGATCCTTATCCAACTACCAGCTCATTTGATCCCAACACTTCTACTAGTGTGATGGTAGCCTATGATCCCTAGATCCAGCAAACAGGAAATGAATGGGATGATCCCAATATCCCCTGAGCTCCTCTTGTAATAGAAACATTTGTGAATCATCCAGGGAATTTACCAGTAGTCAATAAACTCATGGCCCAAAATCAGCAGAGCATGTTCACTAACTTTGCACAAAGCCATACTCCCATTCCACCATATCTCCATCCTCGCATTCCCATAAACACTGTCCAAATCCCAGCACAAGAATACTCTCCATTCATCCAACCATTCCCTGATCCAACCTTGCAAACATATCAAGAAACCTCCACCATTCCCCTTTTGCTACAAGGAAGTTTTGCAAGTCCCATAACACAAGCTATAGTGCCATCTGCTCCATTTCCTATCACAGGTACACCATCATCCTCTATGGCCTCCCAAGCTTTTGTTCAAATCCAACGCTTGTCGCAAAATCAACTCCCACCTCTTACACAAGTTGTCTCACAAATAGTTCCACCACCTTCCATGAGCCAAGCAACGCCTTTCTTTCCAGGAGGGACGCAATCATCCTTCCCTTTCACTTCACAAGCTTCTACACCCACACCTTTCATGCCAAGAGGGACACAATCATCTTTTCCTTTCGCTCCACAAGCTTCAGCGTCCATACCATCATTTCCAGGGTCAACGCAATCGTTTCCCTCTTTCACCCAACAAGCCTCTACATCATCTGTGTTGGGGGCAGTGCAATTGTTCCCCTTTCATACTCAGCAAACTTCTACATCAGCGTCTCCCTTTTCATGGGGAATGCAAGCATCTTCATTCCCCCCCCCCCAGCAAGCATCTAGCCAAGCACAAGCCCAAAAAAATGCCTTCACCACAGGAATGCCTTCCATAAGTGTTTTGAATCCACCATTCATGTCCCAAACTCCCATCACATCTACCTTCCTGGCATCCACTGCAACACAATTGCCACCACACACTGGTTCTTGTTGGGACCTCACTCAAGAAGACATGAAAGCCTTTGGCATACCAACTCGCTCTCCTACATCCATGTTTGCAAACTAACAAGCCACCTTCTCACAAGCAGCACAATAGCACCATCACAGCCTCCGCCAGCTTCATCTTTTGAATGCTATCCATTCACAACACTGAGTGCTTTTCAACAAGTTCCTCCACCTCAGCAGCCAAATTCCTCTCATTCTACAAGTTATCTTGCCCAATCACCTTTTGCTTCTTACTTCTCTACATCAGTTCCACCCTTAAGCAATGCAAGAATGTACCCAACTTATATCAGCCAACCGCAAAGCCAAGTTCAGCAAGGACCATCCTACCAACAAGTTGCATCATTCCACTAGCCTCCCCCATAGCAACCATACTTTTAGTCACAACAGCAAGTTCCAGTCACCCGACAACACCAGCAAGCAGTCCCATATCCTCCACCGCAATATCCCCTATGCCGCATCAGCAGTATCCTCCCCTGCAAACATCACTCCAAAATCCACTCCAATCCACTTATCTTGTTGGAAAATCCCCATATCCCCTTCATAATACCAACCTTAGCATCACCCTTATTCACCAGCACCGCTAGATCCTTTTCAAATAGGAGTACCCACTCTGACACCAATCAATGTCGAGTGGGAAGCAATGAAGAACGCTCTTAAGGAGCTTCAAACTGGTACCAAGAATAAAACCTTCAAGTTCAAAGAGGTGTGTCCTTACCCGTTTGACTGATTAATCACAGCTATTCCTTTTCCTAAAAACTTTGAGACACCCAAATTTGACAAATACCGAGGAAAAAGAGACCCAGTCAATCACATCAAAGAGTTCTACATGGCCTACCAAGAAGTGGCTTACAATGACAATTATCTTTTGCACCTATTTCCCAAAAGCTTGGGAGGAACTGTTGTTGAGTGGTTTTACAAGATACCATGTGGGACCATCACAACTTTTTCTGAGCTCTCTGAGAAGTTCATTGCCCAATATGCCCATAATGTTGAGAATGAGTTGACCCTATTAGATCTTTGCAACTCCAAATAGAAAGAAGGAGAAAGCCTAATAGAGTACCTACAACAATGGCAGAACCTTACCACTAGGTTATCATACCAACCGCCTGAGAAGAATTTGACCAAAATCTTCATTGATAATTTGCATCCTAAACTATCCCATTTCATGAGGATGAATTGTCTCCAAACATATTAGGATATCAAGAGCAAAGGGATAGGTATTGAAAAGGCCCTCCTAGATGAAGGCACAATCCGGCATTTCAAAAATGATTCCCAAAATAAACCCAGCAATGATAAATCCCATTATTGGAATCGTAACAAAAATGTTGTTACTGATGGAGCCACTAATACCAAACATGTCCAAATTGTTGTGGCTGGTCCTGCACCAACTCCTGCATACCAACAATAGAAAGCACCCATCTATTAGCAATCACCTCAAACTCATCATCAACCTATGCAGCAATATCAGCCTCAAAACAATCAGCAGAACTATCAACAGCAAGCGCATCAAGCCTATCAAGGAAATCCAAACAATCAGGTTAATTCCATCAATACTACTCCCAATCAGAACAGACCTAGAGCTCATAATTATCCAAAGAAGATCTTCACACCTCTTGGTGAACCTCTGGATGTCATCTTTCACCGAATGGCCAAGGCCAACTTGATTACATACCCACCAATCCATCAATTTGATGATACCACTCCCAAGCCCAACTAGTATAAAGATCACGAGTATTGTGATTATCATCATGTCAAAGGACACACTACCCTGAAATGTATGAAACTCAAGAATTACATCCAAGATCTCATTGACCAAAAGGAGATCCAAGTAGACACACCTACTCAAGCCTCGCCTAATACCAATTTGTAAATTTATCAGAATGTGTTCCCACAACACAACGCTGGGAAGAACCAAGCTAATACCAATCATCCCCAGAACCAAGGCAAAGGCAAACAAGAAGATCACACTGACCACAAAGACTACACTACTTCCTATATCAATTATGAAAAATTTATTGGATGTATATCCCAAGTTAAGCCCACAGTCAATGTCATCCATGCAAGAGGAGCAGAAAGTCAATGTGTCGTTACCACCCGCAGAGGTCGGATAACTGTCGCTGGTGCCCATCCAAGACCAGCACACAATGCACACAATGCACAATATAACTTCATAGAACATCTTAGGAACACACCAGCCTAAATCTCCATCCTAGATCTCCTCCGCACTTTGCCCCTCCCCCAGGAGATCCTTGACCGAGCCCTCAAAGAAGGACATGTCCCCACAAACATTAACACCACCCAATTCAAGAACCTTGTGGGACATCTATATGCATCCTATGCTTTATCCTTCAAACCATCTGACATACCAAAAATTGCACCTAACCACACTCTCCCTCTCCGCATCACCGTTATGGTCAGGGACTTTACCATCAAACGGATTTTAATAGATAATGGCTCGGCCCTAAACTTGTGTACTCTAAAATTCATTCAGCAGATTGGGTTCACAGGGGCTGATATATCACATGAAGTAATCACTATCAAGGCCTATGAAAATTTGTGACATACCTCTGAAGGTACTATTACATTGCCTATTTAGCTGGGCCCAGCAACAAAAGATACCATTTTCCATGTTGTTGATCTTGACCTACCATTCAATATCCTCTTAGGCCAACCATGGATTCATTCCATCAAGGCTGTACCATCTACTTACCATCAGTGCATCAAATTTCCACATCAAGGCACTGAGGTTACCATCCATGCTGATCCCCAACCCTTCGCATACTGTCGTGCGATGGAGGCATCATTCCTTCATTCCACTCACTATCCTGGAATTGACATTGGCACTTCTGTTGCCAACTCGTCTCAATCCCACTACGATCCAGAGACTATCCTCACCTCCACACTCTCTTCTATCAAGATCAATAACCAGGGCTATGGTTAATACAACCTACATGATGCATTTTCCGTAGGGGGCCTCCCACTTGACCCACATACCCAAGGGCGCCCGAGTCATCAAAGAAAACCTACTGAAGAGATTCATGAAATAAAGAGAATGGGACCTATGACTTTTGAATCCCATGGAAATATAAATAGTCAAGAGATGGATCCTGACATCAATAGGTGGTTGTACAAAGATCCCCCACCACTTGACACTCAATTTCTTGGCTATTTCAAAGACAAGCATCCGCAACCGCATAAGTATGCTACTAAACAATGGAACTATCAAGGTGGTGGTCTAGGACCACAAGAAGGTGGCAGCCAATATCCCATCACAGCATCAAAGAATCCTAAACATCGGGGTCTTGGCTTTAATACCCCTTGCCTACATATACAAGGGCCCAATACCACAACTGGGGGCACCAACATGACTAGCATTCCCTTTTTGAATAGCCAGGATGACCTCATAGAAATCGAAGACACCCCTAAAGAGGAAGAAAAGAAATCATACAATGACATCTTCAACGATGATACCCTCCTGGGCACTTCTATCCTCCAACAACTTTCCATTAACCTCATAGAACCTCCCCGTGAACACCCCAACCTCATAGACTAAGACCAACCAAGCGTCACACATATCGATGAGTTCCAGAGCATGAAAGTGCTCCTAGAGTTCATGGGAGCATCAGGCCAGGCAACAGATCAAAATTCAGAGTCAACTCACATCTATAAGCTTAAACCAAAAGGATATTTTGGGGAGGAGGCAAGCGTTAGCTGCAAAAGAGGAATAGAAAGAGTAAAACATGAATCCTTGTGTGAAAACCCTTTTGGGGCACATTCTAATTCCAAAACAGTAAAAATAAAGAGCGTATCTTCTAGTGAAAACTTGGCAATTCAAGTGCTAGAAGATGAAGACTTGCCTCTTCCTCCTATTCAGGATTACAGACCTGAGAAGTTGTTAATCATCATAGAAGAAACAAATCCAATCAATTTGGGTACAGAGGAGTGTCCCAGAATCACCTACATTGCAGCATCTTTAACAAAGGGTGAAGAACTAGCTTTCACTACACTACTTCAAGAAGCTACTGGGAACTTTGCATGGTCATACACACACATGCCTGGGCTTGATCCTAAACTTGTTGTTCATCATCTAGCTGTGGACCCTAATGTTAAGCCAGTAAAGAAGAAGCTACGTAAAATGCATCCCAAAGTAGCTCTATTGGTAAAATCAGAACTAGAAAAGCTCCTGGATGCAAAGATCATAAGAGCTATAGATTACTCAAATTGGATCTCCAACATGGTACCTATCACAAAGCCTTTTGATGACATCAAAATTTGTACAGATTTCAGGGACCTGAACAAGGAATGTCCTAAAGATTATTTCCCGCTACCTAACATAGACATGATCGTAGATCTTATAGCGGGCCATGAAATTTTGTCACTAATGGATGGCTTCTCTCGATACAATCAGATTCATATAGCAAAAGAAGATCAACAAAAAACATCATTCAGCACTCCATGGGGTACTTTTTGCTATAACATGATGCCATTTGGTCTAAAGAATGCTGGAGCCACATATCAGAGAGCAATGACAGCAATCTTCCATTACATGATTCACAAAATCATAGAAGACTATGTGGATGATATTCTTGCAAAATCAAAAACACACCATGAACACCTTGACATTCTTGAGAGTGTGTTCAATCGCCTACATCACTATGGGTTAAAACTCAATCCAAAGAAATGTGTCTTTGGTGTTACATCTGGAAAGATTCTAGGCTTTATAGTTTCATGACGAGGCATAGTGATTGACCCCAAGAAGGTCAAAGTAATAATAGAAATGCCTCCACCAAGAACACTCAGATAGCTCAGAATTCTACAAGGAAAGCTTCAATCAGTGCATCGGTTCATCTCTCAGCTGGTAGACAAGTGCCAACCTTTCACACATCTCTTATGCAAAGACAAAAGCTTCAAATGGGATCCCATATGTCAGAAAAGCTTTGATGAGCTCAAACAGTATCTAGCTAACTCTCCAATCCTAGTACCACCAGTTTCAGGACACCCTCTCATACTCTACATCTTGACAACCACTACAGCACTGGGGGCACTCTTAGCACAACATGATGATGAAAATAGAGAGAGAGCCATCTACTACATTAGTCAAACTCTTATCGTCTATGATCTTAATTATTCACCCATGGAGAAAGCGTGTCTTGTAGTAGTCTTTGCCACTCAAAATCTTAGACATTATATGCTCAGCCACATAATCAGGCTCATTTCAAAGGTGGACCCCCTCAAATATCTATTATCAAGGACAACTCTGGCAGGTCATATGGCAAAATGGGTCATGCTACTCAGCAAATTTGACATCCAGTACATAGATCGGAAAGCAATCAAAGGGCAGGTAATCGCCGATTAGCTAGCAGAGGCACCACTAGTGGATGCCTATCCACTAATCATGGAATTCCCTGATGAGCACTTATGTATAATCAAAGAACAACCCATGTGGAAGCTATACTTTGATGGCTCCTATACATCACATGGATCAGGGGCAGGAATCCTATTCATCACATCTCAAGGTGACTATATCCCAAAATCATTCAAGCTAGGATTCCCATGTACTAACAACATTGCAGAATATGAGCCACTCATCTCAGGTCTCAAAACAACCATCCAATGGAATATCACATAACTGCAAGTGTTCAGAGATTCATAGCTCATTATCAAATAAGTCCTTGATGAATATCAGACAAAGGACGACAAATTGCTACCCTACAAAGAACTAGTGGACAGACTGAAAGAGCATTTCTTAAATCTACAGTTCACATAGATACCAAGGCTTCAAAACAAAGCGGCTGATGCAATGGCAACCATCAAATCCTTGTTATAAATCCCATGCAATGCATCACATTATGAATTCCTAGTTGAGTAGCTACACACGCCAACTTATGAGAACGCTGATGCAGAAATGGTGTGTCTTGGTTGGTCCTCAGTCCCTGTGGTACCACAACATCCATGCATATCTAAACAATGGTATCATATGATCTCCCCATCTCACCAATAGCCAATGCCAAAACCTTATTCACAGAGCTTCCCACTACACTCTTGTAGCCAACACCCTTTATCATCGAGGATATCACAATATCCTTTCTAGGTGTTTAGATTCAAACGAGGTCGTCCTGGCTTTACAAGAGGTCCACGCTGGAATTTGCGGTGCCCACACAAGTGGCATGGTTCTAGAAAAGTAGTTGCTTCGAGTTGGGTATTATTGGCCAACCATGGAACATGATTCTTCTGAGTTCATCAAAAAATGTTTACCATGTCAGCAACATGCAAATCTAATTCATGTACCAGCACAAGACTTGCAGCCCATTGCACCACCTTGGCCATTTTCATGTTGGGGCTTCGACCTTGTTGGCTTAATCACTCCCATTTCCTCAAATGGACACAAGTACATAATAACTACCACAGAGTACTTCATCAAATGGGTTGAAGTGATTCCGCTCACCTTAACTACTGGCATCCAAATATCCAAGTTCATCCTTTACCACATCATCTGTCGCTTTGGCATACCATCTACCATCTTCACAAACCATGGCACACCTTTTGAAAACCAGCATGTGGATGATCTGTGTGCCAGACTCCACATCCATCATCGTGTCTCTAGTCTGTATTTCCCTCAAGGAAATGGCCAAGCTGAGGCAACCAACAAAACTATCTTGAAAATCCTCGAGAAGGTTGTCAATGATTCTAGTTGTGACTCACACCTCCAGATAAATCCCACCCTCTGAGCCTATCGCACTTCTTATCGCACTCCCACAGTTGCCACCCCATATTCCCTTGTATATGGTGTCGAAACTGTTCTGCCAATCAAGGTCGAGCTCCCATCATTGAGAGTCTCCATGAAAAACTACACCATTGATGAAGATTATCGCGTGGCACGTCTCACACAGCTAGACCTGTTAGATGAAAAGAGACAACAAGCATATGATCACCTGGTTGCATACTAGAATCGACTCAAAAGGAGTTATAACAAGAAGATCCATCCTAGATAATTCCAAGTCAGTGACATGGTCCTAAAGGAAAATCAAAAGGTCCAAGCACACAGAGAAAAGAAAGGCAAGTTTGAGCCTACTTGGTTGGGCCCCTATGTTGTCACAACATGCTTTGGCTCTGGAGCCTATCAGCTATCTACACCAGAAGGTGAGCCTTTGAATGATCTAATCAACATCATACATCTGAAGAGTTTCTATGCCTAAACTAGATCTTACATATTCAAAAAAATCCATAAAAATTGGAAAAAAATAGAAAAATACAAAAAATGCAAAAAAGCAAAAGAAAAGAAAAATAATCGTCCAATGGTGAAAACTTGGCAATTCAAGCACCTTGGACAAGTATGTTGGTGAAAACCTGGCAAACAGGCGCCATACATAGTGGACCGAATCATTATCTATCAAACTCCCATCCCCCCATCCCAACATCTCAGTCCTTTTTCTACCATCCCCATCCCCATCCACCATCCCCCAGTATTCCTCTTTTTTATAATCCTCAAGAAAATCCACAATCCTGCCTGCACATATCTTGTACCATATCTTGTACCATATCATGTATATCCTGTATAGCGCAATCCTTCTTATACCATATCTTGTATAGCGAGATCTTCCTATCCCAAATCTTGAGCTTCTATACATATCAATTGTATATCTTTTCCCGTCTATTGCACATATCATCTCTTTTTGTTGTACATAGTCCTTGTCCGTCCTGCAGCAGCATTTGATCAGAACTCTTGTCCTACCCAGCCTCATACTTCAGTAACATCAATTGTCAACTATTCTTGATCACAGTGATTATTCTTTGACTTCATCATTTTCCAGTGAACAACAACACTCATTCTCTCATCAATCAGCGAGTCCTGGAGGATGTATCCTTCCTCCTGTCAGACCTAATCTTCCACCAATCACACCAGGTCTGTGTTGATGCATCCTTCCACATGTTCAGACCAATCTTCCCACCATCAATCAATCAATCAAATCAAACCTCTCTCCTTGGAAAAGGATGTCTTTTTAGAGTTGTCATTTTGGTCTTGGATTTTGTCTTTTGGATCTTGTTAATATTTTACGGCTTCTCGTTGTTCTCTACTCAAAGTCACCACGATCCTTTATATCAAGGTGCGCTGCGAATGAGGAGAATTTGAGGCAAGGTCTTTTGATCTTTTGATTCTACTTGTGAGTCAATCGAATGTGACCCTTGCACGTTTCACATGTGATCTTTTGGGTTACATGGTGCACTTGGGAAATGTCATTTGCTTGTGGTTTATCTAGCATCGTTTCTACCATGCCTCCTCGGGATCATGTGTGATGCTGGGGAAACCCTGTGTGTCTTTTTTAGCGTCAGTCCTATGCAACGCTGGTGACAAAGCCTTGTGATCCTAGTATCCTTGGTAGGTCTCTAGCATTGCTATATTAAACTAGGTTCTACTCTCCACATATTCACTTGGAGCTCCCCAAATCCCCCATCATATAGATTAATCTTACATTATGCATCATTTAGCGTAATATTGCACTCATGCATCTTTGCTCTTGGAAGTCTGGTTATTTATCTCCCCTTTTTCCTTCTTTTCTTCCTTGCAATCTTTCAAGAAAATTTCACAATGTTTACTCTTTGTGTTATTTTCTCGAGGGGGCACAACCCCTTATTCCTCTAAATTCTAGCTTGGGGCATCTTATTTTTTTGTCTTTGACGCCACGCCACTTGCGTCATCGCATCAAAGAGGGGCAAAATGTAGACACCTAAAAATTTATTAGAAAATAAAATATTTTTATTTTCTGAAAACCCCTGATGACATCATCATTTATTAATTAATTAATTATTTAATTTATTTATTTATTTTTATGCCATTAAATCCTCATATTTTAATTAAACATCTTTAATTAAAGAATCCCTCCCCAAAATCATTTAAATCAAGTTTGAATGAATTTCCTCTATTTATTAATTATTAATTGATAAATAATGCCAAAAATCCTTTTAATAAATAAAATATTTATTAAAAGCCTAAAACTTTGGAAATCTTCTAGAAATCCTTAACCTCTTCTAGAATTTCCTAATCTCACTCTAATCCCGATTAAAAGGTGATTCCTACCTTTTTTAGTCCAAACCCCTGATGACATCATCATTATTAATTAATTAATTAATTATTTAATTTATTTATTTATTTTTATGTCATTAAATCCCTTTATCTTAATTAAAAATATTTAATTAAGAAATCCCTTCCAAAAATGTTTAAATCAAATTTAAACACCATTCCCCTATTTGTTAATTATTTAATTAATAAATTGACCAAAAAACTAAAAAATAAATTATTTATTTATTTTTATCCAAAACTTTAGAAATATCCTAAAGATCATTAACCTCTTCTAGAATCTCCTAATCTCACTTTAATTTTAATTAAAGGAGGATTTATACATTTCCTAAGCCTAATCCCAACTCAAAAACATTTAAACCAAATTTAAGTGTTAATCCTTCTTATTTATTAAATTTATTTAATAAATAAAATCCTCAACCAAAAAACCTTTTGAAATAAATAAACATTTATTTATTTTCTCAAACTTAAAAATATCCTAGGAAAACCCTAGACTCTTCTAGAACTTTCCTAATCCTTTCCTAAACTCATTTAGGGGAAATTACCTACTTTTCCTAGGCTAATCCAAGTCTCCTTTGACTCCTAGTCAAACCCTTCCCCTAATAAGCCTCAAAACTCATTAAGGCTTTGAGATGAATAAATATTTATTTGTTTCTTAAATCCATAATTATCCTAGAAAGTCCTAGACTCCTCTAGAAGGTCTTCATCCTTGTCCAAAACCTTGATCCAACCAAAAATCAATCCTCATCGTTGACTCAACCCCTAACCTTACCTCTAACCTTGACTCAACCTCCTAACCCAAGCCCTTCCCAAATCCTATAAATACTCCTTCCAAGAGCAAATTATTAATTTAGCTCTCATCTTTATGCATTGTTATCATGTTAAATTCATCCTAGATCTTAAAGCTTTTGATACTAATTGTTAGATTTCATGTTTTATTAACTCATCTTAGCTTAGAAATAATGGAATGAACTAGTTTCTTTCAAGCTTTTCTTAGCATTTATGCATCATATCCATCTTCCTTAGTATGCATTAGGAGCAAGCTCCTTGTGCTTAGAGAGCACATCCACATACCTCTCATTGAAGAAAATCAAACAATGCTCTATAGCACTTATTTTTAGCAACAATCTTGAGGTGGCTTGGTTTATATTTGTGTATGTTTTGAGCTGATAAATGCTAGACTAGTCTAATGTTTGAATGTTTCAGCTTTTCAAAACAGATAACAGGTTAAAATCATATTTTACACCCCCAATTACTGTGCTTAATGAATTAGATGATAATGTCATTATTGAAGTTATTTATGCTAGAAAGGACCCTGCTAGCCCTCTGATTCAGGATCCTTCCGGATCCTACATTAGTGGAGACATTGGTAGGAATAACACCCAATTTGATATATTCAAATTGACAAAAGTTAGGAGGATGATTAGTTACCTATGGGGAGTAATACCTCTAAAAAGAAAGGTAGGCCTCTCGGCTCTAAGAACAAGAAAAAGAATGGAGATCTTAATGCTCTCCCTACTAGCTTTGTTAACCCTCCTTCCTCATGAAGTGCATCTCTTGGAATATTAGAGGCCTTGAGTCTCCTAATAGGAAGTTTATTGTTAAAAGATTTTTGATGTGTCATAAAAATGCTGATTTTCTCATGTTTTAAGAGCTCAAGTCTATTAATTTTTTCCTTAATTCTACCCTTGATTGTATATGGAAAGATGATACCAAGATTTACACTAACCACTCAAAAGGAAAGGGTGGAGTTTCTTTGCTCATCAACCCCTGTTGGGAAAGGTATATTAAAAATATTGGAACCTCCCCTTGTAACCGTATAGCCTTGGCTATCATTGATTTTAAAAGATCTTCCTTTGGTGTTTGTTCCTTATATGCTCCTAATGACTTGAAGGAAAGGATCTCCCTCTGGAATTGGTTATGTAATACCTCTCCTATGGTGATACTTAGACTTTTCTGATTTGGACATTTTATTATTATTATGGTCAAGACTATACATTTACATTTATGTTTTGTGGATGATGACATGATGAATATGCTCATTTATGGTTAGTAATTACATGTTTATGAGATTAGAAAATTATCTATTTTTATATGGATCTAACCCAATTATTTGAATCTAACCACTATCATGATGTTTTATGTTTCATGGATGTGTCTGATGTGTTTTTCATGACTCCAGGACGAAGTCGTAATCTTGAGGTGGCTTGGTTTATATTTGTGTATGTTTTGAGCTGATAAATGCTAGACTAGTCTAATGTTTGAATGTTTCAGCTTTTCAAAACAGATAACAGGTTAAAATCATAGTTTACACCCCCAATTACTGTGCTTAATGAATTAGATGATAATGTCATTATTGAAGTTATTTATGCTAGAAAGGACCCTGCTAGCCCTCTGATTCAGGATCCTTCCGGATCCTACATTAGTGGAGACATTGGTAGGAATAACACCCAATTTGATATATTCAAATTGACAAAAGTTAGGAGGATGATTAGTTACCTATGGGGAGTAATACCTCTAAAAAGAAAGGTAGGCCTCTCGGCTCTAAGAACAAGAAAAAGAATGGAGATCTTAATGCTCTCCCTACTAGCTTTGTTAACCCTCCTTCCTCATGAAGTGCATCTCTTGGAATATTAGAGGCCTTGAGTCTCCTAATAGGAAGTTTATTGTTAAAAGATTTTTGATGTGTCATAAAAATGCTGATTTTCTCATGTTTTAAGAGCTCAAGTCTATTAATTTTTTCCTTAATTCTACCCTTGATTGTATATGGAAAGATGATACCAAGATTTACACTAACCACTCAAAAGGAAAGGGTGGAGTTTCTTTGCTCATCAACCCCTGTTGGGAAAGGTATATTAAAAATATTGGAACCTCCCCTTGTAACCGTATAGCCTTGGCTATCATTGATTTTAAAAGATCTTCCTTTGGTGTTTGTTCCTTATATGCTCCTAATGACTTGAAGGAAAGGATCTCCCTCTGGAATTGGTTATGTAATACCTCTCCTATGGTGATACTTAGACTTTTCTGATTTGGACATTTTATTATTATTATGGTCAAGACTATACATTTACATTTATGTTTTGTGGATGATGACATGATGAATATGCTCATTTATGGTTAGTAATTACATGTTTATGAGATTAGAAAATTATCTATTTTTATATGGATCTAACCCAATTATTTGAATCTAACCACTATCATGATGTTTTATGTTTCATGGATGTGTCTGATGTGTTTTTCATGACTCCAGGACGAAGTCGTAGTTACTCACTTAGTTGAGGTCCACACGATGTATCGATCCTGGTCATCTGCTTGCATATATCTGATTTGTATCTCCATATGTATATATATGTATCTGTTTTTGGTGATGCAGGATTGCAGGTACCGGGTGTCGTCTCCACCTGGCTTCACAGGTCTGAGCGATCCCTCAAAATCCTCGATCGTTGTTGTTGTTACGGAGGTATCACCAGGTCCACAGAAAGAAACTTCACCTTTGATCCTTTTATCCTTAGGTGGGAAGTGTCGAGTCAGTCCCGTGTGTGAATGTCTTATGTGGTTTTGTAATTGATAGAATTGTGGATCTTGTAGCTAGTTCTTGCCTTCATGATATGTTCAATTCTGTTAGTAGATCATGGATGTAGATTATTGCTCATTGGAGGGTATGATTTAGTAGTGTATCTCATTAGGAGCAATTTTTGAGTGCAATTAAATCATGTGGTTTTAATACCCATGATAAGGATTAATTTTATGGTATTTTAATGTCTAAGGAAATATTAATAATAATAGGTTTTAAATAATAATAGTGGTAAAATTCTAACCTATGTTAGTGGCTACTTAATATATGCATATATATTTTAGAATGGGGATTAAGGTATGAATAAACCATATAGTTTATAATAATGTTATTCTAATGTTTAACATTAATTTCTTATACTTTAAGTTATACTTGTATAAAGGGATTAGGTACCCTTTGAATCCATTGGAATAGGTTTCAGGTTCCTAGGAGTTAAGTTGTAGCTTTTAAATTTTAGATTTTTAATTAAATCAGACTTAGTCAATTTTCAGGATTAGCCAGGTTTTAGGTTTAGAAAGAAATTTTGTTTAAACCTGAAGATTGTTCATTCCTTGTTTAGTGGAGATTATTTTCAGTACATTTAGATGTCTTTATTGAGATAGAATGTTTGTAAGGAGCAGTTTAGGGTTTAGAGTCAAGACATTCTAAACATTCTTAACATACCTAATTTCTCTACACATACATAACTATCCTATTATTTTCAATTCTTGGTAGTAGTTCTCAAATGTGTTTGCAATATGTTTTTACTATGTGTATGATGTAATTGTGATGTATGGGTTGAGGGTAGAAAACCTAATGACACCTAGTGAGTGGCTCTCAGTGCGGGGCCGGGGCCCTAAAGTGGCTAGAACCAGGATAACCGACTGAAGAGTTATTTAACAAGTGGAAATTTAATTAAACTGATGGGAATGGGTTAAAACATTAAAAAGATTAAATGTGCCTCGCCCATGCCATTAGTGCTAGTAAAGGCTATGGATGGGAGTGGGAGAAGGTACCTATGCGTAGGTACGATCGAATGGCACTTGTCTGTACGAAAGGCATTCGATCCCGCATGTGCCTACTTGGGGGCCGGGGCCCAGAGTGGCTAGTACCAGGACAACCCAAGGGGTGAGGGCTATGCGATGACACTCACTTAGGTTGTTGCTTAGAGTTTCTACCCAAGCCTTAGAACCTTTTGGGAAAGATCTATACTTTGACTCTCTTTTCATTTGCTATTTTGGGAAAGATTACCCAACCCTAGGTTTGGCCTAGCTATTTCTTCTTTGTGGACCTTGGTGTTTATCTCCTAGCACGGGGGAGTGGGTCTTATAGGTACCCACGTGGTTGGGTGGTAAACATTTTTATCGAGGTACCTTTTGCGGATACATGCTTGAAGATTCATGCTTGCTTATGTACCAGATTTGAAGAACGAAGGCCTTGTGATTATATTTCATGATGCATAATCTTGTTACTTTTTATGAGGAGTTGAATGCAATGTAATCAATGATGTATTTCAAAATGATGTAATTGGAATGGGTAGACTTAGGAAGAAAGGAAAAGGGAAATGTGAACTTTATGTTTAAGATGTATGTTGGAAAGAAAAAGGATTTTGTAACATTCCAAATTATGTAACATGCTTTCATTATTGTTGTTTAAGTGAAGCTATTGAAAAACCAAATGTAGTATATTTTAATGTATCAAATGAGTTGGATAAATTTTATAAGTTACATGGTTCATAAAGGATACTTAGGAATATAGATGATTTCTAAATGGAAAGTTGAAATGAAAATATTTTCTATTTCTTAAGATATGATGCAGTTTGCTTTGAGAATTAAATCTTGTTGTTAGTTTACTTAATGGATTTGAATGAATCATGCATTTAAATGAAAAGGGAACCTTGGAAGGAATCTAAGTTAAAGTTTTGATTACATAATTCTTTTTAAAGTTCAAAATTTTTCCATAAATTATTACTTAGGTTTTCTTTAACAAAGAGAATCTTTGTTCTCTTCCCCGGTTCCCTTGCGGGGCATGACAGGTTATGTGATCTCCCTAATATTCCTTGGATTATGGATGGGGATTTTAACATGATTGAAAACCAGGATGACAAGATTGGGGGTATCCCCTTCGAGTGGAAAATCCCTAAGAAACCCCATTGCGATCACTTTAAATAGCAGTTGAAACTTCTTGACCCCCTTGAAGGCCTTAAATATGAGACTTCTGGTCTCTGGTATACCTAATATAACTTCCAGCAAGGGCCTAACCAGGTTTACTCTAGACTTGACTATTTTTATGTTAACACTAACCACTTCTCCTTCTCTCCCAATCATCTAGGTTGCCCTGTTTCTACCACCCCCTCTGCCCTCTCTGATCATCTCCCCATCATAGCCAATATTAACATTAGGAATAATGTTGATGTTCGTAATCCCTGCAATAAGAAGTTTATTCTCAATTCCTCCTTGTTGAAGGACCAAGATGATCTTAACGCTATCAGGATGGTCAGATCCTTTAACTTGTTTACTCAATTTCCCTCCCATACTGCTCGTTGGAATATGAATGTTACATCCTGGCAAAAAAATTCAAACTCTTGGGTAGAAGAAGGCTAAGGATTATAGATTTCAAGAAAATCTCCTCAATGATCGCCTTCACCTTGCTAAACAGGAAATCCAATTGAATCCCACTTCCCCTAATCTTATTGAACATGTCTCTCAAGCCAGGGACTCTCTGAGGAAATACTAGCAAGTCAAAGTTAGGGGAGCCTTCATTAGAGCTCGCAACCACTGGCTCCAATATGGAGACAAAGGCTCCAAAATTTTCTTCAACCTCTTGAAACACAAACAAATAAAGAAAGGATTGATAGGATTGTTGTTGAAGATAAGGAACTTCTCAACATTAGTGATATTACTGATGCCTTTGAAATGTTCTACAGAATGCTTTTTACCTCGAAGGATAATGAAACCTCTAAAGATGAGGGACAAATGCAAGGGCATTATTCCTAATAGAATCTCTAAAGTTGATGCCCTCTTGCTCAAATCCAAGATTTCCCTACAAGAAATTACTGATGCCATTTCTGCGCTTAAAGATAATAAAGCCCCTAGCCTGAATGGCCTCCCTGCTGAATTTTATAAAGCTAATATTGACTGGATTGCTAAAGATCTTTATGACCTCTACTTTGAAGCCTTTTACTCTAGCACCCTTGGGAGTTCCATCAATATGGGCATTGTTAAGCTTGTCCCAAAAGATGGGGATAAAGCTCTCATTAAAAATTGGCACCCTATTATGCTCCTCAATGTCTCCTATAAAATTCTTGCTAAAGTCCTTGCTTTTCGGCTTGTGAATATCCTCCCCAAGTTTATATGTTCCACTCAAACTGGCCTCATCAAGGGTAGATACACCTTGGAGAACCTCATTACTTGTTGGGAAACTATGGAATGGGCCAAATCCTCCAACCAAAATGCTGCCATGTTTTTCCTAGACTTTGCTAAAGCTTACGATAGAGTGGAATGGGATTTCATTCTCACTGTGCTCAATGTGTTTGGTTTCCCTGATGAATTCTACAAATATGTCAAAGTCCTCCTTAAAGATGCTTCTTCCCTGGTTGAGTTTAATCGGAATCTCTCTCAACCTATCCCCCTCTCCCAATCCATTAAGCAGGGGTGCCCTCTTGCCCCTACCATGTTTGTGATTTCCTCTGATACCTTGTTTTACCTCCTTAGAGATGATACTTTGTCTCCTAAAGTCAAGGGAATCACTTTACCTGATGACTCTAAGTTACGTAATATTCAGTTTTTTGATGACATGTCTCTCTTCCTTGAGCTCTCTAGTCATAATATTTAATGCCTTACTCAAAAGATGGATATCTTTGGGAAAGCTTCAGGAGCTCGCATTTCCAACTCCAAATCCATTCTTCTTGGTTGGAATGAGGAACCCTCGGATTGGCTTCATCAGTTTGGATTCTCCTGGGGAGGACCTAATAAAATTGTTAGATACTTGGGTATACCCTTCTCTATCTCCCCCTCCCTTAAGGATATGTGGTTATGGGTCAAGGAAAGAATTAATAAGAAACTCAATAAATGGGATAATAGGGTGCTTTCCCTTTCTGGAAGGATCCAAGTTTGTCAAAAGATCCTTTCTTCCTACAGCATATATTACTCCTCTATTTGGATGTTTAGTAATTATCAAGTGTTCGAAATCCAAAAGTCTGTCAGAACATTCGTGTGGTCTGATGGGAAGGGTAAAAGGAAGGCCCACACTGTCAAATGGAGCTAGTGCCATATTGATAAGAAGCTTGGAGGGTTGGGGCTGAAGGATCTTAGGCAGCAAGGGATTTCCCTTGCTGGAAAATGGATCTTTCAGGCCCTTGATGGTCAAGAACCCTGGAAGGTGTTGATAAGAAATAATATTCAAAATGGTGTTCCCAAACATGCAAAATCTTGGAAAATGATCCCCTTTTGTGATCTTGCGGCTGGTTCCTTTCCTATCTCTATCCAAGGCACTTGGGTCTTCAAGTATATTTGGAAAGCTTGGGAGCATGTGCATGGATTTATCTATAACTCTAGATTTGATAATAGTAACACCTTGCATGGAGAACGTTCGATTTGGTGGAACCTCCTACTCAATGGTAAACCTCTTTCTTTAACCCAAGGGTGTTCTCCCAGATACTGGCATAATAAAGGGATTAAGTGTTTTATGGACATTCTGGAAAATGAAAATCTTATCAGCTGGCAAACTCTTAGTAATAACTTTGACCTCCCTGACTCTCACAAAAGAAATTTTAACATGGTTAAGAATTCTTGTGTCTCCCTTAATCTTCCCCATAGTACTAATGTGAACTCCCATAGATACCTCTCCTTTCGGTGGGATGATGGATCCCTCCTCCTTTAAGTTAAAGATAAAGACATTTATAAGGTTCTGAATGGTGACTCCTCGATCCTGGACCACCTCAACTCCATCTAGTATGTTCACTTTAATCCCTCTGATTGGCAGATAACTTTAGAAAAATTCTGGAAGTCCCCCATTCCCCCTAAAATAAAATGCTTCAAGTGGCAACTCATGCTTGATAGACTACCTATTAGAACTCACCTTGGTGGCTCTGACACTTGCCTTGTTTGTAAGATGCCCGAGACTATGAGACAAATATTCTTTGAGTGTGTCTTTGCCAAGGAAGTGTGGATGTTGTTTGGGATCTCTATCACTGAACATGCCTGTACTTTTGATATAATTACTGGATTTATTCTTGGTCTTAAAAAAGATGCTAACCTGTTATGGAAAATCCTTTCTTCTTACATCCTTTGGTTTATATGGAAATTTAGAAATGAGGATAAATTTCAAGGCAATGAGAGAGTACTTACTGATTTTCATAGGAAACTCATACGTTTTAAAATTATCTCGCAGGTTTGTTGTGTGATGAGGCTTGAGAAGGAGAAGTTGCTGAGATTCCTCCAAGATGGTCACGCCACCATGTTTATCTACGAAATGAAAGATGGCTTTGAATGGGATAGTATTGCAGACAATCAAGCAGCCTTTGATAATGCTCTTAAAAAGATGATTAAGGAAATCAGGGATACCAGAGGGCCCGACTTTGATAAACTTGAAGTGTTCTCTCATATCTTAGAAAGAAAGAAAGTGGTTTGGATGGAGGGCGCTCAAGGGTGGACCTCTTGGGTTGAAGACTATATTGATATTCTACTCTGACTTTACTTGGTTCCTTTTTGGTGCTTTTTCCCACGAAAACTGACAAATACTTTGATGCTCTATACTATTTTGTAATGTTTTATTTCATTGTGAACTTGGTGGGTTGAGGCTTTTCCTCCCCGCTCTTCGTGATGTAACTCTCCTTTTTTTATCAATCAATTTTTAATTCAAAAATTTGTGCTTCACTTCCTATTTAATAGCTTCCACTCCCTAGATTTTAGGCTCCACTTTTTTACACTTTCCTTTTAACATTTCTTTCTAATTTATGACATTTTCTAATTAAAATTCTTCCAATTGTCATAAAATGTCATAATTGTGACTTTCCAATTTTAACTCTTTTTTATGACTTTTTTCTAATTTTGAGTCCTCTTATACAAATTGTATATTTGTATTGAAAATAAATATTTTTAATGTTTATTGCACTTAACTCTTTTATTTCTATTTTGTCTTATGCTTAGAAAGGAAATTTACAATTTATCATCATTTAACTTGTCCTCTCATTTAATCTTGTCCTTTGATTTCCTAGAAACCAACTCAATCTTGGTCATTCAATCTATTCCAATTTTTCTATAAATTAGACTCATTTCTCTCGCTTTTTTAGTTCCTACCCAAGAACTATAGGCATCCACTAAACTTAATTGGTTATTAATAACTCATTTCTTAACAAATTAGGTGCAAGATATTTTCAATATTTCAAAATAATGTATCTTAACTAAAGTAGAGTTGCAAATTTTTTAACAAAACATAGTTGTAAAATTCATTTTCTGTCACTGGATTGGCTAAAGACTTTTAGCGATAAATATGAATGTGTTTTATAAGGTAGATTATAGTTCGTGTTCTATTTTATTAAGAAAAATAAAAATAAATGTTATATTTAATAGTTGGCTCTTTGATTGAGCTATTTAACCAAAGTAAATAATTATTATTTAATAAATGATATTTTATATCATATTATATGAATAGTAATATTTATAATATTAAATTATCTTTCTATTATATTATATTATATTTATATCATTATTAAATTAAAATAAAATATTCTAAGGTTATAATTTAATATTAATTATATTATATTTTATACTATATTTATATTATTTATTTTTTATATTATTAATTAAATAATTTTTAATTTATTATTTATGGTATTATATTATATTATAATAATAGTTACTTTAATTCTAATTATACTACTTCAGCGCTCTACGACCTGGAAACCGAGTTTAATTCCTGCACCTCCTCTGCCCTCGCAAGTCAAGTTGGGGGCGCGATTTATGGCCTCCACTTCCCCAGGTTATGGAGGTGCTCGGCAGCCCAGTAGCATTCAATGCCCCGTCGTAGGTGATCCTGCAAATGGTCATCTCAATAAAACCAACCCAGACCCTATTTTGGCTACTATTCTCTCCCTCTCTGTTGACGAATATCGTGGTAACGGCGTCCTTGAGGATGCCCTAGGTAAAACCAAACAAGTTTCAGGCTCTCCACCCGCTGCTAGCGATGCTCGAGATGGAGGAGAAGGTGACCTGACGAGGCCGAATTCGTTCAACAAGCGGTTGAGAACCAGAGAGCCCTCCCAAAAGGCGCCCGCTTCATCTCCGCCACTACCCAAATCTCAGAAGAAAGCATTGGAGATGGAGGTAAGATTCCTTCCGCTCCAAAGCTCATTATTAAGCCTAATCCATAGATTGATATTGCTCAGGAGAAGGGTAGGCTTAGAGATAGTGCTATTTTCTTTGTTGTTGTCGATGCTTCCAAAGTTCCGTCGAGAAATTTCTTAAATGACTGGTTGCATAAAATTTGGGGTCATAAACTAGGTTTTCATTTTACATACTGTCGCATGTTGCAAAAGGGGTTGTTTTTATTATTTTTTGTTGATGCAAAATCCCAAAGAGCCGTAGTCGACAAACAATTTTGGAGAGTCGGCCAATTTGAATTTAGGGTCATTCCCTAGTCCCTCAACACCTCACACAGTGAAGTGCTTGCTCTCTCGAGCCCTAGGTGGGTAGTTATTAAGAATCTCCCTCCGTTCCTACTCAACCTCATTTCACAGGCGCTCAAACCCGTGGGTCGTGTTCTTAGGGTTGATAGGTCTAATGTTCCTATCCCGCATACAGATGTTAGAGTTCTCGTCTCCCTCAAACCTGGCATTTATTTCCCAAATGCTCTTCATTTTGACCTTGGTGGTAAACCCATTGTCTGCCCGGTTACCTTTCTTGGTGGTCTCAATAGCTGCTACCTTTGCAAGAAGGAAGGCCACATGAAACAAGATTGCCCAATTCTTGTTAAACGGAACCCTCCCAGTGCCAGCATTGCAACCGCCTCTGCTCCCCTCACTCCTCGACCACCGAATTCCTCTGACACCATCCCTTCCCCCGCTTGTCCTCCACCCTTTATCTCCCCGCCTCTTCCTTCGTCTGCTACCCAGCTGGAGCCCAATTCGCCCTTTGTTGCCTGGATTAGAGACTTGGCTTCTATCTCAAACACCCTTGACCATCTCAAGAATCATTTTAAGGAGCAACGTCCTCCCCTGTCCCAACCTACTTTATCCCCCAAGAAAATGCAAGAGATGGCTAATCCCTCTGGTCTTGATTTTGGTTTGGAACCCACCCCTACCCCTCCTAGTCCTAAGCATAGAACTCAAAATGTGCAGTAGATTGCTCTAGAGAGAATCCATCTTAAAGCATCCAGAATGCCCCCTAGCCCTAAACCTAAGTGGAAAGTGTATTCTATCCTCCCTCAAGAGCGGGATTCTGCTGAAGCTCCTTCTGCCCTTGATGTTTCAATTGACAAGGTGGGCAGCCCAATAGATTTATGAGTGCCTGCTAAGTTCTCCTCAGAATCAAGACCGATTAACCATCCTGGGGCCAATGGACAAGATAAACTCAATGGCTTCTCTGCTATGGTTATCCCGGCGTCTCCCCTCCTCCCTCCCCCACCTGATATTAGGAGTGTTGAGCCTGAGAAGATGGATGTTGCTGAGATGCCCACCTTGCCAAGTGAGCCAAAAGGGCGTCAAGAGGAGCATCAGTAGAATGCTGACCTTGAGGAAGGTGAGCTCAGCAAGGACCAATTGTTCATCTTCTCTGTTGGTGCTGAGAAGAGTTTTAAGAATAGTAAGAATGGGGATAAAATTCCTTTAGAGCCAACAGAAGGGTATAGTGGCAAAAAGAAGAGAGGCAGACCCCTCCTCCTAAGTGGCAACCCTAAACCCTCTAAAAGTCAAAGGAGTGATATCCCAAAGTTTTTTAAAGGATTTCGAACTCCCATGGATTCCGAACCATAGCATGAATTATGATGATCAACTGTGCATCATGGAATGTCAGGGGATTGGAATCCTCTGACAGGAAATATTGTGAAAAGATTTCTCCGTATGTTTCAAGAAATTGACATTCTTCTGCTCCAAGAAGTCAAAGTGGTTGGTTTCACTCTAGATGTTGCCCTTAGGTGTATCTAGAAGGATGTCTCCTCCTTCTCCACCAAGCACCAGAGGGGCAGGGGAGGGTCATCCATTCTTGTAGGCACGAGATGGAGAGGCTCTATCCACAAATGGGGCTACTCTCCCTGCAACACAACAGTTTGGGTCACCTTTAAGATGGATGATGTCCTCTTTGGGGTGTGCTCGATTTATGCACCCAATGATCACCATTCTAGGATTGAATTGTGGACATGGATTTCAGAGTTAGACAACATTCCTTGGATCCTAGCTGGAGACTTTAATATGGTGGAGAGACCCCAGGACAAAGAAGGAGGCCTAAGATCTGAGTGGAAAGGTAATGAGCTAATCTTCTGGAACAAGATGATCTCTAAACTTAACCTCTTTGACCCCTTGGCTGGGAAGAGGAGAGAGTCCAAGGGAGTCTGGTTTACTTGGTCCAACTTTCAAAGGGGAGAGAGAATGATCTACTCTAGATTGGAGATGATCTATTTGAATAAGCAGTTCTTTAGCTATCCTCCCCCCCCCCCGGATGACAATTGTGTCAAGGTGACCCCTTTCACCCTCTCTGATCACCACCCCATCTTCTCCTCCATCCAAATGCTCTCTAGCCAAGATAACTCTCATTGTAAGAAGTCTGGATTTTCTCTCAACTCCTCCCTCCTCCAGGATGGAGATGTTCAAGAAGCCATTAGAATTATTTCTTGGTACAATGAGGAGGTAGCCCATCACAACTCTGAGGTGGATAGATGGAATCAAATTTCTGAATCTTGGCAGAACATGCTGAAGTGTGTTGGGAGGAAGAAGGCCAAGGATGCTAGAAGGGAGGAATTCAGATTAGTGGAAGAGCTTCAAGAAGCGGAGATTCAGATTCAGATGAACCCCTCTTCCTCTGCCTTGTTGGATAAGGTCATTCACTGCAGAGACTCCCTCAAGAACCTCCAGCTCGTCAAGACTAGGGGTGCTAAGATCAGAGCCAGGGTCAATAGGCTCAACCTGGGTGATAAAGGATCCAAGTTTTTCTTCCAAACCCTTAAGAAGAGAGAAGCAAGGAATAAGATCACCTGTATTAGGGATCAAGGAGTCTCCATCACTTCTCAAGAAGGCATTGTTAATACCTTCGCTGCCTTCTACAAAAACCTCTTTACCTCAGACGATGATGAGTCCAGGGCCATTGCCAGACAAAAGATTATCAGCTTGATCCCTAAGAAGGTCTCAAAGACAGAAGCAGAATTGCTGGATAAGGAGATCTCTAGAGAGGATATCAAAGAATCCATTCTGAGCATGGCCAATGATAAGGCCCCTGGCCCTGATGGGCTCATAGTTGAATTCTATAAAAGAGAACATTGATTGGATCTGCTCCAGCCTTCATAAAGTATATACAGAGGCCATAGTTGTTGGTACCCTTGGACCAACCTTAAATGTTGGCCTCATTAAACTGATCCCAAAAGATGGAAACAGATTACTGATGAAGAACTGGAGGCCTATCACTTTGCTCAATGTGGGGTACAAGATTTTGGCTAAAACTGTTGCCCTGAGGATTGTCAAAATCCTCCCTGCAATTGTTAACCATACCCAAACAGGTTTTGTCAAGGGTAGATACATTTTGGAAAATTTGGTAACCTATTGGGAGGCTTTGGATTGGGCCAAACAGTCAGGACAACAAAGTGCAATGTTGCTCATTGACTATGAGAAAGCATATGATCGTATTGAGTGGAGTTTTATTTTGGACATGGTGGACAAACTGGGCTTCCCCCTTACTTATGTAAACTGGTTTCTACCTTGTTGATTGGAGCCAGAGCAATAGTTGAAGTGAATGGGGTTAGGTCAAAAAAATTTGAACTTTCTAGATCTATCAAGCAAGGGTACCCTCTTGCCCCTTCCCTCTTTGTTCTAGCTGCAAATTTCCTTCACTACTTGCTAAGAGATGACACTCTATCACCTAGGTTGAGAGGGATTTAGATTCCTAATGGTTTTGAAGTCTCTAACATTCAGTTTGCTGATGACATAGCCATTCTCATGATTTTGGAGGAGGATAATGTGGTTGTTCTCATGGTCAAACTTGACCTCTTCTGTCTGGCCTCAGGCAGTAAGAATTATATTACCAAATCCATTATGCTAGGATGGACTCATTCCCCCCCATATTGGTGGAGCAAATTTGGGATTGAATGGGGTGGCCCTAATCATGTGGTTAGATACTTGGGGATTCCATTTGTTGTGGATCCTAACCTTAATGATATGTGGTGTTGGATTAAAGATAAAATTTCTACGAAACTGAGTAAATGGGACACCAACCTTCTCTCATTCTCGGGGAGGGTGCAAGTTTGTCAGAAGATCCTCTCATCCTACCTTGTGTATTATTCCTCAGCTTGGCTATTCAACTTGAATCAGTTTAGTTTCATTCAGAAAATAGTAAGGAATTTCCTATGGATAGATGGAAGAGGCAACAAGAAACACCATGCAGTTTCCTGGGAGTGGTGCACCAAAGATAAAGCCTGGGGTGGACTTGGTTTAAAAGGCCTTAGAACCCAAGGCATAACTCTGTCCTCTAAATGGATTGTCAGGGCCTCCTCAGGAGATGAACCTTGGAAAATCCTAATCAGGAATAACTTGGTTAGAGCCAGACCGAGTAAGTCTAAGGGTTGGACTAATATTGGACTCTCAAATCTGTTGACACTTGACTGCAACATTCAAGTCCAAGGGTCGAATGTGTTTAAAGCCATATGGAAAAGCTGGAAGTATGTAAAGGGGTTCCTTAGCAATGATGGGCCATTTGAAAGTCAAGGGGTTGTTTGCAGTCATAAATTTCTATGGTGGAACCTAAGACACAAGAATAAGCCTCTAGCTTTACTCCAAGGATGCTCTGCTAGAAAATGGGCAGAGAAAGGCATTGTCAACTTTTCAGATGTTTTGAAGGAGGGCAATATAATCTCTTGGGAAGAACTAGTTGCTTCTTTCGGCATTCCAAACTTTCAAAGCAGAACTTATGGTATTCTCTCCTCAATGTTGAACACCCTGGGACCAATTTTCAAATGTTGTAATCCTGACAGTTGTGCTTTTCAATTGAAATGGCCAGATAACTCCCTGTTGCCTCTTATCAAATCCAGATACATCTACTATCTCCTCACCCAATCCACAAACATTGCCCTTCATGCTAAAATAAAATGGCACCTTGACCTCCCTACTCCTGACTGGAATAAGCTTTTTAGCTCACTGTGGACCATACCCATTGAGCCTAAGATTTCCTGTTTCCTTTGGAGACTCCTCCTGCATAAGCTCCCTTTTAAGAAACTGGGGGGGTGAACCGAATCTTTGTAGTGTGTGCAAGCTCCCTGAGTCATTTTTCATGTTTTCTTTGAGTGTCTCTTTGCTGTTGAAGTCTGGAATCTGTTTGGTCTCTCATATAACAGTCACTTTACTAATTGGAATATTATCTCTGGAAGCATCAACAACAGTAAATCTTGCAATATCTTTTGGTCTATCATTTCTTATGTTATTCTGTGGACTATATGGAAGGCTCGTAATAATGATGTTTTGGCTAAAAAGTACAAGAATCTTACTGAGTCTCTAAGGAGACTCATTTATCATGATGTTTCACTGCAGGTCACAGCGGTCATCAAGTTGAAGGAGAGCAAATTTCTTCAAATCCTAAGGGAAGGCTCAACCACCATTGAGAAGAAAGAGATCGCTCATGGATACACATCCATGAAACCCGGGGCTATATTTGATGAGAAGCTTGCTAAACTCATTGATCAAGTCAAGAAGAAGAACCAAGACATCCTTGCAGCGGGAAGGGCGGCTAGCTCAAAGACTCCTCCTCTACTCAGAGCCTATGAAATCATAGGATATAACTCGGTTTCCCCGAACTCCAATGAGTCTCGATTTCCCCGAACTCCAATGAGTCTAATTCAAAACACAAAGATGCTTCTAGTTGATCTTCCAGTCATTATGGTTTTGTTTATACAGTACTATGTTGGAACTTGTCATTTTGAGAAATGCTTTCGTATGTATAACTTTTACATTATGATGGTTGTGAAACTCTCGATTCTCTGATGTAAAACTCTTTTTGATCCAATGATATGCAATAGAAAAAAAATAATACTACTTCGTATATTATATTATTTTATCAATAAACTAATAAATTATTTTCCTATTAATATTAAATTATATATATAAGATTAATTATTAAATTATATGCATATTTATTCTAACTATATTATATTATATTATTTAATATATTAAAATTATTAAATAATTTTATATTATATTTTTTATTAATATATGAATAATTATTATATTATATTATATTATATTAATATAATCCTAATTAAACAAACTTTTATAGGTAAAATTGTTGGATATTATCTTTACCAACATTTGGCAAGAACTTTCCTAACCACTATCTTTCCAATCTTATGTCATTATTGTCAATTTCTTGCTTTTTCATGCGCAAAACAGGACATTGAAGTCAAATTGAGTGGATTTTTTTTATTTTTTTCATATATTTTATACTTTTTCTCAATTGTTTTAATGTTTATATAGAATGTTGTTTGTATGCTTTTGGGTTTAGTGGTTATATATCAACATACAAGTACTCACGATACAAAGTTAATGCATGATCAAAAGAAGCTAATATCAAATTTATTGCAATAGTTAGTCTCCTATTGTATTATTGAAGAATTGTCTTTCATAAAAGAATCAAACATATTGATACCATTGGTAAATTTATTCAAGAATCAACAAACAAATAGAGAAATCAATGCAAAAAATTGTAGAACTAAAGAACAACTTGCACAAATTTACAAAGGCCTTAACCAAAGACCAATTTGAATACTTGAGAGTAAATTTGTAAATTCTAACTAATGATGTAATTAGTGGAAGAAATTAAGAGAGTTCTGTAAAATCCAATAATCTCTATCAACATTTAGCAATAGTTTCCCAATTTCTAAAGAAGTGTTTTTTAAATGTCAACCTTGTATTGTTGTTTCTAAAAAAGACATTATTTCTGCAAAACAAGTTGACTTAAGTCTTTTCTATAAAATTTATTTATTTCTCCCAAGTCATCTTTTAAAGAGGCATATGCAAAGTTTCTCAATAAAAGTTTATTTGTGCAGCAACACACTTGCCTAGCTATTTTGTTTTTAAGAAAGGAAACAACCTTCTATAAAAGTTTAATCTCAAATCAAGTCTAACACTTGAAACCTCATTTCTATTGTGCTCCTTAAATATTTTTGAAAGATCATTTTTATTGCGTTCCTAAAATATTAAACCAAATTCAACAAGGATACATTTTCATACAGTTGTGCAATTAATTAAATATATATATATATATAAAATCTTCAGAAAAAAAAATAATCTCACCTTATAAAATAAGAAACAATTGAGAAATCACAACACTTGCATAATCATTTGCCTCAACCATAACTTGAACCATTTAAAACTGCATATTTTATTACATCAAATAGCACAATAAATTAAGGCATCGTTTGGTATATATATGTTTGGATCACTGCCACCCTTGCAGTACGGTGAGACGATGCTCCTGCTCAGGTAGACGTGCCGCTGGATAATTTCTGCAAACATTTAATACAATTCCCTGATGACTTACATTTCAAGTGATAGTAAATGTATATGTGCATTTCAAAGCCAACATACCAAGAAAAAGGTTTCATAGTAAACAGGGTACCAAGTAAACAGTCAGCACTACATTTGTTAAACTCCAAATAATTGAAGAATAGAATCTACCTCTGCCATGGTTGTTGAGAGTTTTGCTGCCAAGGGTTGGTAGCTATTCCAGTTGATGGCATTCTAACATTATCATTGAAGATTGTTTCTACATATCTCCTATCTCCAAAAAGCTGCATCTATAAAATAAAAGAGAAAGAAAGGTTCTTTTACTGTTTATGATTTTAATCATATATTTTTGGGTCTACAAACACATCTAACTGTGTTACAAATGAGTCGTACATATCCTATTCGGATTAGAATTTGAACTTGTGACCTCTTTTCAAGAATACAAGTTCTCCACCATGATAGATAATTATATTCTTTAAAATAAATACAATACAAAATGACCAAAATTTCTTGACATACCATTTTGTGTAGTTCATCATTATTCCTTTGCAAGTCATCGCTCTGAATTATCAGTCAGTTTTGAGAGTCAGTTCACAGATAAGAACCACCTTATTCAACGAATTAAAAAGGAAAAACCTAAATAAGAATGTTCAATATGTGTACATATAATCTCACAAATGACTCTTACCCTCTTTTGGAGCTCTTCCACAAGTTGGTTCTGTCACATAGTCTATCAGTTATCAGTTAAACTGAAGAAAGGAAATTCTTGATGCCACAATTCTTTTTACATACCCTTAATTTGTTAAGATTCACTTTACATATTTTAAATAAGATTATCCAAAAATATATTTGTTTCAAACAAATTCAATATGCAACAAAATGAAAAATAGTTACCTTCCTCGTTCTTATTCTATTCATTCCAAGTTGAATCTGGTGCTCCAATTGCTCCAAGTCAGTGAGACCCAAAGAAGATAGTTCCTCCCCATTTAAATTCCTTCAAAAAAAAGTAGAATAAAACTGTGTTCTTCGTGAAAGTGAGATCATGTAAGACGCTAAGGGACAATACTGGGCATCCAGCCATTGTGAGCTTACCTAACCGTTTTCTCTGTGACCTGTATCTTTTGCCTCAATCCTGTCACCTTTTCTGATTTAGATGAAGACTGCACAATGACAGCAGAATTAAGCATGATCAACTCAATCAGAGTACAAGAAAAATCTGTCCAAGGGTGTTAATGATCAACTCAATCATACTACAACAAAAAGTTGTCCAATGGCGTTTTCCTATCCTTCGCTTAATAGACATCCAAAATAATCATTTGTTGGACCGATTTGCTTTGAAATCTATAAAGAAGTTATATAGAAACTTATTAAGCCATAAATGTGAGCCTGGTAGAGAGGTCCTAGGTGAAAAAAAATGTTTACAATTTCTTTTAAACATCTTCTCCAATGTTTCAACACTTGGAGTGCATGTGCATGTCAAAAGAACGGTGGTTCTGGATAATGAAAAATTAGAGGTCGTCCCTGAAATTGTAAATGAAAAAAGTTGAAGACAATTAAAATACTTATTATTAAATTTAAACATTTGAGGAATTCAATATGTGAATCTAAGATGTTTAAACAATGGTCTCACTGAAGTTGTTGGGCAAGGGCGATCAGGCCAAGCTAACTTTCAAGGTAGTTCCAACAAAATTTCATTGTAAAAATATGAGATGAGAAGGATTTTAATGTCAATTAAGTTAAAGCGGTATATATATAACTTATTAAAAGTATTTATTAGTTTTGTTTAGTTCAATCTTATGGATTTATTTTGACAATGACATAATTGAGCCGGTTTGGATCAACAAATCCTAATTCAAAGCATTTTGTACTTTAGAAGCATGTTTCCACACAGTTTTTTCAATTCACTTTATGATGTAATTTATTTTAGTAGGCTAAAATTAGGATTTGGGAGAGCGTCTCCAATTTATTTATGAAATGAAAATGAAAACTTAATGAACTTTGACATAAATATTATTTTGTTATTATTTTATGTCTTTATATTATTTGAATCTTGTTTTTTCTGAAATAAGAGTGATAATTTGATGAAATCCATCAATACAAAGGATCAAACAACACCAAGGCTGCAAAACAACAGAAAACAATAAGCACCACATCAAAAAAAACTAAATAAATCAGATGCAACATACAATTGCAACTCTAGAATCATAACGGCTCAAAGCAATATGAAAGCTTCTCTTCTAACTCCTTTTTTCACTTCATTTCAATTGCACGACCTCTATGTCTCAATCAAAGGCCTGACAAAGAATCCTCCATAAACCCCTAGTTTCTTAAAAATATCATTAATACCAAATGTTATTTTTCCCTCCAATGAAGTTGAGGCAACTATAGCACCAATGGGGAGTGCTTATAGACAATCAATTGCACCCTTTACTTAATTTAGGAGATAAGATAATCAAATTTATCCCCTTCCAATAAAACATAAAATTTGACAAACACAATAGAGCTGGTGATGTGGATCAAGACCTCCTAACATTCCAACAACAACCAAGGAAGTCCAACCCATGCCGAAACATAGCTAATGCATTCTTTCTCGAGATAAAAAGCTTGCTAACCATTCAAAAGGGACCATACACAATCTTCACTGTTCATAAAAAATATTTTAAAAAATCCTTTCATAGCAACTCAATATTTAGCCTAACCCCAATGAACTGTTCAACAAGCCAATTTCCAACTTTGAAGCTACCCTATCAACAATACAATCAGGGACTCGGAGCAGAAGATTCTTGCCATCCTCGAAACCAAAGATTAAACTTCACGAATATACCATAAACATCAGCCCCAACATCTCATGTCTTTGGCATGTCACAATAAATCTTACATGATGGTATAGTGGAGATGATGAGCAAATAACCCCCTCATTTTTTCCACGTGTTTCACTGGGGTAAATTATTATCTTAGTACTTTTTTTCTCTGGTTTTCCTTTATACATTATAGCACTTGAAGTGTCAGAATAGTATAATAATTGAATTAGATTATATTTGATCTAGAATGCCAGTATTCATTATTAGAAATCAGGAACAGATGCTTATGTTAATTACAAAACCTCCACGCTTCATTATTACCCCATTTCTGTTGCGAATGAGATACATTTGTGAATAATTGTGTAAAAAGGAAATTCAAAGCATTGTAGGACTATATTAAGAATGGGAACATTGCAAATCAAGCAAGGTTGACACTCATGGGATGCATTAAAGGACAAATAAAACTTTAAAAAACTAAAACTCATGGAAAAAGCTAAAGATTGTAATAAATAATTAAAAGAATTTAGATATAACATCTAATTAATAAAGGAGTTGAACAAGGAAGAGAAGAAAAAAGAAAATACAAGAAAGGTAGAAGAGATATCATATGAGGATTAAAAAAAACCAAGAAAATTAAGGGTAAATACAAGAAGGGGATGCAGTAATAAGAGGGGAATAAAGGATTCACCAATATTAGAAGGTTGAACCATAGAAGATCGTATCACAAGGATAACAACTAAATAGAAATATCAAAGAGTTTTAAGGTTTTGGAAGCAACACAAAACAATTTTACTATACATTTAGATAATTCAACACAAATTCTCATGTTAGACAAAAGTATTGAAGAATATGAAAAGTCTTAGGCATTCGAGGAAGGATGTCATAGTTTCTCATAGGCTACACCACTTCCCGTGGAACTACCCCACACTTTGACTTATACGAAAATAACAACCTTTAAAAATTTTATGCAAAATATTTGAATTTTGTATCATATAGTTAAGACAATTAAAAGATCCTAGATTGAAGATGATACCATATCAAGCAATAAGTCAAGGGAGAGATAACATGTTCACTACCTTGAATAACAATACAATTGGAGTGGTAAATGATAGATGGGGAATATCACTAGCAAATAAGATGTCATAGTTGGAAAATGGTGGTAGCAGTATTGATTCTCTGGGACATAGACCTTTTTTCTTTAATTTTTTGATTAAAATTTTGAAGTCATAGAGTAGGGATTTATGTCCTTCAAGCTGTAATGGCCTGAAGTTTAGGTTGTGTCTTCTTAATGTATGGGACTAGGGCCCCCTCCCTAACAAATAATATGTCATTAAAGAATAGGACCATGACTTCTACAGTTAAATTACCCTTTGAAGAGACAAACTCCCTAAACTAAAAGTCATTCCATGTGTCATCTAAATGATGATTTTCAACAAATAATATATTGGAATAATCAAGCGAGACAATTGATTCTCAACAACAAATTATGCAAGACCATGATTAATACTTGACAAGGGATTCTTTGATATACAACTATTTTGAGAAGAAGATAGATACCAAAAATTAGTAAATCGCAAAACCTATTAAAAGAAAGTAAATCACCAAATCAAGCAACTAAATTATGCAAGCAAACCAAAGAAAGTAAATCCAACATGGATCCACAAGAAAAAATTTCAATCTTCTGCAAATATACTACAAAAGTGGTTGAACACACATTTGTTTTGGACAAACCATGGCAAGGGAGAGGAAACACAAGAGATTAAATAAATTTGTTCAACTTTGTAGATACCCTTTAAAATAATGCGTTAAATAGATTAAAAAAAGCATATCCTCATCATTACAAATAATGGGGAACAATTACATAATAATTATCATCAAGCTTTCACTGACTAGAAATCCCTAATAAAAGATTAGTAAGATAAGGGTTATGATAAAGGTGGAGAATCTATCAAATATGAGGGGTATGGCACAAACAAAGGAGAATCTAGAGAAAATGTTTGGGTGCTTGATTCGGGAGCATCTTCTCAAATATGAACCATGATGAAAAGAAAGAAAGAAAGATTATTGAAGAAGAGGTTGTTGAGATTTAAATAGATAACCTAGTAGTTGGAGGCGCTCCATCAAAGAATTCGGGATTGACTCTGAAAAAAACTAGAGATGGAGACTAAGTATGAATTAGGAAGAAAGAGGATTGAGTATTTGAACAAGGAATTGATAAGGCTTTTGGGAAGATCACTAAGCTCGAACAATCTTTTTCCAAGTCTAGTCCTAACTATGAGACCATGGGTTTGCAAACCAAGATTGTAGTGAATTTTGTTACATTACATGAAATCAATGTTTTCATTGGTTTCCAAGGGAACTTCGATAAGATGGAGGACATAATTAAGATTTATGAATTTTCTATTAGAGTAAGTTTAATTGACTCCAACTTGACATGGAGAAGACTCTTCCAACGTGTTCGTGAACAAAAGTTTGAGAAGATAACGTCTTGTAATTCTTTTCTGGGGATGGTTGTGTAAATAGTGGAAATGTAGGGAATATCTCTATTTGAGGCAAGTCATGTTGGACTTCAAGTGGGAGATTGTTGAGAATGTGAAGTCCAACAATCACTTGACCCTTGATTTCCTATGTCTATTGATTTCTCTATTGTCTCTTCATACTCAAAAGGTTAAACATGCATATATACGTATGAGTGCAGCATATGAAGTGTATTTCAAAGAATACTTAATACAAATATTGCTCTACTTCAAAGTGGATGTAGCCATATCAGCGAACCACTCAAAATTTGGTATTTTATTTTGGTACAATGGTTGAAAAAACACCTCAACAAACACTTGCGACATACTTAAAAACCTCACGTAATCTGATCTACAACATAAAATTAGATATATTTAAACATCACCTTATACAAATAAACTCATTGAAATTCTTATTTAAAGATGAACTGGTTTTACATTACAATGAGCCAAGTCTATTCGCTCCTTTAATACAACTCTGATTTGGTCTATTCTAAGACCTACAACATGGTGTATTTGTACACAGAGATGGCTTCACCACAAAAATCCATTCAAATCCCGCAAAAGAAAAACTTCAAAATTTCTCCCAAAACCTCCTCTTTTCTCTCCACACTATCCAAAAAAGAAACTCCCCAAAGGCATTTCTATAGAAGCCAAAAGAAAAAACCCCGTCCCCTTGCTATGCTACTCAACCCACTCCCATTCTACCTTCCTAAAATTAGGGTCAAACATGTGCCACTGAAGTAAATGGCATTAGAGACTTTATAGGGATCCTTCCATGTGGATGCCCCTGCATCTGACACCCATGGTAGGAAGATATTTTTCTAGAGTGAAACTATAAAATGTTTGTAATTTTTGTGCTTATTATGAATATATTTCTTTGCTTTAAATCTGCCTAAATATGCTTTATATAGTCTTCTCTATAATTTGATGTCTCCCTTATCCTTCATTTTTCTTTTCTTTCTCCCTCTTTTCACATAATCCAACTCCCACCAATATGCATTGGTGAACTCTAGATAATCATTAGCTTCAATATCATCCTCTTAAGTAAAAATAATAAAATTTATGCATTACCTCTTTCTTTGATATTGATGCAACAAATTGTCCATCATCTTCCTCTTCTACGACATTGTGTTCCTCTTTGTTCATTCCTTCCAAAAGGCACAGTTTTGATGCAAAATTTTCCTCTTCTACATCCACATCAATGTTAGAAAAATATTCAAACGATTCTTCTTTCCCATCTTGCAACAAATTATTAGTTTCAAAACCTTCAACTTCAACAATCTCTTTTTCAAGAAGGAGATCATCCATCAATCCACCCTTCACCTGTCTGTGTTTGTCTTCATTTATGACTTTATCTTTCAATAGATTATTTACTACAACATTCTCTCCTATCTTAATACTATCATCCTTAAGCAAATCAGATTCAACAATATTCTCACAAAAATCAGATTTCACCTTTTTCCTTCTCCGTTGGAACTATCATTTTGCCCTTCTAGAACGTAATCAACATTCCCGCAACTTGCATGATTTCAAGCTCTACATAATCAATATAAAGAAAATGTCTCTTCTCCATTTCCATCATTTTATCCCATTTGTATATTGTCTTTTCATCTTCTTCATCTTCAAATTTGTACCTCTTTCCACCAAATTTTGGCATGTCCTTTTAGTGTGGTTTTAGAAAACCTCACTTTTTCTAGATCCTCTATTTCTTCAAACTCTAAGTACTCTTCCATATCATATATCTATTCTATTAGCTCATTTGGATCCAAGTTCCCATTGAAGGTAGGAACTTCAATATCTATTCTATTTCCCATCCTTGTTAATGCTTTAACAAGTGGATCATTGAAAGATAATTATGTTGCTTCATTTTCAATATTTTCTTTCTCCTAAACTTTCTTCAATTTTCTCCTCTTTACTTTCATGTGCTCTCATGCGAGCAAACCCTCTTCTAATTTCTTATTGTATGGCTACAACCTGCCTACTCAAGGCTCTAAAACTTTTAGTACAAACAAAATCTAGAGGATTTCTTCTTGCACTTCTAGCTCCACCTCTACCCTAGCCATGTGTGGCTCCCCTCTTGCATACATTTTCACCACACCCACAAGCTTGATCCTAGTGCAAAATACCTCCTAGCGAATCTTCCTACACACTCAAAATCTTATAGCTCTTTTACCATTGATACAATGGTTGAGCAAACCCCTCAATGAATACCTACAACACACTTCAAACACTCAAGCAATATAATCTACAATAGTGAATTAAATAGATTCAAACATCAACTTATGGAAACAAACTCAATGAAATTCATATTGAAAGCTGAAATGGTTTTACAAAATAGTGAACCAAATCTTGTTGAGAAAACATTTGTCTTGAAATCTTGCAATTTTCTGAAAAATAGCTCCAAAAATGCAGCTAGCACTTTTTCTACTTGTTGGTGCCTTGAAAAATGGAATATTAGCTGTCAAAAGATGCCTTGTCCATAGTAAATTATGGAAGGCCCATTTTAAAGATTATATAACACATTTTATGAAGGTTGTAAGGGCCCAAAATAAGGGAGAAGACTTTGGACGTGACAGCCTATTTCTAACCTGGAATCTTGCCTATCTTGGGTAATACATGTCAAAGAAGTTTAGCACATGGTTTGATAGGATGCTCATAGGATGCTTCTAAAGTTCCTCCAAGCTTGAGTGGAGGTGAAATTCTTGTAAGAACTTGCATTGCAAGAGTGAACTGTAATATGTTGTCGATTTGATAATACAGTGGGTAGGTTTGGAGTGTGGGGTTTTTCTCCCATACGCGTTTTCCCAATAGAAATCATTGTGTTATGTATTTATTGTTATTTTGTTTATGCTCTTATGTGTTTCTTAAAATCTTTGTAATTGTTATATTGAAATTTACATAATCATCCTCTCAAGATTAGCGTAGGAAGTGTTTCCACACACCTTGTCTTCCTTAAAAATCTATTGGCTCCTCAAAACAAATATGATTTAGTCTGTTCTTAGACCTACAACATGGTCTATTTGCAACTAGACATGGTTTTACCCCCTAAAAATCCCTTCGAATCCCAACAAAATAAAAAAAGATATTCTGAAATTATGAACATGAACATTCTTGAAGCTCAAAGAATCTGTAGACTACTGTTGATGACTAACATGGTGCTATATTTGATTATCTCCTCTAAAAATGATGATCAAGAAAATAACAATCTGTATATGAGTGCTCCAAATGGAACTTCTCGAACAATGATCAAATGACAACAATGGCAATGACATCAGTCGATCGAAGATACAAATGGCACATGAATCTGTGACTGCCCTTCACTACACAACCAATGAAGTTGTTTGAGAAATACCATTATCAGTTCTCAATCAATTTGAAAATAAAGTTGCAATAGTCTAAAAGGAATTCAAGAGTTCCTTAACACACTTCAAGAAAAACCAAGGAGCCTCCAAAAAAAGGAATGCAAGAGTGTCTCAACACACTTCAAGTGAAACCAAGAAAGCATTAGCATGAATAGTATGATACCCCCCATAATAATAACTTTGGTGAGGCATGACAGATCCATTGAAACTGATGTGTCACCATAATATGCATAATGGATCAAAAGAGTGTCTGCGACTAAGAAAAGGGTGTCAAGATACATACTCGCATGGGGCAAGAATATTGGAGATTATTTTGTTTTCGTGAAGGATCTCTCACTTTGACAAAGTTGTGATTGGAAAACAAAGGCTTGACACAACCCCCGTGACACTTTATAATTCAGTGCAAGTACAAATAATATAGCACATGTGTGAAAAATCCCCAAAAGACATGGATGGACACTAGATCTAATATGTCTACGACAAAAGTACTTACAAAGGATGCTCAATTGATTCAAAGGACAAAAAACTTGCTCCAATGAATAGTGCATGGAACCACCTTTGCGACGATACATCAGTTGCCAAAAATAGATTCGATATGTCTAAGTTATGGCAATGAAGAAAATATCGCCTACTAGAGACAAAAGGGGAAAAATGACCCACCCCTCTTCAGTACCCAAGGGCAAGGGTTTGGTCCTTCATTGGACCTAGCATCTCAACATGTTAGGAAAGGATGGTTGTGGTTGGCACTGGTGCCAAACCCACATACATATTGCATAGGAACCAATGATGAAAACCAAGAGTGGCCATTGATCTTCCATAGACCCGTCGTTACATGTAGAAGCCAAAGAAAGCCCCATCAAACATAAGAGAGTTGGAATAGACGACATGAATACAGGGAACTCATGAAACTCATAAGTCACAAATGTCGCCATTACAAGCGACAAGATTTCAAAAAATGCACGAACACTAGTGAAAGGTCTTCCAATCGCCATGTGATCCTTTGCTCACACTATGACCGCCAGTGTCGGAACTTAAACCCTACAAAAGGAAACCTTCCATAGACACAAATCATGCGGCCATTCAAAATTAAAGATAAAAGTGTCGCTACCAAAAGCAAATCTATTGTGGACTACAAAAAATAGAGAGGCTTTTTGATCTATGCGAGCTTCCCACACGAGCTAGCCCATCAATTTTGCCAAAGCCTGTTAGTTACAAGGAAGCAGTTAGGATAGGTACATTTTTATCGTGATGTTCAATTTGATTAGTCCTTTACTCCATAGGATTCTCCATCACAAATCTCTCCCTCTCTTCTTCCCAAATCATCTTCATGTGATTTTTTGCCTCCAGAGGATGATGATGATGATGATGCTCTTGATGCTACCATTTTTTACGATGGTATTGATCTATTTGTTGACATGTACATCTTTTCTTTCTCCTCCACCTGCACCTAGTAGACCCTTATGGGCTCAAACAATTGTTGAGGATGCTAGTTCGCTTGCAGGTGATCCCACAACCACTCGTCGCACTCGCTCCCAAACTTTAGGTATCAGTATTTTGAGTCATCCAGTCTCTACTGATCATCCAAAGTTTTCAAATGCTTCAGGTATACCCGAATGGGATAGTACTATGGCAGAGGAGTAATCTTCTTTGATGAAGAATCATAATTTGGATTTGGTTCCACTTCCTAAGAGAAGAAAGTTGGTTTGGTGAAAATGGATGTATGCTACCAAATTCGCAACTGATGGTTCTATTGATAAGTATAAGGATCGTTTAGTAGCTAAGGAATTTTCTCAAGTTAAAGGTATTGACTATTCTGAGACCTTTTCTCCAATTGCTAATATGGATTCCATTCGTCTTGTACTTTCTACTGCTACATCGAAGGGTTGGTCAGTGTATCAGATGGATGTGAAGAGTGCTTTCCTACATGGTGATCTTCAAGAGGAGATCTATATGAATCGGCCACAAGGTTTTATGCATGATCCTTCACTTGTTTGTAGGCTTCAACATCCATTATATGGTCTCAAGTAAGCTCTTAGATCTTGGCATGAGAAGATGGATAGTTTATTGCTTGCTTCTGAATTCACTAGATGTCATTCAAATCCTACAGTTTACATTCAGTGGCATGAGGGGGATCTTCTCATTCTTATTCTTTATGTGGATGACTTGATACTCGCAGGGAGTTCTCATGCCATGGCCCATGATTGAGAAAAATCAAAGAGCCTTGATGAAGCATTTTGATATGACTAACCTTGGTTTGTTGCACTACTTCCTTGGTCTTCAAATTCGTATGTCTTCTACTGGCATTTCAATTTTCCAGTAGAAGTATTCTCTTGATATCCTTCAAATATTTGGAATGGCTGATTATAAGCCAACCTCTACTCATTTTTGGTCAGGTGTTGGGTTGTCTACCAACTGTACTACTCCATCAATTGATGCTACCTTGTATAGAAATTAGTTGGCAACCTTTTATACTTGACACGGTCGTCCTGATATTTCCTTTGCAGTTAGTCTTGTCCCTCGATTCTCTCAAGATCCTTATGAGAGCCATTTGCGAGCAACTAAGCGCATTTTGCAGTACATTCAGGGCACTATACAATTTGGCATTCACTACACATCAGGTTCTATTGAGATTGTGGGCTTCACTGCCTCAGATTGGGCTAGTGATATTGATGATAGAAAGTGCACCTCTGGATTTTTTTTGGTCTTGGTTCTAGTCCAATTGCTCGGTCTTGCCAAAAGAAAACTGCTATTGCATTATCATCAATTGAAGTTGAGTATCGAGGAGTTATCTTGACTAATCAAGAAATTATTTGGCTTTGATAGTTGATGACTGAGTTTGGATTTCCTATTACCCATCTCACTACCCTTTAGTGTGATAATCAAAGTGTCATACATATTTATTTCTTGCAACCCTGTTGTACATCAACGCACTAAACATATTGAAATCCACATGCACTTTATTCGGCAACTCATTCATGACGGTGTTCTATCTTTGGAGTATTTGCCTACAGAGCAGTAGGTTGCAAATATATTCACAAAACCTTTGGCATCTCCTCGCTATCTTCAATTGCAACTAATATTAGGGGTAAAGGAAGTAGTCCTTGGGGGATCTTGAGGATTCTTCCTTCCTTTTCATTTCTTTTTAGCATTGGTTTTATTCTCTCTTTTGGAGAAGAGTTTTCTCCTTTCTCCGATTACAAGAGATTGCATTGTAGATGTACATGGGTACCTAACATGGTTGTTGGGACCCATATAGCTCTCTACTACATTGTGGTACTCCCTAAGTTGCACTTAAGGGGGTTGTTCCAGAGTAAATGGTGTCTTACCAAATTACTCTTTACTTAAGTTTACTTAGATCAATACATTTATTAGGAAGATGGATATTATTGAGTCCTATTTGGACTCTAACTCATCCTAGAGAATATTGGTGAGTTCTATTAGAACTCTACTTCCTCCAAGTTGAGGCACTTGTATCAACCTTGTCAATTCTTCCTAATTGCTCTTTCCTATTTAAGCAGAGATTTTGTACCTTTGTATTCACCTAATTTTAATACAGTTTCGTATGTTGATTATCTCTCTTGTAGAGGATGTCTATAGAATGGCTCCTAGGTATAAGATGACCTATCCTAACAAAGACAAACTTCAAAACTTCTCCCAAAAGCTCTCCTTCTCTCTCTCCGCGCTCCCTAAAAACATTGCTATGAAAGGGAGGAAAAAAAACACCCCTTACTACGTTTCTCAACGCACTCCCATTCTCTCTTCCTAAAATTAGAGTCAAACATGTACTGTAGAAGAAAATCACATTAGAGACCTTGCAGAGCTCCCGCCATGTGAATGCCCCTACATCAAGTGTCTTGTCTAATTTTGTTCTTTAATGTCAAATAATAATTGACAACAAACTAATAAAAGTAAATAAATATTCAAGCATCAATAAGACAATTTAAGACCAGATTTAACGTGGTTCACCATAAAGGATACATCCACCTTCAAAGCAGAGCAATAATATTATTAATCACTGATTCAGAAATACAACCCTCAACTTATTATAATGCAATAATCAACATTCTTTTACAGACATATATAATAGCATTATCCCCAATATAAAGAGTCAAAAAGACTTGGAGGGAAAGACTCTCTAACTATTGGGTTTCACCTCCAACAATCTCCCACTTGAAACCCAACCATAATACTATTCTCTATTTTTATTCTTAATTTCAAGACAACCTTAGTCTCTAAAAATACATGATTTAATATTGCCAAAAACTGTTCACAAACACTTCTAATTAATCTCCTTCAAGCTAAATTTGAATTAACAAAACTTATGACTATTTTACTCTCAAAAATAATAAATCCAAAACCCCTAGAGCTATTCATGTCATTTGACATATTCTCTCCCATTTTGTCTTTTATTAGATATGTAATCACCACATCTGCATTACTGTCACCACAACATAACTTATTAATGTTGGGATTATGGAAAGGTGAGTTACTGAGAGAGGAGGGGTGAATAAATAACCTTAATTTTTTTTATCTCAATTCTTGTAACAAAGTAGTGCATTAACCGTCTGTAGAATTTACTGTCTCCATACATTCAATAACATAATTGAAATGTAAATATATCTAATCTAATCACATAAGCAATCATGAAACTTCATACACAACACTTGTATTTTGGTATCGTAAAAACCCTTGTTAGAAGGTAAAAACTGTGGTGGGGATGGAACCCACAAAGATTCGTGCTACTGCAGTAAATAAAGTTTCCAGTTAAGGCTACAATGTTTGATCACTTCTAATGAGCTTACCCTATTAGGAGTAATAAAAAGATCTGCTAAATCTACCTGGTTAGAGGATTTTAGCAACACAATTAAGTGTGCACTCGATTAAGAGATTTTGCAGAAGTCTGTCACAATGGTTAGAAAGCAACAATGAAAATGATCTGTAGATAGAAACTAAATTTCCCTGATTTCAGATCTGATAAGTACTTAGTTTTTATCACCTTGTTGTGATAGATCTATTCTCTAAATTTTGCTCAGTAGCCTTCTGATCTAATATCTGATTCAGTCCTTGAATGCTTTGTCCATACTTCAACTTCACAACCCTATCTCATCTTCAAATGTCTGTATGTGCGGCTACTTCATGTGTGATACTTCTCAAAATGACATCTTTACAATTCTTATAACAAAGGATTTTGACCTTATTAGGGTTATGACAACATCTTATAAAACCTAAGATCAACGATCCAAATTAATATCTTAAACATCATTACATAGGGATCATGAATCATTAAGTGATTACATTCGCATTTAATCTTCACCTCAATCTTGGTAAAACGTTTTCTAGATCGGTGTAAACCGTTTACCTTACATAGTTTGTGCCATTACAAACTGTTATGTTGTTTCATGGTTTACTCGGTATACACTGCATTCATCACTCGGTATTTAACTGACGCTCGTTATATATGAATGCTTCATTAAATTGTGTTCGGTGCTCATTAATCATCTAGCTCGATATGAGTGCTTGGTCAAGACTGTGTTCAGTTAATAAGATATTTTGCCTTGTGCTCTGCTCGATATCTGTTCTTGGTGTGTTGACCAACTAGCCTGTCTACTTCCTTTACTGACTATATGTGTGACACTAATGACAACATATAACTAACATTCTCCCCCTTTGGCATTAGTGACAAAAACACACAAGTATGCCTTAAGGAAAATTTCAAAACTATATACTCAAAATTTAAACTCCCCCTTTGTATGTGCCTTGGTAAGTATACAAACTATTTATATATTTCTTCCCCTTTTACTTATTCCTTGTAAGTATACATATCTATTTCCCCCTTTTTTGGAATAATGCCAAAATTTGTATATACTTATAGCTTATCAAAAATAGATTGATGGGTTTTCTTCAAGTTGGCGAAGAGGTTGTCCCATCCCTCTTTCAAATTGCCTAAGGCAATTTGCTCCAGACCAACTTGTGCATGCATATCAGATATATGATCTATGACAGATATCTCGGGAGTAGCTACAAGATCGTTGGCTTTCTTTGCATGTCTTATCATCACCTCAACATGTGGTAACAACTCTGTTTGAAGCTCGGTTGTTTCAACCTGTATTTCGGTCTACTTATCTTCTCAGCTCATTCCTCAACCCATGTATATGCTTGACCTTAGCATAATGTGCTTTGAATGCATTCGGGTCTATTAGTAAGCATTTTGCAGCTCTTCATCTAATTGCTTTAGCTTTTCGGTAGTCTCTGCAGTAAAGGACTCGATAGTGAAAAATCTTTTGTAAAGTGGTGATTATCTGTTGAATGATATTTTCAATCTCACTAATGGTTTCAAATAATTTCACCTTATTTATTGCCACTGCTTGGTTGATTTTCTCTGCAATCTTGAATTGGATTTTGGATTTAGCTCTCTCCTCAATTCTCTTTTCTTCATCTACATTCGGAGAGTTGATGTGCACGGTTAGAGTTGCAAGTTGATCAATGATGGGAGTTGCCTCATCAACATTGACATCGGGTACTAGATCTACATTAAAATCTCTCTAACATCTTCTCAAACTTGTTTGTGCTTGCTCTCGTCTCAAATTTTCTTGTGTTGCTTTCCTTGTACACAATTCACCATATAGATCCTTACTGCTTCCGGGTCTAGGGTTCTGGGATCACATGTAGGAATTTCAATGATTTCTTCTAAGGTGACCGGACCTTTACCATGTTTCTTCTTCTTCTTCTTCTTCTGGGTGTTGGATGTGGGGTATTTCCCATATGGAACTAGAGCTTTAGTCTCTGGATTTGACTTTGCTTGCTCGATGGAGACACTTTCCTCCTTGTCTTGCTATTTTACTATACCCTCGGTCTGAGGTCCTTGGGCTTTTGGCATAGTACCTGTTGTAGAAACATCTACATTTGTCTCAGTTTTTGCTCCTTTATTTTCAGCCTCTTGTGTCTCAGGCTCATTTATCTCCTTATGTCCTTCACCCTATCCTTCGGTAGTGTCTGTTTGTTGCTTGGGTGTATGCTCCTCGAGTTGCTCTTGATTAGCTATTTCTATGGATTGCACCAAAATAGGTAAGTTACCCAGTATATTTACTGTAGCTGCCTCAATAGATTTGTCTTCTTCCATGTTCTCGACAGTAGTAACAATAACATCTTCATCATCTTTGGCCTCGTCATCAGGATCTCCATTTGTGATATCTTCAATTGTCACTTCATCATTCTCGGTTATGACTAGCTACTCGGGAGTATCATGTTTTTCTTCCTTGGTATAGCCAACCGGATAGAAGTCTTATGCATAAGTTTCATCATCTGGCTGCTCAGTATCAGATATATGAATAGGCTCTTCAGTTGGTTTTGACATAGTTAGATCAGCATCATCTGAGTGTACCCCTTTGCCTTTTCCTTTTACATCTTTCTTGGGGATTACTACTAGTGTAGTTTGGTCTGCTTCAGCCTTTGACTTCAAAAAATTTATCCACAAATTTTTATAATATTCATCCACTTCAAGTATTTCTTGTAATATATCCAATGCTCTTCCTTTCATCAAAAATCTATTGGCATATTGTTTCATCAAATCTTCAATTTTTGTAACAAATAAATTAGGCATTGCCAAAATTAATGAGCGTTCTCTCATTTTCTTCACAGTATGCAAGGCACAAGTCCATCTTGTTGATACCTTCTCATATAGCCCCTTGGGAATATAGTTTGAGAATTCAACTAGTAACCTTCTAAGCTTAATCATCATGTTGGTGATCGCTTCTTCTAGTTTTTCCTGATCCTCGGTTGACATATGTACATACCGATTCATTTTAGGATGACCTAGTCTACCCGTTTCCTTTATGTTCTTTACCATGTCATCTATTGATTGTCCTTTATTCACAACAATTTTAAATTGGCTATTATCATCCTCTTCATCAGAATCAATATCATCTTTACCTCTTATTAGCTTCCTCCTCTTAGGTGGCTCGGTAGAGGCTTGTGTACCTCTCTTCTTTTGATAGGTCTTTGTAGGTGTAGGCCTTGTGATTTTTGCAATTCCACGTTTTAAAGGTGGGGAAACACCTGTAGAGGATCTTGTCCTGTCTCATGTAGGGGTCTCAACCCGTTTCCTCTTTCCTCTTGACTTCACTAGTGCAATTTGAATTTCTTTATTTGACTCAGTCTCTTCTTCATGCTCACTATTACCGATCAATAGATGTTCTTCGGTTACTTCTTCAACCGGCTTCTCTGCTACTTCTTCCTCATCATCACCAAATTGCTTAGCTAGAGTATCTATCATTTTCTTATATTTTCTGTTTACTTTAACTCCAACTAAATCCATTTTTATTCTCAACTTAGCTTCTTCATAGGTTTCGAACCTAGTTGTCATTTTGTCTTTAGGCTCTGCAAGTAATGCCTTGATTGACCTAGAAGCTTGATCAATGTCAAGTTCGTAGTCCATGGGTGGCTACCATGCTATCCTTGGCTCAACTGCTTTTATCGAGGTGGTATCGGTGTCCACCAGAAAATAAATATCATCTTTGTATTGTTCCACCAGCTGTGCAAGTTTCCTTCTCTTATGTATTCTTTCTTTGAATTTCCCAAAGTAATCATCCATTGTTGCCTCAAAATTTTGTCCTAAATTTTTTATGAATTCACCAATTTGTATGATGACCGGTTTGTTAACATCCCACAGTACATTACCGACTGATGGAAATTAATTTTGCAGATAGAAAAAGATACATACAAGTAGTGAACCATACTTACATGTGTTGGTCTTAGCAACATGAATAGTCCTCATATTTTCCTCCAGTTGTTTCAGCATTAGCTCGGCGAGGTCTAGCTATAAACCCTTCTTTACAACCTTGTATGCTATATCGACTGCTCCACATGGGACACTGTTGGGTCTACTTGATTGGAATATTTTGTCAGCAATGACATAGGCTCCAAATCTAGTTTCAGGATTGGTGATTGTATTTATCCTCATGCATCTGCCACCCAACTTAGCTCCTGTTAATTTCTCAGTCTCTATTCTCGGTGGGTGCCTTAGGGCTTTTTCTTTGTCACTTGTTGGATAACCCGTGACCATATGAATAACATATTTTGTAATTTTGATTGGTTCATCCAACCACATTTTGCCCTCATGTACTCGGCTAAGTACAACCCTAATCCACTCTGTCTTGAACTCCTTCAAGAAGTCAAGGGCATTAGTCAAACCTTTGGTCTCCAGGTGTGTGTGTTCATCCTTTAGCCAGACCTCAAGGTGTAATTTATACTTTGGTTCTTTGTAGGTTGCAGACTTGATCAATGTGATCTTCTCATTATCAGTCTTGAATAGTGCGATCTTAGATGAGGATGTCATCGTTTCAACAAATTAGGGCTTTGCAAAAACTGTAAGTAAATAACTCGGTTTTCTTGGAACTTAATTGAATCGGTATCAAATTGGTCGTGATCTACTTAAATCGCTGTGAAATACTTGGAAATTCTTTGCTCAAATTTTGCTCGATTCGTTATGGTTCGCTCTGGTTCGTTGTGTGAAGAAATAAGTTGTCTCAATGCTTATTTATACCAAAAATATTTTCCCGCTCAAAGTTTTGCATTAAATGCTTCACCAACCACAACTCAGTTAATAATAAACATTTGGTTATCTCCTTTGAAACTTCAGCTCGGTTAACACTAACATTACTCGGTTGACTCTTCAACTCGGTTAACCTTAACACTTTCACCGACTAACAAACTTTCACTCGATCATGGGTGACCCCACAATAGTGGGTCACACTTTTTTAGACATGTTGATTTTTGCTGAAATAACACATTTTTAATAAAATATGATATTTAAGCCTTGAGAGGTTTCATTTGAAAGAATTAATTATATAGTTATGAACATATAACTACCTAGTGCATCTTATTTCCTGCTGATTTGGTATTCATGCAATAGATATAAGGAACTGTTGTAAGATATAACTGATTAAAATTCAGTTCCCATACTTACTTGATTTGCTTAGGTGGAGGTGGTGAAATCATCAGCTAACCCAAAGGGTGAGGTGTCACCGACTGTTGTGTTTGTTCCAAAATTATCATTTGTTGTTCTTCTCCACATTTGCTTCCTTAACCTCATAATTTCTTCAATGATGTTCTCATTTTTATCAATACTCCTTTCTGGTGCTCGATCTTTGTAGTCTCTAGTTAAATGACCGATCTTGTGACAGTGCAAACATGTCATTCCAGAATTTATCCAGTTTCTATATTTTCCTCTCCAATGCAATCTCATGCAATTTACTGCAATATGACCATATCTACCACATGCTATGCAATTAACCCAGTGTTCTAATCCCAAGTGTAAGCATTATCTTGTCTTCTCGGTTGATATGTCTTGTTTTGTCCTTTCAGTTTCCAGACTAGCTTCATCTTTGTCCTGCATTCCTGTGATATATGTCCATGCATGTTGCAAGTACGACAGTTCTTTTCCATGTAGTGTCTCCTAGATGACTTATTCAACTTTGATCTACACTCATGTGCTTGGTGTCCATACTTATTACAATTATAACAATAACCATCAAATTTGAGAGTAGATTTAGAAATACCTTTTGCTTTGCTTCTGCAAACATTTGATGTGACCTGGTTTTCCACAGTGATAGAATGAGAGTTTCTTTGGCCTTGGATTTGCATAGGCATTCTTTTGTTCAGATTGTTTTGATGACTCTCCCTACTCGGTATAACTTAATCCAATAGTATTGTCAAGTCTTCTTTGACTATTTAGGAATTCATCCATCCTTTTGGTACTTTCTTCATCTTTCTTTATCATCTCATTATGTTTTTGTTGAATCTTCACTTCATTCTTCAATATTTCATTTTCTTCCCTTAATTCACTGATGTCTTCCAATTTCCTAAGAAGCTCATTGTTTACTTGGTTGATTTCCTGACTCATGACAACTATCTAATTAGAAATTTCAAAATGATGCTTGGTAAGCCGCAACATTTTAGATTCCTTCTCTTCTAGCTTTTCAACCATTTGTCTTCTATCTTCAATAGCTCCTTTCTTGTTCAATTTGTCTTGCATTGTTCATGCCATCAATCATTCTTACCGTTTGAGTCTCTTGCCCAATTTGCAGTGCTTTCACTTGATCAGTGAGGTGTTGATTCTTTTCAGATAGATCTAATATAATTCCTTCAGATGCATCAAATATTCTTCTATATCCTTCAGACAATTCTTCTATCTCTTCTTCCTAATAATCAGTTTCATTGTGTCGAAATGCTAATTCTTTCCTTTTGATCATTAAATCTCTCAGGTTTTCTCTGGCATACTTAAGTTGTTCCATGAGAATCTGCATCTCCAATCTCTGATTTTCAATAGTCTTATCAAGCTTATACCTTTCCATCTCTAAGATCTTTTCTCTTTAGTGATTAAACTTCCTCAACAAGAGAACTAGCTCAGATACCAATTGTTGGGATTATGGAAAGGTGAGTTATTGATAGGGGAGGGGTGAATCAATAACCTTAAAAACTTTTAACTCAATTCTTGTAACAAAGTAGTGCATTAACCGACTATAGCATTTATTGTCTCCATACATTCAATAACATAACTGGAATGTAAATACATCTAATCTAATCACATAAGCAATCATGAAACTTGATACACATAACACTTGTATTTTGGTATCGCAAAAACCTTTGTTAGAAGGTAAAAACTGCGGTGGGGATGGAACCCACAAAGCTTCACTACTGCAGTAAATAAAGTTATCAGTTAAGGCTACAATGTTTGATCACTTCTGATGATCTTACCCTATTAGGAGTAACAAAAAGATCTTCTAGATCTACCTAGTTAGAGGATTTTAGCAACACAATTAAGTGTGCACTCGGTTAAGAGATTTTATATAAGACTTTTAGGTCTACTATGTTAAGAGATTTTATCTGTCACAATGGTTAGAAAGCAATAGTGAAATCGATCTGTAGATAGCAACTAACTTTTCTTGATTTCAGATCTGATAAGTACTTAGCTATTATCACCTTGTTATGATAGATCTCTTCTCTGAATTTTGCTCGGTAGCCTTCTGATCTAATATCTGATTCAGTCCTTGAATGCTTTGTCCATGCCTCAACTTCACAACCCTGTCTAATCTTCAAATGTCCGTATGTGCGGCTACTTCATGTGGGATACTTGTCAAAATGACATCTTTACAATTCTTATAACAACGGATTTTGACCTAATTAATATCTTAAACATCATTACATAGGGATCATGAATCATTAAGTGATTATATCCGCATTTAATCTTCACCTCAGTCTTGGTAAAACGTTTTCTAGATTGGTGTAAACCGTTTACCTTGTAGTTTGTGCCATTACAAACTGCTATGTCGTTTCTTGGTTTACTCGGTATACACTGCATTCATCACTCAGTATTTAACTGACGCTCGGTATATATGAATGCTCGGTTAAATCATGCTCGGTGCTCCGTAATCATCTGGCTCAGTATGAGTGCTCGATCAAGACTATGTTCAATTAATAAGATATTTTGCCTTGTGCTCTACTCGGTATCTTTTCTTGGTGTGTTGACCAACTAGCCTGTCTGCTTCCTTTACCGACTGTATGTGCGATATTAATGACAACATATAACTAACAATTAGCATATTTACGGTCCTCAAACTAGCACAACAAAGGCTCTATTATTTCCCTAAAATAAACACCATTGTAATTTAAAATTGGCTGAGAAACGTAATTGAAAACAAAAAAATAAGAACAAAAATGAGCAAAACAAGAGACACAATTTATAGTGGTTGGGTAATTGCCTACATCCACTCTCAAGAAAGGAATCTTTTATTAATCCAATCTACTAAAACCCACTACAGTACATGACTGCACACATCTATTTATACATTTGCATACAACCTTCAAGCAAAGAGCCATAAGAAGTCGAACGGTCATATGACTGTTGGACTTCATATTCCCAACAATCTCCTACTTAAAGCTCAAGTGGCATAACCATCCTTTGTAACATTCCCTGCATTTCCAATTCTTTACATCACAAACAGGCCCATTGAATATTTCAACTTTGCCAAACTTTGTTCACGAACACTCTGAATCAATCTTCTCCAAATTTTGTGAGACTCAATAAACTTTAATAGTCGAACATCTTCACTCATGAATCTAAAATCAGAAATATTTCTTTCAGCAGGTTCATAATACACTCCATCTCCATCTGGAAAGCACTTAAAAACATACACAATATGATCACCTGCTTCTCTTCTCGAGGGACTGTCTCTGCAACCTTGAACTGAATATCTACAAGCCCTTCATCAAAACCATTCCCATTTGCCAAACGAAAATCATTGGAGCTGTTTTGATTTGGCAGCCTCACAAGCTCATCCTGAAATTTTTCTACACATGGCAAAAAGGGAAACAACATTTCTGGCCTTGCCCAGACATAATCCCATGTTCCAACCTCTTTAAAGGAAGGCCCAAAATCAATCGCACAGAGGCACCCAGGACTATACGCACTTAGAACAGATGAGGGAAAATATTCTTCTTCATAGTCAATGATTTTTTCATACCAACTATTTTTAAGGTCACATATAACCCAAATTAAATCACCCGTATTAATACCTTTATTGCTGCACTGCCGCTAAAGATTTGTTTGACCATAGTCATCGGTAGGGAGTTCGTCATCTTCCACAGTGTCAACGTCTACAATGGAAGCATCGATAGCAGGATCATCTGCGTCAGTATCTTCATCCTCTTCATCCTCTTCTTGCGTCTGCTCTCTGCTTATCTGCAGAACTAGTCCACCTTCCACTTGAACCTTTCCTGGCAAAGGGGCAGTGTTGCCCTCATTTTCACCAATGGCTTCTTTGTCAGGGCTCCTTCCACTACACTCATCGTCCTCTATCTTCTTTGTCAACTGACTAAAATCCTCCACGCTATTCAAATCAACGCCAACAAAATCCCGATCAAATCCTCCCAATCACAAGTGAAGCCTTCTAATTCTGTCAAAATTATACCAATCTTGGCCAATTCCTTCTTCAATTCTTCATTTCTTTTCTTTTCAGAAAACTCTACTTTTTCGCAACTTTCTCCTTTTTTTTCTCTTTCTCCATACAGGAAATTCATTCTCTAAACATCAAAACCTCATTTTTAGGGTCACGATTTCTCTGTTAAGATAATCCTTATGATTCCTGGCCTTGTTTCTCTTCCATCTCTTTGCCAATTACAGCCACAACTACATCAAGAGTGGAGAAAGAAACAAACCTAGCTGGACACGACGTCTTGGTACCATCTCCGCTCAATACTTCACTATAGCTCTGATCCAATTGTTAAATACAAATTGATAGCAAACCAATAAAATTAAACAGAGATACAAACATCAATAAGACAATTTGAAACCAGTTTTAACGTGGTTCACCATAAAGATTACATCCACCTTCAAAAAAGAACAATAATATTATTAATTACTGATTCAGAAATACAACTCTCAACTTATTATAATGCAATAATCAACATTCTATTATAGACAGATATAATAGCATTATCTGAAATATAAAGAATCAAAAAGACTTAGAAGGAAAGACTCTCTGATCACCTCCAACATTTAATTATTTTATCTGCTCTTTTATTTCAACAATATCGGAACTACAACTGAAAATTAGGGCATCCTTAGATGGAAGATTACTGGACACCTGTACAAAGGCAGTGACATTAGCTGCTTGTGTTGAGGCCCAAACATGGAGAAGACCAGATAAGACAACGCAATTTTTTTTTAAAAATCTGAAATTACAACATTTAAAGATCAAATAAGGGATTGACGAAAGAAGAGTCCAGTCACCCAAAAATTAAAGAAAACTAAATATGGTGCACATATTTATCTTGAGGAGGTCACATACAAAATGAATTTCCAGATCAAAAAAGAGAAGAGTGAGTTGCTTCACGTAAGGTGGACCTGATGTCAACCGCCAAAGACACATATAGTTTATTATAGGATATGTGAAGAATGTGATGATCATGAAACAAATGATTATTCTATCACTATTCTTCGGATTCTACATAGAAGAAGAGGAACCATGCTAACGATGCTGCAATCACCAGGTTCCCCAGAGCAATAGATGGCCTATGTTAAAGGGATAGCAGAAAGACATCTTTATGCTCTACACCATAGATACAAACACCCACATCAGAAAAACCAGAGGAATATCCACATTATCCTAAATGCACCACCACAAATTCAAGTACCAAATACACCAATATAATGAAGTAAATATAACGAAGTAATGAGGTTAGGGATACTACAACAGCTAGAGGCTCACGAGGTAGAGTTAGAGGTAAGAATCAACAACGTAGGATGCTGCAATTATGATCACAACCGCTAATCAATGTAATGAGGTTAAGAAGAAAACATGTATCAGCGGTAACTCGAATCATGACCTATTTACATGTGAAAGGGTGTAGAAATATTTTACTAATGTTCCGCTACAGTTAAAAGAGTGATGAATTATCTTGTCATAATACAATACGAGGAGTAAAAAATCTCCAGAATACAAGGGGCAAGGCGGTTCCACAAATAAGGCATTGAACCTAAGGATAAGAAGCACTTTGATACCCTAAACAAAGAAGCCCCGGAAAAAGAATGTCCGGAGGAGGAGTAGGAGGAAAGTATAAGATAGAAAGCTTTGTAAATACAAAGAAAAAAATAATGTTGCAGTAATCACAAGAGGAAAGAACACCACTATGATTTGACAAGGGATTGATAAATTTAATGTTAGAGCCGGTTTCAGGGAATTTTGTTTGATCCAAAAGCGAGCAGGGGATGATCTGAATTTTATGTGATATAAAACATGTGATCTTATGAAGCGCATTTTAAACATTATTTGACACAAAACATTCTTAACTCTGGATAACCCAAGTTTGTTGAGAACTGCAAAACTTCAGATAAGACTTTGGATATACATAATCAAAACATAGTAACAGAGTTAAAAAGGAACTACAATCAAAACATGAGGAAAATGAATCGAAAAATCAAATAAACTACTAGGAGGATGCCTAATCAAGCATAAGATATCAATGGAACTTTCAAACATTCTTAAAAAATATGAAATCAATTGAATTAAATAAAAATAAACAGACAATCAGTGGAACTTTCAAACATTCGAAATAGATATGAAATCAATTAAATGGAGCTACAATTTTTTTTAGGAGGATTGGGTACATTTTTGGTACGTTCATATATATATATAATATATATATATATATTCAGCTAAAAATAGAATGAAGTTTAGAATGTCATATACCAATATATATGCTAAACAAAGTCATTACAAATTTTAAATTTTGAAACATATTGATCATTGTAATTTAAATTCTGATTTCAGTACCAAAAAGATCAATCTAGAATCTCATGATAGATAATTTCAGAGTTTACTAATCAGCAGTGTAGGTCTTTGGTCACACATCTATGTCTAAATCCAAAAACATCATGGAGATTCTCTCTTATTCTTCTTCTTTAGGTCAATTGATCAATAATTCAAAATCTAAGATAGTTTTTATGAATGTTACTCCTTTAGTTCAATATCAACTTAAAAGGATTTGGAATTTTTTTGTTGGCTCTCTACCTTGGAAATACTTAGGTATTCTATTCTTCTCGGGTCTTGAAAAACACTTTTTTCTTGGGAAAAGATCCTGTCTTCAATTTCAAAGAAAATATTTTCTTAGAAACATAAATGGTTGACTTTAGTGGGAAAAATATTAATGATCAAATCAGTTCTAAATGCAATCCCTACCTACCTTTTATCCATTCCCAAACTGCAAAAATTTCTCTTTCAAATATCCAATATCTTCATAGGTCTTTCCTTTGGTTTAAAAATGTAAAGAACAAAGAAAATATTCCTCTTCTTTCTTATAATTTAAGTTTGTCTTCCTAAAACAAATTGGGTCTCATATCATAAGCATGGAAGCTCAAAACAATGTCCTAGGAGCCAAACTGTTATAGAGATTGTAAAAAAAAACTTTCATAAAATGATGCAAATTTATGTTGGCCAAGTACTTAAAAAATGCTCTCTAAGACTTCAACTATTCTGACAAGGACTCTCAAAAATAGAAATCAATGCAAGTCTCCTACTCTAGTACCATGTTGGAGATGAGGACCCTATCATGAAGCTAGCGAAACAGGATCTTACAACTTGAGAAATGAAGAATAACAGGATTGAACTGAAATACTTGACAAAAACTTGCAATTAATAGATATGAATTGATGATACAAATGTACAAAAAAGCTTTTATAGGCAAGTGATGATGGAGTAGTTACAACTACCCTCAAGACAAATTTAAATGCAAGACATTATAAAAAAATTAATATGATGACACCTAAGATAATGAACTTGAACAATATTAAAAAATTGAATCATGTGACAACTAAGCTATCCAAAGTAAGCTTAACTTGCATGAATAGGTGCTAACCAAGAACTAGCGAAGAAATGTCCTCATTCATATCAACAATTTACACTAGGCAAGTGATTTAGTCCATCTTATGCTGAATTTTGTCACTTGGTTCAAAAACTATATGTTTCAAGATAAAAGCAACATGTCTTTTCTCTATCTTCCATTGAGGTTGAATATCAAGGGGGTGTGAATATTTCCATCTAGGCCATTTAGCTTCAACCTCTCACCAAGTTTTCTATCTAACTTTGATAGTCATATATCATATATTTGACAAAGTGCTACTTACATTTCACAGAACAAACATATAGAGATTGATATGAACTATATTAGAAATCTTATACATAAATAGATCATTTATGTTTTTATGAAGTGTAGATTATTATATAAGGAAGTTAAATTGTTCATTGAACATATTTACATTAATTTTTGTTTAGTCATCTTACTTTTCTCAATATTCTCTTATAAGCATTTACATATTAGACTAAGTATTGATTCTAGTAATTTTTCACATGATCCAACAAAGACTGAATTTTTTTTATAATAAAAGGAAGCTGAGCTGCTAAAGGAATTAAAGCAAACTATATATGATAGATGTGATTCTTCTCGAGTCTATATGTGACATAAACCAATGCCTTCTAAACCATGGGAAAGAGACCATACCTGGAATTTAGATAGCATTTTACCACTATTTCTAACGTGTTCATGATACGCTTGAATAACTGTATTCATGTCCCTGCCCACAAATTTCCAAGATCATTAGGACGTGGTAGTTCTAATTATATCTTTTAATGTTTACTAAGAAAACAACTATGTATTTTAAGGATACAACTATATATTTTATTTAAGCTACTCTAACCTTGGAGGTCTTTTGAAGCAAACACTCAGAAACAAAATTGTAAGATTCTTGATCACGTAACATATGTCAAAAAACATTTATAGTTTTAATGGTAATACATTATTTCTATAATTAAAATTATGATAGGTTAATAATTTAAAGAAAATAAATAGAATAAAAATTATTGTCAGTATATATTTATTTTTTCCATTTAGTTATTTACATTACTGTATATTCACATTTATGATAGAATAATTTTGTTGACATATAGTTTTAGAATATATTTACATTTATTCTAGTTGGTTAAATTGTATCACCTTAACTCGTGCTTTCCTTTTTATAGTTGTGTTAAACATTCAAATACATCTCCTTTGTCTTATAATGATTGTATATTCACATTTCTTCTTGGTGTATTCCATATAATAATTGTATGTTTACATTTCTAAGTGGTGTATCCCATATAAACCCACCTCCTTTATTCTTGAAAGTAGTCTCTCAAAATTACAATTTGTATATTCACATCATTTGGTATAATAGATTTGCTCTTTCATTTTTATGTCTCTTTTATGGTTTCACTTAAGCACTTTGAGCTTAGGTGACTATCTTTGTAATGAAATCTTACAATTATTAATTAACTAGAATTTTATTTGAGAATATATATTAGAGCTTAGTTTTTATCAAGGTGTATGGGTTTTATATTACATTTAATTATTTAAGTTTAGTTATCATATAATTTTTTGATATAAAAATTGAGAACTCGTTAAAAATATTAAATTATAAAAATTATTAGTGATAATTAAAGGGTCAATACTGAATAGAATGTCTTTGTCAAAGTTGAAATGAATAGATATATACATAAGGATATTAAATTAAAAAATCAATTTACCTCACCAATGGAATTTATAGCTTAACCTACAGCTCAAAATTTGAAGTTAAGATATCTATTAGAAACCTTAAATCAGAAACTACTTTAGATTACTTTGGACAACTATAAAACAAACCATCAAATCACCCCTGCAAATTCACAATGCAAAATTCAAATGGAAAAGGTCTTAAAAACATTTAAATAGTAAAAGGGAAATTTTCAAACAATATATAAAATTTGAAAAATTAGATGATTCAAGAGTTGCTCCCCAAGTTAAAATAGCATCTCAAGGATTGTAAGCTATGAATTTTATTCAGTTTAGATATTTTTCAATGTTAATTAAATTTAGTCTTTGATTTTATGTAATTTATATAGAAATATGATGGATAAATTGATTGTGACAATGCCAATGATCATTTAGTTTTGTGTCCACCTTGACAGAATGTTCTAATACACTTATATACCAACAAATGATACAATCTTCTGAAAAGTTGGGGTCAATCCCCTATCCTTTACTTATCCGTAGTTACACATTCCAACATACCCAACTACACTTCACCTATTTTTTTAACCTTCTTAAGAACCTCATATTCATTATAATCTCCATATCTAGACATTTCCTCCTTGCATCAAATTTATTATTTCACTACCTTGGGTCAATCCTAAGTATTGGATTTGAACCTACATCTACATTTTTAATCTCATTAAGAAAAACATATTCAATTTTGACTCAGCCCTCCTCATTTCACTTATCATTATGAGTTAACCAAACACACATTTGCATTATGTGTTACCTTGTACTTGTATTTAAGGAATTCCATATAATTCATTTGTCATAAAGGATATATCAATAATAATTGACATTCTTAGAGCATTAAAGGAATAATAATTAGAGGAATACTTTGATTGATGCACTAAAAGATTGTTTAAATTATTGTATGAATGCACACTTACTTGCTACATGTTAATATTTAGTATAAATCTGTAAAAATTGATTTGTTGACCTAGGAGAACATGTCCTTAGGATTTAGCTATATTTTTAAGACATTTTTAAATACCAAAAATAATTTAAAACATCAAGATGCATATATTCTAATAAAATATAAATAAAAAAAGCACAACTAAAAAGATCAAATCTATGGACCACAAAACAAATATGTACCTATTAGACTTACCTAGAAATTTGTCATTAAGAAAGCACTATACAAAATTCTAAATAAATGAAATATCCATAGTATCTATTTTTATGATGTATAAACTTAACAAAGTAAGTAAATTATCATAAAAATCACTAACTCACATTAGTTCAAAGCTATGTACTCATTATACTTCACAATTACTTTTCTACTATAGCATTTAATTAAAAATTATCACTCTTACAAGTGTTATTTATTAATCTAAGTTATTTTATGCTGGTGTGTATTCAACTCTAGCCTAGATTAAGGTTATGAAGTTTTAAATTTTTCTAGTCCGTGGTAGCATTGTACCTATTGAGCATAGCGTTCATATTTCCATGGTAAGAATGGCTAGTAATGCGAAGCTCACTTCTTATTTCATGTTATCAAAATATGATAAATGGATTATATGATCAAGTTTTAATCTATCTTAATTCTAAGAGTGAATTATTTGTATTCTTAATGTGATTTATATTGTAAAACAATGATGGTTAAATTGAAAGGGTCCACCATTGAGATTTTAAGAAATACATGATCTTACTAATGAGCTAAAGACTATGCAAGTTTCTAATGTGTATTTAGACATAAGGACCATGTCAAGTACTTTGTCAATAATTTTTGGAAACATGCTTAATAATCATGTTGTAGGGTATAATAAAAACTTTATATATATATGTGTGTGTGTGTGTGTGTTGTAGGGTATAATAAAAACTTTATTTATATATATATATATATATATATATATATATATATATATATATATATATATATATATATATATATATATATATATATATATTAGGGTATAATAAAAACTTTATATGTGTGTGTGTGTGTGTGTCAATTAAATTTAGTAGTTTTGGTCAATAGAATTTGTATCAGAAGTAGGATTTTGTTTATACTATTTATGTCACTAAGGACTCAGATGATATAAGACTTTTTATTGATTTTTTAATATTAATTCCTGCATATTTTTTATACTTACTAGTCTTAGATTTTAAAAATCTTGAAAAAAAATGTGAAAAGGATTTAGGTCTTTAAAAGGATGGCATATTAGAGTTTTAGTAGCTTTGTTCAATAGGATTCATATTAAATATGGGATTTTGTTTATATTCTTTATATCATTAAGGATATGAGGGTACAAGTCTTTTATCAATTTCTAAATATCAACTTGTATAATTTTTTTTATATTTACAACTCTTGGTTTTTAGAAATCTTGCAAAATAATGTGATATGATGAAAGAGATCTTGTGCTAAGAAAGATGGCATATTAGAGTCAATATATTTAAAAATTTATATATTCATAAACAAGATAAAACATAATATTTTTATGATATCTTTGAAGAATTTATTATCTAATTTTAATTGAAATTTTTGCCTCATTGATACACCTTTGACATCTATTTTCCCTATGACTAAAAGAAGTAAAAATTTATTCAATCACACGAAAAATACATAGAAAAAAAAGACAAATTGGTCATAAAAAAGAGAACATTATAGAACCCTATCACTATCACTGTGTGACTATTTCTAAATGCATTATTGTGATGCAACTCTATTATTATATCTTTAGATCCTTGTGTTAGCATGATTCTTATCGTGTCCAATTTGTTGTTAGATTTCCAAATTTTATAATTAATTATTTACCATTTGATCAAATATGCTATACTATATTTATTGACTACTTTATCTTTTCTATACACACAATATCATATTTCTACCATCATAACATGAAAGAATAAAGAGCCATAAACACACAGCCATTTGCAATCCTTTTGGTGATCTCCCTGGTTGCTTACGCCATTAATAGAGAATTGAGCTCTGCTTCCAAGCGTTTTGCCCCGCTTATATGCATTGCTTATGGAGACCGCCCTAGTTACCTTCGTCCTCTGCAAAGTCAGGGCTAAACTGCTCTTGAGATTTTGATACAGGGAGATGAAAACTTAAAAGCTTGTTTTTATTTTTGGGTTGGGGGAGGGGGGTTTCAAAACCTTATGTAATATAACGTTGAACATTACCTGATTGTGTGGAAGAAAAAACAAGGTCCTGTCGTTGTTCATTAAAGACTGAAACAAGACCCTGTCCTTGTTCATTAAAGACTGAAACAAGATATCAGGAGAATGTTAAAATAATTTCTGCAACTTGTCATGTATTCAATGCACAGCTGCTCAATGACAGGTAAACTTTGACTGCACGCATTCGTTGCGTCACTCATTTGGGCAGAGCACCCCTTCTCGGAAACCTCGTCCCGTCGGCATTAGACTAGTTTAGTTGCCATATGCCACTAATCTGTTAAGCGACCTATCTCTTTTTTTTTTCCTCTTTTTCAATTTCTTTATTTTTTTATTTGAATGATGGATCACAATATAAAAATTGTTTATAATTAAATTTAAAAACAATTAAATCTATTAGATTTCCACAATTCATACAAAGTTCTGTATCAGCTTTTTGATTCAAATTGCTTACAATTAAATTTAAAAACAATTAAATCTATTAGATTTCCACAACTCATACAAAGTTCTGTATCAGCTTCTCAATTCGATTGTGTAGAGTTTTTTTGTCATCAACCTTTCCCATCATACTATATGATCCATCCATCATCAGGATGCAAGAGAGAAAAAGAGTGATGACAAAAAACTCTACACAATAGAATCCATACAGAACATTTAAAAACAATTGTAAATAAATAAATTATGAATTGTAGAAATCTGATATTATTAATAATGAATCATAATTTTTCTATAGATGAAAATCACATTAACTTATTAATCTAGCTAGTGTAAGAAAGAAGTGGAGGCAAGCAGAGATGTCTATACAAGCATAAAAAGCCTGTGATGAGACAATTTATTTGCATTTAATAATTGCACTAAAAATGATAATATAGTTGTTTAATAGAAATGAAAATGATAATGTTTGTAATTCATGATGATAGATCTATGAATTGTAGGAATCTGATAGATCTTAATGTAGTTGTATTTTAAAATTTAGTTTAATTATTAAATACAAACAAATTATTATGTCACAGACTTTTGATATCTATATAGACATTTCCGAGGCAAGCAGGCGACCTATAAAAGATTTTCAACCTAGGAGGGTCAGGTTTAAGGCACTTCTTATTGGTGGAAATCAGATCGGATCTAAAGCAGCACCCTCGTAATGTGATATTTCCCACTTAAGATATCAATTCTCAATACCATAATTTGAATCAATTCTCAGCATATTAATGTCAGATGCCTCGCGTAGCTGAAATCTATTTAATTAACGTTCCGCTCTGCCTGTACAAAATATTCCTTCCCACTTCCCATTATTATATTCGAAGTTTTATAGCACTGCGGAATTTGTACTTAACATTCTTACCTTCACATGCTTGGCAGCAGTCATAAACTAGCAGACGGCTGCTTAAAAGCGGACAGTCTGGCGTTCTGAAAAAAATACAGTGAATTGACGGATTTCACACACCTACTTCGGGTGTTAACATGGCTTTTTTAATTAATTGTCTGTGCCTTAAGTTTCCTGTTTTACCTGATATAATTATTGATAAATCAAAAAGCACTATTTTATTCAATCTCAGGAAAGAGAGAGAAAAGCAGATCTGTTCATGTGAAAGCTACATTTGATGTTCTTCTGAAAGGCTAACGCTTACTTAGTCCTTGCATTCTGTTTTCCGATCAATTGGTACAAATCTAAATCTATGAACAGTTATAATAATATAACCTGGTCATTGTTATTAGCAGATAGCAAAGCAAACTTCAGCTTAAAAGATTACAGTGATTCACTTTTCTAAATATTATTTAGATGAAATGAGTACTAAATGTTCTATTGGTTCTCGTAAGAGATGGATTCTTATGAGTCACTTATTTATGAAACATGGGTCAATGAGTTCAACTCAAAAACTACATAGTTGAATTCTGATAGCAATATCACAATTTGGCTTACTGTGAAAAACATCTCCTACTTATCAATAAATGAACTTGCTTGGCAAAAGAAGATTGCAAGGCCCAGCTCAAAATCTGCATTACCCAAGGTCACCTTCTCAAAAACTACAATCTATGAAACAACTCAATCTAATATACTTCTGCATTACCCAAGGACGTCACCTTCTCAAAAACTACAATCTATGAAAAAATTCAATCTAATACAATACAACTTATATAATAGCAAGCTATTTCAGATGTTTTTGGTTTAGATTGTGTTTAATTTTTTGAATCAACATTTCCGATCAGTGATCTATTATCTGGATCACAGAATAGATTTAGTTCTATCATTCTAATGATAGATTATAGAATGTGATCCGAAATATTGATTAAAAACATTCTACACATTCTACTGGAAACATCTAAAATAGCTATCATGGATTGTACAAAACCAACGTTCTTAATAGCAAGCTGATACAATACAGTGAAGGTTAGGTGGTAGGAGGTTTGGGTAAGAGATGCAGGTGTACCTGGGGCCGGAGAAATGAGAGAGTTTGCCGGTTTGAGAAAAGATAGCGAGGCCGACTTGGGCGTCGCACAACACGGAGAGCTCACGCGCTTTCTTCAATAGACCATTTCGCCGTTTGCAAAAGGTTACTACTCTATTCTTTTTGTCCTCAATTTTCTTGGCTTCGGTCTTTCCTCGTCCCATTCTTTCCTTCTTCGGTGCAGGGGATGGTCCGTTACAGAAACAAATCTGCCCAAAAAAGAGAAACAAGCTGAACGACACGAGCACAGAAATAATTATCTTTGCAATTTTAAGCAGTATTAAAGGACGATAAGACAATGGGTAGGTGCTGGTTTCAATTATAATTCAATCCTCCTCATAATCACTTCACCAACAACATGCAGAGTACGTACGAGAATTAGAGGGGTCGGACAATATAGCGCTTAATTAGAGAACGTACGAGAATTAGATGGGCCGGACAATATAGCGCTTAATTTGTTATGTAGCTGAAATGGGTAGTGGACAGTTTAGGGTTAGGTCCCTCTCTTGATTAAGTTCTTTTAACCTAATTTATATGGATGTTGTCTTTTTTACTTTTTCCCTAAAATTACTAAATGAATCTTAGTTCAGCATATTATCTAGTTTAGTTCATGTAAAATGTTGCAATTTATTATATTAAGATAAAGATGTCCGTGTTTTCTTTTAAAAAATTATTTTTGTTTCCTGATTTAAATTATTGTAATTTATTATATAAATACAAACATGTTGTCTATTTAATAATGCACATTGTTTATATTAAATATTGCAATTACAAGATATTTTATGAGAGATGGGTGTGTTTCTTATGAGAGATGGGTTCATGTGAATTACTACTCATGAAACAGGGGTCAATAAGTTTGACCCAAAAAACTATATAGTTGAATCCTCACAGCAATATCACAATTTCACCATAAAACAAGGACGCAAAGCGTCAAAGTTCCTACCAAAGTTAAATGTAATTTGTTGGAAGCTAATTAATAGAAATGATAAACTTGAAGCGAAGGATACATAAATTTATAAATTAGAAGGAGAAAGTTATGCGATTGTGTGTAGGTTAATTATATCACAGAAGTAACAATATGACAGTAAATAAAATTAAATCTCCGTGAAACATGCACAACAAATTCTCCAAGATAGATTAGGTATAATATTTATTTAGCATTAAAAGTTATTGCCAAAGTTTAGTGTAATTTGTTACATACTAGCAAATAGTACAATTTAGCATTAATAATATTATATTGTATGAAATTTAAACATCTGCAATAAATATTATTCTTTTATTCATTTTTTTCATTTTATTTTATTATTTTATGTTTAATAGATAAAATAGTAGTAAAAAATAAATAGGTATGGTGTTTTAAATAAATGACTATGGGATAGATTTTGTGGGTACAATAAATGGGTAGGGGGTCTCTTTAATAAGCATGGGTACCTTGACTTCCATGTATATTTTTTATAACATATATAAATGTGACTTGAAAAAAAAAAATCTATTATTTTGATTTTGAGTAATGACTATTCACTCTCTGAACCAATCACATGTTTGCAAAATGATATATATAAAAATATTGAAAATAAAAGATAAATATAGTAGTAGTCAAAAATAAATAGGTATGGTGTTTTAAATAAATGACTATGGGATAGATTTTGTGGGTACAATAAATGGGTAGGGGGTCTCTTTAATAAGCATGGGTACTTTGACTTCCATGTATATTTTTTATAACATATATAAATGTGACTTGAAAAAAAAAATCTATTATTTTGATTTTGAGTAGTGACTATTCACTCTCTGAACCAATCACATGTTTGCAAAATGATATATATAGAAATATTGAAAATAAAAGATAAATATAAACTACATATTTTTTCTGAAAAATATTAAATTCAACATGCTGATTGGTAGAATTAATAGGATAAAAAAAAAGACATGAATGCATAAGTATTCCTGCCCATAGTAGGAACTAAAAATATGTAGATATAAGACTCATTATTTAGAAATCAAAATAAATAATTAATACACAAAAATTTAAAAAATATTAAAAAATAAGAACAAAAGCTATAAGATGAATGATTTATAACAATTAGCTAGTTACATTATCATTACAAATAATCAAGCACTTTTAACAAATATCATATTCCATTGATTGCTTGCATTTTCTTGTCTTTACATTTTAACCACAAGAAATGCCAAATTGTTTTGCAATTTTTGTCATTATACTAAGTATTTTATTTCTTTCTTCATTATAATTCAAGCTTTACCCTATATTTTATATTTTCCTTTCCATGACATATACCACAAAAATGTGAGAAAAAAAAATAAATTTGCATTTTTATGTGCATCTAATAAACTTTTGATATTAGTACCTATGGATTTACATATTTATTATTAATTTTTCATTGATTATGGATTGTATGGATAAACTGAGATTATGATTAGAATTCTTTAATTTTTCATAAGATCATTGTATTTTGAATAAAGGAAAATAGGTTTTAAAAGGAAGGAAATCCTTTATATGAAAACTATTTAGTCAAAATAAAACATATGCTAACTAACTAATGGGCATAAGAAAAATAAAAGCAACAAAAATAGGAAAGAGAGCTCCAAAGGCCTTACAATTTTTAAAATGTTGTAATTTATTATATAGAGATAAAGATGTCCATATTTACTTAATCAATCAATCATAAGAATTGTTTTTTGGCAATTGAAATATTTGTAAGTTAGGATATTTATTTATTATTTCATATATTATACAAATTATTTATCTCAATTATGATTGGTTGAATTGGTTTGGTGTTATAGAACCCCTTTTTTCAAAGGCTTCCTCTATATTGCATTTTTCACCCCTTTTGAAATAAAGGTTTGATATGGAAGTGCTTAGCATTTACTGTATTTCCATTTAATTAAATGTTATAATTTTATCTAATTTGAAAAAGAAAAAAATATATTATTTATTTGCAATATTTCTATCTATATTTTTTATTATTAATTTATAAATATTTTAATAAAGTATTTGAGTTATATAGTAATTATATTAGTATATTTATTTATTTCTATATACTTTTTATTCATCTTGATTTTATCATTGATTATATCTCAAATAAATTTTAATTTAGACATTTCTATTGGAACATTTACACAATTAAAATCTAACGCCTTTGATATTTCTTCTAAGTATTTTTTAGATGACCTGCAAAACACTTCTTCTTCTAAAGTAAAAATAAAAAATTCTATCAAATTCATTTTTAAACAAAATGAATATTTATAGAAAAAATAAGAGAAAAGTAAATATAGGTGAATCAAGTTAACTAAATAGATAAAGAAAAGAAGTAAAATGATCAAATCTAGATTAAAAAAGAGTAAGTTTGTGATTATAGAAAATGTGATAAAGTATAGACTTGAGCTACCTTAGAGTATAAATTAATAACAAATCAATTGACCTTCAAGGAATTTAAAAAGGAAAAGGATTTATTTGTAATTGCAAGAAATTAATTTAGTTCAATAAGACATTATAATAATTTAGCAAGACATTATATTTGTATCAATAACTCTCTCTCTCTCTCTCTCTCTCTCTCTCTCTCTCTCTCTCTCTATATATATATATATATATATATGGTTTTTATTATTAGTACTTGCAAAGGTTCACAGACTATCGGTTATATATTTGAGCAAAGTAGATTTTATAATAATTTATTATCAATTTATCATATACTAATGTTGTAACTAAATTTTATATAATAATCAAATTATAATTATTACTAATTATTGTAGAATTAATATTAATATTATTTATCATTTCTACATACATAATTTCAATCCATCATACTTAAAATCAAACTTAAATTCTATTAATTAATGAAACTATCAAACTCAATATCAACTAATTAGTCAGATAACATTATACTACAAAGGCAAGTACACTTGTATAAGTCAAGTATAAGTTTGTGAGCACTATTCAATTTGTACATAGATAAAATCATGTTGAGATAATATAAATTCTCTTGTTTACATATGTCCTTCATTAAAAATTTAAATATCTCTTTTAAATCAACTTTCAATGAAACACACTTAGAAATAAATAAAAATATATTTTGTTAAAGTAGTTTTGTTTCTATATCACAAAATATACATCATATAAAAACTAATAAGATAGATATAAATAATAAAAAATAGAGAATAATTAAAAGAAGGTTACAAAGTCAAGAATCATTTATTTCTAAGTTAGAGGTTACCTAACTTATTAGTCAATCACAAATAGATAAATCAAATCTATAAATAATAATGGAAAGGGGAAAATAAATTCATAGAAATATAAAGATAAACATAGAGAAAAAAAAAATTGGTTTATTTACAAAAAGAAAAAAGATTGTAAGCAACAATGAGAATTTAGGAAAATATTTACATAGACATAAATTATATTTGGATATAAGAGTAAGGAGAATATACATGTTGAGATGCTTAAATTTCCAAACTCTACCAAAAAGTATTTTTTTATGATTGTAAATAATTTTAATTGGAATTAAAATTAGAATTAGAATTAATTTATAAACTAAAAGACAAGTACTGCCACTACATGGCACTTGTTCAAATTATTCTAATTCATTATATAAATGCAAACATGTTGTTACCTCCACTTGTTCAAATTATTATAGTTTATTATATAAATACAAACATGTTGTTGTTTATTTAATAATGCACATTTCTATTAAAAAAGTAATTCCATCTCTTACAAGTAGTGCATTAAATGTTTATATTGGATAGTTCAACTACAAGATATTTCATAACTATAAAAAAAACATATAGATGTGAGGCTCATTGTTTAGAAATCAAATCGAATAATTAATACACAAAAAATCAAAGTTACTTTCTATAGTTCTCGCACAATTCCCAATCTAAAGAAATGTTAAAAAAATGAGGAAAAAAAAGTTATAAGATGAATGATTTATAGCAATTAGCTAGTTACATTTTCATTACAAATAATCTCACACATTTAAAAAATATCGTATTCAATAGATTTAAAAAATAAGTTGTTCAATGAAGTGCATGTCTCATATTGCTTTGGTGCAAGGAATACGGAATGCTGGATATAGTCAATTCTGGAATATGCTGCAATTCTGGAAGATACATATCCTCAAAATGATATCCAAAATATATGTTGCAACTGTTTGATTCACCCAGAAGATTAGTGATAGATTCTGCCCTAATAAATTGAAATGGCTTTGCTAGTTTTGCCCCCAGTTGTAGGCCATCCTTTGCCAACCAGAGTTTGAGCGGGTTTTCGGGTTGTTGGCCTTCACGGACACAGCCACCACATCTCCAGATGGTGATCAACACAAGTTGGATCGCAGTATTTCCTCCAATCTTCATGCATTCCACCCGCGTGTAGCGCACAGGAACCACACCGCCCCTGTATTTGGCAATCCTTTCAAAGGCGGGAATGGAGAGATCGAAGTGCGGGAGAGGAGGGTTGCAGAGAAAGAAATCGAAGTGCAGGAGAGGAGGGTTGCAGAGGGTTTTTGGGTTGTCCGAGAGAAGCAAGCGCCAGAAACGTAGCGGAAGAAGATGTTGATTTGCTTTGCAGAGTAGCAAAGGTGAAAACGGTGAATGAAAAATCATTGAAAATTTCGAACATGAAATAGTTTAAACAACAAGCGGATCCGGCAGTACATAAAATTGGTATTTGAAAAGTGGAATTAGAGCTTGGATTTGTAATTCCACCTTTTCAAATGGAAGATGGAATGTCCGTTTTTTGGGCAAAATTGGAATTTCGTAATTTTAATTCTTATTTCTTAAGATGGCCACAAACATAGAGTAGAATATGCCGAAAATGATATCCCAGAATATGAGCCCATATTCCATGTACCAAACGGGCCCTAATGTACTTATGCTCAACCAAATTGTAAGACATCTGGGTACTCTGATAATCATACCAAAGAGTAGTGAGATGATTAAAAGGAAAGTGAAACTGGAAATGGCTAAAAGTGCGAAAATTTGCACCTCGTTCGCCGTGTCCTTGTCGTTGCCATTACCTTCCTCCGTCAGCCCAGTCTCCCGCCCGTACTTTTCACCATTGCCGAAAACCGTGCAAGCTGACAGAGTGAATGTCGTGCAGGTCAAATCGAATTTGATAAAAGAGTTTGTTAAATAGTTTGTAAAAAAGACTAAGTGTCCCTTATGGTAAGATATGCGTTTTGCAATAAGGATTTTTTTTATTACAATTATTTCATATAATTTAAGTTGTTTTATTTTTAATTTAAAAAAAATATTTACTATTTTTATTAATTTTAAAAGGTATTATACAAAATAATTTATTATTATATTTTAATATATATTATAATGATAATTATAATATAATAATATTTAAAAAAATTAGTATAATGATAATTATTTTATAATAACATTCTTTAAATAGTTAATTAATAGTTATTCTAAAATATTATTATTAGTATTAAATATATCATATATGATTATATAAATATAGTAACAATTAATATTAGCTAGATTAAATTTAATATTATATAAAAAATATAATTATTTGATATTGATAAGTAATGATGTACTATCATTAATTTGTAACTGTGATCACTAATTTATAATTAAGCTTTTATTTAATTTATATTATATAATATTAATTGATAATTAATATTATTTTAATTTAATTTATTTAATCTTAGTGATAGTATAAAATATTAAATAATATTAAATAATTGATAAATTTATTATATAATATTAATTTAATTTGATAAATATTAATTATTATTATTATATTTATATAAAAATTAATATTAAAATTTTAAATTAAATATTAATTAACTATTTTACCTTTCCCGCCTAACAATAAGAGATTCTTGATTCTATTCTAAATTTTAGTTACTTGATAACTATTGAAAAGAAAAATTGAGGAATAATAAAGGTTCTAGGATGAGTGAATCCTTTAGCATATTTGTATTGTCCCCACCAAAAAAGGGTATTGCTTGTCCCATCTGACTATCTTTCTCTTAACTTTCTCCTTAATCCACCCACACATATCCTTGTGACACAAGTTAACAAAACATTAATTTACCAAATATCTTACTTGCAAAATAGGCCTACCTAAATGGAACTCATATTTGGAAAACCACATAGAGGAAACTATTGCAACCAAGTATAATTGACTTTATAGTAGATAATTTGTCTCTAGAGGCTTTACAAAATAGATCCAACCTCCACATAATATTTTAGAGGTTATCCTATTCCATATTGACAAATAATGCGAGGTCATCTACAAATTGAATATGTAAAAGATCATCATTTTTGGGAAGTGACAATCCTCTTATTTTGGGGCTTAAGGAGGAGTCCCTTAGCAAAAAGAAAATAATAGTAGACACAATTACAAATAGAGTAAGGGAAAGGGGGCACCCTTGTCTAATGGACCCTTGTAGAGATTGAACCATTAATGTCCACTTATGTTTTAGTATCTTTCATTAGGGTTTTTAACATTTGATATAATTTAGTAGGGAATCCAAAGGCTTCTAGGGGCATCATAATGAATCACCATTCAACTCTATGATTTTTTTTTCAAAGCCAAGAAAAAAAGACCAATATCTATGATGTTCTTGCCCATTCCATTTCCTCCCAATTAGTTAGGAGATTTTTGAGGATATATCTTCCTTTTATGAAGATATTTTGAATAGAGGCTATAAAAGAAGAGTATATCCACTAATCTCAAGACTAGTACCTTGCAATAATCTTGTCTAACACATTAAGCAATGGAACCAATTTCCAATTTTCAATAAGTATTGTTTCACCCTCCTTAGTAAGGAGTTTAATGACCCCTTTGTTGATGTTGCTTCCTAAAGAGCCTCTATTAATAGCCAGAAAAAAAAAATGGGTTAATTCGTAACTGTGATCACTAATTTATAATTAATCTATTTAATTTGTATTGTATAATATTAATTGATAATTAATATTATTTTAATTTAATTTATTTAATCTTAGTAATAGTATAAAATATTAAATAATTGATAAATTTATTATATAATATTAATTTAATTTGATAAATATTAATTATTATTATATTTATATAAAAATTAATATTAAAATTTTAAATTAAATATTAATTAACTATTTAATATAATTTAAAAAAATATTATTATATAATAATGATCATAATATTAAAATATTAAAGATGATATATATTTAATTATTACTAATTAAATATAGCCATAATAATATTTATTTGTAATTATCATCACAACTTAATATATAAAATATGTAAATTTATAATTCAACTTTGTTTAAATAAATATTATATAATATTGATTGATAATTATTTTTATTAGATTTTATTTATTGATCTTAATGATAGTACATCATTACTTATCAATATCAAATAATTATATTTTTTATATAATATTAAATTTAATCTAGCTAATATTAATTGTTACTATATTTATATAATCATGTATGATATATTTAATACTAATAATAATATTTTAGAATAACTATTAATTAACTATTTAAAGAATGTTATTATACAATAATTATCATTATAATAATTTTTTTAAATATTATTATATTATAATTATCATTATAATATATATTAAAATATAATAATAAATTGTTTTGTATAATACCTTTTAAAATTAATAAAAATAGTAAATATTTTTTTAAATTAAAAATAAAACAACTTAAATTATATGAAATAATTGTAATAAAACAAAATTCTTATTGCAAAACGCAAATCTTACCATAGGGGACACTTAGTCTTTTTTACAAACTATTTAACAAACTCTGCATTCACTCTGTCAGCTTGCGGCAATGGTGAAAAGTACGGGCGGGAGAGTGGGCTGATGGGGGAAGATAACGGCAACGGCAAGGACACGGCGAACGAGGTGCAAATTTTTGCACTTTTAGTTATTGCCAGTGAAACTCATCCATCAACTAATAATCACGTCAGCGACAACACATAGAGAATGTACGAGATTAGATGGGACGGTTCTTTTAACCTAATTTATATGGATGTTATCCTTTTTAACCTTTTTATGTAATTATTAAATGAATCCTAGTTCATGATATTATCTAGTTTAGCTCGTGTCAAATGTTGTAATTTATTATATAAAGATAAAAATGTTCATGTTTATCTAATCTGACATGTTTTCATTTTCTGATTCAAATTTATTGTAATTCATTATATAAATACAAACATGTTGTTGTCTATTTAATAATGCATGTTTCTATAACAAAAGTCATTTTGTTTCTTATAGTAGACATTTTAGGAATTGTAATGTTTATATATATATATATATATATATATATATATATATATATATATATATATATATATATATATAGGTTTAATGTTGTAAAATTAAAAAAAATGGTATATATAGTTATAAATTATAAATTATTAAAATTATTTGAAATCAGGTAAGAGTTAGGGTTAGTAGGACATTTTACGTTATGAGTTAGGGTTCAGGTAAAAGTTACAGTTAAGGTTAGGGATAGGGTGAGAGTTAGGGTTAGCAAGATATTTTACAGTATGAGTTAGGGTTCAAGTAAGAGTTAGGCTTAAGGTTAGGGTTAGGAATAGGGTGAGAGTTAGGGTTAGTGGGACATTTTAGCCTATGAGTTAGGGTTAGGGTAAGAGTTGTAATTAGGGTTAGGGTTAGGGTTAGGGATAGAATGAGATTAATGATGTGATTAGGGATATGATGTTAGGTTTACAATTATGATTACTATCATATTTAGTGTAACATTAAGGTTTAAGATTAGGGTAAGGGAATAGGATTAGGGTTACTAATATGGTGAGGGTTAATCGTGGGTTAATGATGAGATGCACAATGTATAGTTTGGATTAGTATTAGGGTTGAAATATTGGTTAAGGTTAGTATGATAAATAGGGTAAAAAAAAATAGTATATATATTATAGGATTAGATTTATTATTAGTATTATATTTAGTTATTTCATGAGGGTTAATCGTGGGTTAATGATGTGATGCACAGTGTTATGTTTGGATTAGTATTAGGGTTTAAATAAAAAAATAGTATATATATTTTAAAATAATAAATTATTATTATAAGTTGACATCAAGTAAGAGTTAGGGTTTAGTAGGTCATTTTATGTTATGACTTAGGGTTCGCGTAAGAGTTAGTGGTAGGGTTAGGGTTATTGATAGGGTGAGAGTTCAAGTTAATAGGGTATTTAACGTTATGATTTATGAAAAAAGTAAGAGTATGTTACACTTAGGGTTAGGGTTACGATTAGAGTTATGATTAGTATTATATTTAGTTATTTCATGAGGGTTAATCGTGGATTAATGATGTGATGCACAGTGTTATGTTTGGATTAGTATTAGGGTTTAAATAAAAAAATAGTGTGTATATATATATATATATATATATATATATATATATATATATATATATATATATATATATATATATATATATATATATATATATATATATATATATATATATATATTAAAATGATTATAATAAGTTGACATCGGTAAGAGTTAGGGTTTAGTAGGTCATTTTATGTTATGACTTAGGGTTCGAGTAAGAGTTAGTGGTAGGCTTAGGGTTATCGATAGGGCGAGAGTTTAGGTTAATAGGATATTTATGATTTATGCAAAAAAAGTAAGAGTACGTTAATAAGATATTTAACGTTATGATTTATGATTTAGTGGTACGCTTAAGGTTATCGATAGGGTGAGAGTTCAGGTTAATAGGATATTTAACATTACGATTTATTCTTGAAGTAAGAGTATGTTACAGTTAGGGTTAGGGTTATGATTAGAGTTATGATTAGTATTATATTTAGTTATTTCATGAGGGTTAATCATGGGTTAATGATGTGATGCACACCCTAAGTTTGGATTAGTATTAGGGTTAAAATAAAAAAATAGTATATATATTTTAAAATGATAAATTATTATAATAAGTTGACATCGGATAAGAGTTAGGGTTTAGTAGGTATTTTTGTGTTATGACTTAGGGTTCGAGTAAGATTTAGCGGAAGGGTTAGGGTTATCGATACGGTGAGAGTTCAAGTTAATAGGATATTTAATGTTATGATTTATGCAAAAAAGTAAGAGTACGTTACAATTAGGGTTAGGGTTATGATTAGAGTTATGATTAGTATTATATTTAGTTATTTCATGAGGGTTAATCGCGGATTAATGATGTGATGCATAGTGTTATGTTTGGATTAGTATTAGGGTTTAAATTAAAAAAATAGTATATATATATATATATATATATATATATATATATATATATATATATATATATATATATATATATATATATATATATATATATATATATATCATAAATTATTATAATAAGTTGACATCGGGTAAGAGTTAGGGTTTAGTAGGTCATTTTATGTTATGACTTAGGGTTCGAGTAAGAGTTAGTGGTAGGGTTAGGGTTATCGATAGGGTGAGAGTTCAGGTTAATAGGATATTTAACGTTATGATTTATGCAAAAAAAAGTAAGAGTACGTTAATAGGATATTTAATGTTATGATTTATGATTTAGTGGTAGGCTTAGGGTTATCGATAGGGTAAAAGTTCAAGTTAATAGGATATTGAACATTATGATTTATGCTTGAAGTAAGAGTACGTTAAAGTTAGGGTTAGGGTTACGATTAGAGTTATGAATAGTATTATATTTAGTTATTTCATGAGGGTTAATCATGGGTTAATGATGTGGTGCAGAGTGTTAAGTTTGGATTAGTATTAGGGTTTAAATAAAAAAATAGTATATATAATTTAAAATGATAAATTATTATAATAAGTTGACATCGGATAAGAGTTAGGGTTTAGTAGGTCTTTTTGTGTTATGACTTAGGGTGAGAGTAAGAGTTAGTGGAAGGGTTAGGGTTATCGATAGGGTGAGAGTTCGGGTTAATAGGATATTTAATGTTATGATTTATGCTTCAAGTAAGAGTGTCATATTTAGTTATTTCATGAGGGTTAACCATGGGTTAATGATGTGATGCACAATGTTTAGTTTGGATTGGTATTAGGGTTAAAATATTCATGTAGGTTAGTGTTATGCTTAAAATATTCATGCAAGTTAGTGTTATGGTTACAAACAGGGTTATGGTTTAACCTATTAAGGGTTAGTATAACCCTTGTCGTTAGCTTTTGACCAATGGTAAATGACACTATAACATATTAGAGTTAGCGTTAGGGTTATGATTACAGATAGGATTCTATGTTTACATTTAATTTAGTATCATATTAAGTGTTACTATAACCGTCATGTTTACCATTATAATTTTAACCTTAGGAGTACAATTAGGCTATTCAACATGTAGGATAGGGTAAGGATTAATTTAAGGTTGTGTGCAGTATTAGGATGTATGGTATATAGTCAGGGTTAAATCATATGTAGTGTTATGTATACGGTTACCATAAGGGTTACTATTAATTTTGGACTTGCACCTTAGGAGTACTAATAATTTTTGACTTGCGCATCAAGAAGGGTTACAATTAGTTTATAATTTTAACCTTATTCAAGTACTACTAATTTTGGACATGCACCTCGCACATTAAAGGTAAAGATTAAGGTAATGGATTAGGGTTACCATTACAGGTAGGGCTAGGATAAATTAATTTGATAATCATCATTAGAATCACATATATTCTTACTGTTTTATTTTAGTTTCCATTGAAGATTAACTTTTAATAGTTTATTTAATATAGTTAAAGGTATTAGTATAGTTTTTGAACATTGTTTAGGGTTAGGTTAGAAATAGTAATGAATCAGATGTCCTCTATATTTATTTCCTCACATTTAATCGGTGCATTCATTGAACAAATAAATATTAGAAATACAGAGATGAACAAAACATGTTGCAAAATGTTGGAAGTATAGGGGTAACCATAATGGGGAATAGGAAAATATATATTCACTATCTTGTTCGTGAAACTTACAAACAAAGATGAAAGGGGAAATAGAAGACCCACTACAACCATTAGATAATTAAGAAGTGTGAAAGATAAGATAAGAACGATCTAAATCAATAACATTTCTCCATAATGATGCAAGTACATCACATATTCTTGAACAATAAAGTTGGTATCACGACCTTTATTTGTACAATGATCACAGTATACTTCTTTCATCATTGATGGAAATGCATCCACTTTTGTACATGTCTCGCGCAAAACTTTTGAAACATCTTCCATCTGCTTTATATCTAGTTCGTCAACATAGTCAATTGATAACGCTACATTCTCCACAGCTTTGATTATAGTTGCGCATGACTCTTGAATGATTCATGTACACTTATCAAATTCACTCTCAAAAGCATCATTTGAGGCCACCGAAGAAGAGGGGCTTGTAACCATGATGTTGGAGTTTCTGTCAGAGGTAGCCATAGGTGGAATGGTATCCTGTAAAGTTTTAAACAAACATCAGTATATATAATTAATCAGAATAACCATTTTGCATTACCGATCCAAACTTTAGATGCTACCTATAGTGGAATAGTATATATGATTTTGTGGATTTTTTTTATATTCAAATTAAGAAGAAGTCAAGTTTGCAAACATGATATAAATTATATTAATGATACATATTTAAACAAAAGAGAACACGAATTTGAAATATGATATACTAATTCATCGCATAAAGATAATTCAGAACAATAATGACACAAAATAGGAGATTAATAAATAATGCAATATTTAATAGAAATACAACATTACAGTACATCATTGATTTTCAAGACACTTGAGTCTAATTTCTTCTGCTTTCCTATTGGAAAGTTGTTTCCCAATCTTCATTTTTTCATAGCAATCATATGTGAACGGTGGCATGATTCTCAAGCCTTCTAGAGACTTCACACGAGATACAACTACAAATGTCAATCCTGCTCTTTCTCTTGGGCCTATATCAATTGTGGCTCTCGAAAGAGTTAGTCCCTGAGATTTATGAATTGTCAATATCCATGCCAACCTTAACGATAATTGAAAGGTTCTACCCCTCTAGACTGGTGATATTGGAACTATTCTTGGATGATGGTCATCATATGGTAATCCAGAATAATTATCAAATTCAACCATAACCTAAGTAGGTGGTTCAGGTGGGGTGGTTCTTGGTTTGTACACGATATTCCAAATATATCCCAAGGATCCATTGACAAGACCGGCTTCAATCCATAGATTTGCAGTTAAGATGACCCTTGAATCCTTACTGAACAATAACTCTAGATCAAGTTCTTCATTCGAGCAATCTTCAATTGTATTACCGTTCCTTGATTTAGTTGCAAGGCGACATGCAAGAGGTTGCCTTAGAAAATACAACATCCTCAAGTTATGGTTACAAACATTGGCATTTGTAGAGAACAAATGCACTGTCTTGTCAAACTCATCATTAGTTGCAGCATCTAACCTCACGGGGGTTCTCATCATAAGCAAGTTCCAATCATCCAAGTTTGGACTCGCATCTCTCACATTTGTGAGAAGTTGGCGAAATCTTTTTTGGTGGATGTTTTCTCCATCTTGCCTACATATTTTATCTAATGTAACCACTATTTTGAATTCTTGCCATAGTAACTTTGCCCGCTTGTTGCTAGCATATACCGTTTTATCATTCACTGGAGGCAACTAACCAAGATCACCAACCAAAATAATAGATATACCTAAAATAAAGTAAGAGAAATTATTAGAAGACTATCTATGAAAATTGCATGATTTTATTTATAGATGAGTTATATTAATAATTATTATAGCACAAAAATAGCGTCATTAGAAAAAATGAAAGTATACCTGCAAAGCTTATGTCATCACTCTGTGGGAAGGCTTGTCTGAGTCGAGAATCTATATTTTCCAACAAGTTTTGACCAATGAAGCTCATTTCATCAATCAAAATATACCTGATATGGGCCATTTCTTCTTGCAAACTTGTGAGTCATGTCCCCTCTAGTTGAGAAAAATCTCTAATTGGTATTCTCAACTTTGAATGAATTGTAGAAGCTCCTATATTGAAAGCCGCAACTCCAGTTGATGCAAGTAATAGAAGCGAAGGACTTGGAAAAGCTGCAATCTGAAGAATTTGACAGGTGGCACCAATCAGATAAGACTTTCCTGTTCCTGTTGTTCCTTGAATTATCATAAACAAAGGCATCCCGACTTGATTTCCATGGTAGTGTGTCATAATAATATCAATTGCCTTATGTTACTTCTCACTGAGGCTTGTTAAGTTGATGCACTATGGGATGTCATCATACATGAGACATCCATGTTTCTTCATTTCTCCTATGAAGTTGATTGCTATAGCAGTATGCTCTTCACCTTGATATTCACTACACTAGTTTGTATTTCTATCAACATCTCTTCTTCCTAACATATCTATCTCAGAAACTTGCATATGTTGACCACGATGTAGTCTGGAGATGATTTCCCATTCATGCTCTGTGGTATTTTCTTGAACAACTTCGTTATCTTCCACTTTAGAAGCAATGCTAGGATCATCATTTTTTGTAGGTGCTACTCTTTGAACATGCCAAGGATTATAATTGAGTGATTCCTAGTTTGCTACTATAGTATCATTATCATGACCAATGTCTCTTTCAATGTTACAAAAAGGAGTGTATAGAAACAACTCAGATAAACAAAAGTCCACCTATTTACTTGAATCACGTGGAGGAATGGATACAAACCTAGGGAAAACTCTGACAATAGCCAACTTTTTCCTTGGTCCCTATTTTTTGTCTCCTCTTTTTCTAGGATTGTATATCCAAGATCTAGTTGCATCAATTAAGGTGATACCTTCCATACAAATTGGTCTTATTTTATAGCCATCTATAAAAGATTTGGCATGTTCTTCATCAATTTTCTCATTGTCTACTGCTACATGTTTGAAAACCTCACGCAAGACATTCAAATTAACAAACCTTCTGCTACTCTCAACCAATGGAAGCTCTAACAACATATGACATGTTTCCTGGGCTCCAATATCCCTCTCTATAACTATTTATGTGAGTAGCTTTATGCATGCTTGCGCAGCTAAATCATCAGGATTTTCCTGGTTTGACAAATGCATCAACATTTTAGAATAGGTTTCTGAACTCCTCTAAGCTTTTGCTGCATACTTTGCAATGTACTTAATAACTGCATGTTTTGAAAGAACGGGTTGCCAATCTATATTTTCCCTTCACAGTTGCGGTATGTACCGATTATGTGAATTCACTCTATCATCGTTTCTAGCAGGCTCAAATTTTCTTTCACCCAATTTTGGATCCTCACATAACTTGGATCCCTCCAAATTCAATGGCCAAGGTGCATTGTACCTAAGAGAAAGAGAAGTGAGCATCTATTTTGATTAATTTATGGGAATAGTTAATATATAATTTTTATGTATTCTATATTAATTGATGAAAGAATTACCTACAAACCATTCTTCCCCTTTTTTTATGCAAACGTGCACCCTCCTTATAGACTATGTGGCATTCAACACAGTTGACTATCTCTTCGTAGTCATGGTCAATATCCATTTGAGCTAGTTGTCCACTATTTTTGAGACATGGATTTTGACCAAAATGTTGGAAAACCTACAAAGGGTTTTGAATTAAATATCATATTAAAATTTTATAATAGTTTCTTGTTTCTCATACATATGAACATATAGTGTGAGGATCATGTTATGTACATATATATATATGATTAAATGACTTAAAACATACTTGTATATTTCTTTGATGAGGATCATGTCTAGGATTCCATGCATGAATAATGGAATCAAAATACCTCTCAATAGTTTTACGTTCCTCCTCATTTGACCAGTCTATAGTGTCCATGTTTGGTGCTCCTTTGAGACATAAAAATCCATGCACATGAGGCGAACCCCTATGTTGCCATACCTACACCAAAAATCACTAACTTTCATACCTTTTTCAAGTATCTCTTTTCGGAACATTGTCTGCCTCAAATGCATGTAATGTGCAACTATATGAGGATAGACAATGGCATTCTATCTTCTCCACTTCTGAGCCTCTCGTGGATCAGTTGGTGGTGTTCTGGGCATCAGCGCATGCAAATCAAGCCATTGCATATCCATTGCAGTCAAGGTGAAGAAAATTGTAGGAGTCCCAATTTGGTGAAGCATATCTGTTAATTTTGCTCTACATTTACACCAATATGATCTTGTTCCTCTTACTTGTTCCAAATCTCATCAACCTAAATAGGTTAAAAATGGAGCCTTAACAATGCACCTAACATTCAACACTATTCATTTGTAATATGTTTTGTTTTAAATTGAAATAGCATAAGTAAATCTGGAAATACTTGAAAATTAATTAGGTCAAGATACATACCTCATCATGAAATTGATTTAGAAATACCTATTTTCTGAAGCCTGTGCGGAGTTTTGGAAGATTCTGCAACCAGATCTAGGATCAGGAAGCCGAGACAGAGAAAACCTAGAAAATTTTTGTCTTTCCGGCAACAGGTAGTCTTTGACCTTCATAAAAGGTCAAAGGCTACATTTTTATTCTGAAGGTTGATTCTAACTTTGTTTGTAGATCTCAAAAGTTTGGTGAAAAGAGTACTCAGATCTGTCCTCTAATTCTTGAAACAACGATTGTAGATATCTGAAAAAGGGGGTTTTTGGGGTGGTTATATGGGGTTTTTCCTTAGTCAAACCCTCATTTTGGTGATCTCCACCTCCACAAATAGCCGATTGAAATAGAATGTGTGTGTGTATGTATTGAAAGTGTAATGCCAAAATCTAATCCTCTAGATTAAAACCCTAGCATGAATATGTATGAAACAACAATGCATAGATTTGAATGAGATAGAAAAGCATACCAAGCCCCCAAGGCTAAAGTACTTCTACCAAACTCACAATCCATAATTGCTCCTCCATGATTATATCTTTGAATGCTTGAAAGTTGATAATGGTGGATCAAGGAAGAAAGGATCTCTCTTGCTCCAAATATGTGTTCACAAAGATGCTTGATGTCAATAATTGCTTGATCTTCTATATCATCCTCTTGCAATCTTGCATCTTCACCATTCCTTGCTTGCTTGAAATCTTCTTATTCATGAAATTGTCTCCTTGAGAGAACTTGATCATGAAATTGCTTTGTGAAAATGAATGCAAATGAGAGTCTTTATATAGAGGTTTCAAGGTGAGGCTCCTAGAGCAATGTGAGGACCCATAATTCAAATTTCATCTCAAGTTAAGGTCCAATCACAATAACCAACTAAGGAGGGAAAATAATTAAATTAAATTTGAATTAAAGCCTTTTCGCACTTGAATTCGAGGGCCCGACATTGATTTTAGGGCCCGCTGGGACCAAATCGGAAAAAGGGGCATAGATTCTGGAGGAGGTCAAAGACAAGCTTGACTCTGACCTAGTCAGGGATGAGCTCAAATTTGACCTAGTCAGGGTTGAGCTCAACTCTGACCTAGTCAAGATCAACCTTGACTTTGACCCTGTGGGCCCAAATCCAGCCAGAATCAGGACAGGAGGTCCCGAGGATGCCCAGAGACCTAAAAATTATACCAAAATGGGACAGAATGCCAGGGATAGGCATAAAATCCTATGATGACTATGATGAAGGCTAGGAGGACCTATTTCTAAGTCCTACCTAGAAAATAGAGCCATGGAAGAGGGAAATTAAGGAGAATCCTTGGGATCCTAACCCTAATTTCACCTAGAATGAAGAGATTAAGTGCATAATGCATCCTAAATGCAAGTCTATCATGATAAATGTACTAAAAGAGGGTGCTAAACCTATCAAGATGGAAGTGCTTCCATTTTAAGATGATACACAACCTATCTACCAAATTATCATGTGGCATATTTTCCATATGTTCTCTTAGCTCATTGATGGTAATTGGCATGTCTTCAAAATTCCTTTTTACAAATACAACAGATGAATTTTGTGCATGATGTCTCATTATCATATTCATCATGAAATACCTAAACCTTGGATGTTTACCAGACCGATGATCCCTATATCACAATAAATGCTTCACATATTCATGCAGATGAATTCTCCTCATTCTTGGCTCTAACCAATCACATCTTCCATCAGGAAACAATGTTGGAAATGCCATATATAACAATTCTGATGTGACATATTCATTGATGGGTGATGCACCTATAGCTGGCCATTTAATTAATGCAGATGGAACTACCTGAGGATTGTTAATCCATGCTTAGATTAATTCCATTTCTCTTTGAGCATTAGGTGGTCGTGAAGCTATAGACGTTGTGTGTTGAATTACATTACCTTCATCTGTCTCCATGACTGGACCCACAAAAACCACTTCGTTTGCATCAAAATCAAATTCCATGTGGACTGTCCTCAATCTATTAAAAACATTTTGATCAATATTTGTAGGCAAGTCATTGAGAGCATGTTCATCAATTCTAACATCTGCATAAAACTTGTCATGGTCTACTTTGTATTTCAATGCTTTGTACACACAATCCCTGTTTACAGTAAAGTTATAATGTGTACCACGTTGATCCATTCTACGAACAATAATAATTGGCAAATGCTCAATTGTATGTGGTAAAACTTTGGCCACTTGTTCTACATGTTGAGGAAAACTTATATTGTGTCCTTTATACTTATACTGACCACCAGTTGCATGTGTAACTTGCAGTATAGGACTGACACGTGCAATCAACATCTCTTCAACCTGAGTCAAATTTGCAAGCTCTTCTGGTTGAGATCCAAGGTCCATATTGTTTGAAGATGAAAACCTATGAGTTCCTCTTTCTTGTCTACACCTATTGCATATTGGGCCTTCACAGGTGCGATATACTTTTATTGCAAGATATGATTCTTGACAAACATGACACATTTGAGGAGTCTTCAAACTATCTATTTGATACCTAAACTGCATTTGCAATCTTCTAAATTCAGTTTCAAGCATACGATTTGGGTTTCCCATGTTTTCCATAGTACCTTAAACATCAACATTCATTTCTAATTGATTTTCACGATGTGGCATTTGTAGAACACGCTCTATAGACACAGACTCTTCATTTTCAAAATCTAACCGAATGTTTACATTAGGTGGATTTGTATATCTATGGCTCGATTCAGGATCATCTTGAATCAATTGACACCCTTCATTTTGAAGGCTTTGAACAGAAGTTTGTTGATGGTTGTTCATTGAAACATTTATATCATCTCTATTTTCAGTTTCTAATTGTTCCATGGTTACTTCTGCCCTTCTTCTACGAATTATTTGTCTATCAGTTTCATTACATTTGACCCTATGTTGTTCTCTTTGACTTTCAGTCAATTGTTCTTGCTGACGTCTACGAGACTCTCTTCTATATTGTCTTTGATATTCTCTTTGATATTCTCTTCTAGCTTCCTCTGATTCAAAGATCAACCTCGGTCTCACCATATCTAGTATGGAATAATGTTAAATTAGTGACCTAAGCAAACTTTATATTATACATATGTTAAAACATTGTAATAATTAGAAACAAACAATGTTACTTGTTAATTAATATGTTTTTTTATATATACATTTGAAAGGAAAATGCCAATTTATAATACATTGCAATTTAGTTGTGATAATTTATGTATCATATTTAAATACATATTTAAACATATAGAATACAAATTCTGAAAAATAAAAGACAATAACAACACTTTGAATGTAGACACCATAAAAATTAGACATACATGGATTAAATTAGAGCCAAGATATACAAGAATAACAAAATGATTTTTTTTCAAAAATAATTGATATACAATAACGATTGCAATGGTCTAAGGGCCATTTTGTGAAAACACGACAACACATGATCTCTTATTTGTAATACTAAGCAATCAATACAAAAACATACGTGATCCCATTTGGATCTCAATACAAACATTAATTGTCAACATTTCAATTCCAGTATGTTTGCCTCCATCTTCCCCTAACCCATTCTTTCTCTGCTTGTACGTGGGCACGTGAATATGGCTTCAGAGTGTGAGCATCAGGAAAGTACACCTCATAGAACTCTACTTGACTAAGGGGTAAAACAAATCTGTCGACGGTCACACCCGACCACCAACAATCATTGTCTAGTACTTCTACTACAAATCCAGGAGGTACAAAGCGCAATAAAGTAATAGGAGGTGGAATAGGTCTCATATAATCTACATAGACCTCCTCAACGAGGTTCATCGTTTATGAAATGGTGATATTTGACACAATATTTTGTCACCTCACTATTGTTAACAATGTCTACAATTGTTGCTTCGAACCAGGGCCCTTCGAACCCCTCTTCATCAGAGCTAATCTCAACCTTCATGCCCACAGTAAACTCCATGTCTATGCCTAATTTATGATTACAAACATAAATTAATTATAATTAACAAATTCAATTTCATTAAATGAGTTTCAAAATATAATTTTTTAAACGAAATCATGTAAACCTAATTTTAAAGAAAAATTGATTATATGAATTGCATTAATTTTATTAATACAATTAACATAATCAATTTCATTAAATCTAATTTAAATGAAATTGATTAACCTAAATATTGCAACATTCACATATTTTGTAAAATAGCAACAAAATGTTGTATTTTAAACTAAGTATGAAAATAGCAATAAAAGAAATATAATATTAATGTCATTAAACAAAATCAACTTCATTAAGCCAACTTCTAAATCAAATTTGTAACATTAGAAGACCTTATACATTCATATTAGAAATATCTATACAAATATGGTGGCATTGCCATCCACATGAAAAAAAATGTAATATTTGAAATTAATAATTTAAATTTCTAGAGTATATTTCAAAGTAGTTATTAAAATCCTATTAAAATGAATGTAATTTTAAAATTTGAAAGTAACTATTAAAATACTAATAAATTAAGTTTTTAAATATAATAAGGAATTGAAATCTAAATGTAATATTCTAAAGGTAACATTGTAAATGGAAATCTCCTAAATTTATACAAAAATAAAACATAATTAATGTAAATCCTATTTCTAACATTTAAATCAAATAAATTATAATTATTAATTGTTACAATATTTAAAGCAAATAAAAATTACTAATTGTAAAGCAAATAAATCAAATTTAAAGCAAATAAATCAAATAAAGGTAATATTCGAAATGAAAATGTCCTCAATTTATATAATTAATCGAAATCCTAATTTGTAACATTAAAAAATTAGTAATTGCAATTTTAATTATTAAAATCTTATTAAAATAAATGTAATTTTAACATTTCAAAGTAACTATTAAAATACTAATAAATTAAGTTTTAAAATCTAATTAGGAATTTAAATGTAATATTCTAAAGGCAATATTGTAAATGGAAATCTCATAAATTTTTACAAAAACAATATATGTTATATAAAAAATGTAAATCCTATTTCTAAGCAATATTTAAATCAAAAATCTATATCTAACAAAGTATTCAAAATTAAATTTATATAAAAAGTAAATATTACACTATGGTGGCATTGCCATCCACAATGTAAACAGATTATTTAAATATATAAACAGATTATCAATTACATCTAATAAGTATATTAACGTATATTAAAAAACTCCAAATTAAAATTTAAGAAATGTATTAAAAGAATATTAAAAATATACTCAAAACAATATTAATCTAATATAAACGGACTATGCAAATGTAACAACTAAAGTAAATGAAATAAACAGATTATCTAAATTAAATTATAATTTATGAAATGTATTAAAACAATATTTCAACTATACTAAAAAGCAATTTTAATCTAAAATACTAAAAAACAATATTAATCTAAAATATTACAATATGGCGGCTTTTCCATCTATAATGTAATATTATTAGATTTAACAATATTAAAATTAGATTAAATTTATATGCAAATGTTAAAACAAAATTAGATGAAATATCATAACAATATTATTTGCATATAAAATAACATAAAACTATTTATATATATATATATATATATATATATATATATATATATATATATATATATATATATATATATATATATATATATATATATATATATATATATATATATATATATATATATATATATATATATATATATATATATATATATATATTAGATCTAATATATATTTATATATATTAGATCTAATATTAAACTACATAAATAGTTTATATAGTTCAAAGTATAAACTATTTATATAAATAGTTTATATACATATAAACTATTTGACATGAATTTTATATAAATAATTTATATAAACCATTTATATATTAATATAGTTTCATATTAGATCTAATATATAAATACATATTAGATCTAATATCAAACTATATAAAACAACATTCAATTAAATGCAAATATCTGAAAATCTTTTTATATAAACCATTTTTTATTAAACTATATAAAATATATTTATATAGTTTCATATTAGATCTAAAATATAAATATATATTAGATCTAATATCAAACTATATAAAACAACATTCAATATATCTGAAAATATATTCAAACTACTATATTCAAACTATATAAAATATATTTACTTTTAAAAGATGAAGTTTGAAATTGGTTGAAAGTTGTCTGCAAATAAGAAATCTCTGAAATGCTCAAACATGTCTACAAATCCTCCTCTCAAATCCTCACAAATCTCAACTCTCTCAAATCTCTCAAAACCTCAAATCCTCACAACTCTCAAATCTCTCAAATCTCCTGTGCTCTACCTGCAAACAAAAAAATTAGCTTGAGAAATGAAGAGCATTGTTTTATAAATGAAGAGTGACTCTTCATTTCTCAAGCTTTTGGTATTCCCGAACAACTGAACATTTGGTATTCTTGTGCGTTAACAAAAATGTTACTTTCAAATTGTTTGAATTTTTTTTTTGGCAAAGTAATCCTTAAAACATTAATTTGAGTTATCATATGACCATTGCGCAAGGCCTGGCCTGCCGTTCCAGTGCCGTGCACTTGGCTGTTGGCAGGCTGGCAGTGCAAGTGTAGTGCGTACGTTACACACTGCACTTGCGCTGCCAGCCTGCCGACAGCCAAGCGCACGACACTTGGCTGTTGGTCTGTAGCGCACGACCCCCACACATGTGGCACGACCCCCCACACATATGCGGCCTAGTATAAAATGTGTCAGTTCACCACGTCTTTTTATTTATGATTTATGATTTTTTATTTTCATTTTTCGTTTCTTATTTTTTATTTTTTATTTTTTCATTTTTTATTTTTTATTTTTGGTTGTTTCATTTTTTTTTATTTTTTTTTTATTTTTTTTTTATTTTTTTTAAATTGTAACTGATGATCAATCTTTTTTTGTACACGACATATTCCTTGGAATATGTCGTGTTGGTGTCCTCCTCTTCTGCTACGGTTGTATAGGAACGCCTCTTGGCGTAATTATAAAAAAATGTGTAGATTGAGGCTCATTATTTAGAAATCAAATCAATTAATTGATACACAAAAATTCAAAATTAATTTCTATTGCTCTCACTTGATCCCCCAATCTAAAGAAATGTTAAAAAATGAGGACAAAAGTTATAAGATGAATTATTTATAGCAATTAGCTAGTTACATTTTAATTACAAATAATCACACACTTTTCAAAAATATCAATATTCAATTGATTGTATTTTCTTGTCTTTACATTAACTTTTGAAATAAATGGGGTAAAAATATTATTCAAACACAATAGAATACAAAGAGAGCACAATGCCCAAAAGGAGAGCACTACAAGACCTTGTCCCTTTCTACAAGTTGATCTAACAAATGAGACATATCATGAGATAATTGACTCTTATCATCAATATGCCAATCTAGAATATGATCTAAGACTCATTTGGCCAAATAGTCTGCAACACCATTCCACTCCCTAGGAATGTGAGTAAAAGTAAAAGATTCTAGGGAGCTACTGAAGGATCAGTTGTTGGATTGATTGCAAATCAAATGTAAAATAGAAACATTATTATTCAAATGATTTAATTGGGATACATTCAGATGATCATTCATTACAATGAAATGGTTGTTTTATAAACCTTATTTTCCCTCACAGTTTCTGTCTACGAGAATAAATTCCCAGTACCTAACTATTTAACTAATCTATTTTTATTTAATCTAAATCTACAAACTAACCTAATTAATTTGTAATACACCAACATTCCTTGCCTTATTATATTAATCCAAACAAGAGTAGAATATTGTAAGGGTTTTGAACCCAACCTTCTGGAGACTTTTATGAAGTGCCTTCATCAATCCTCCTTGCTTGCTCAAGAAACACCGAACTGACTGCAATAGTGGATCTCATGACTTCCTTGATTATCCAAGACACACTGAACTACCCGCATCAATGGATCTCCTAACCACAAAACCTAAAACCATCTGCACAACATGAGTGCTCCCACCTCCAATGCATAATGACATACATTTCCTCCAAAACTATACATCTCCTCCTAGTGTATCTAATGCCTCCTCCAGTGTTGCACATGAGATGTGTTTCCTCTGAAAGTCCACATCTCCTTCGAGTGTGTCTAATGCCTCCACAAGTGTTGTTGAAACAACCTCTCCTCTATTGCACAAGTCACCATCGACATGCTTGCACATGAGATATCTTTCCTCTAAAAGTCCACATCTCCTCCAAGTGTGTCTAACACCTCTTTAAGTGCTTGATATATCACCAACCAAATCTTCCCCCCCCCCCCCGCTCCTTGAAGGGACAATCATGATGTCAAGTCCCCTCTTCTCTTTTGGGACACAAATATATCAAGTCCCCTCTTTTCTTCATTGACAAATCTACCAAACCCTAACTTTTTAGGGATATAAATAGGTTACTTCTCATGCAATGAGTCATCCTTAAGTGAGAAGCTATCTCGGGATGATAGAAAACCTCCTGACCTCGTTGCCTCTAGCCTTCTGTAATCAATTTTATATTCTTTAAAGAACAAATCTTTCATCACTATCACAATGTGGTGAATCTCTGAGGTCCTTGAAACTACCAAGTGTAGTATGTATGGGCCCAAAAATACAAGAAAGTTTCATCATATAAATTTTCATCACATATTCAAAACATAATATCCAAAATATATTTATATCCTTACATACCTTCCCCTTTACCACTTTAACCTTGAATGGATGCTTTAAAAAGTATAATATGTCTAAAATTATTTCTCTTTGACATGTCAAAGAACTGATTCTCCCTTTTCACTAGTATGTAAACAACTTCATTAGTAAAAGGAAATAGTAAGACTCGCAATCATAGACTAGACTATAGTAATCCAACAAATTGGCTTATCATCATGCTATTGCTCTCATAGCTCCACTTTATGCATCATAAGTTATATATATGATGGCCAACAATATTCTAGTTGATATTATTCCAGACAACCACACACCAAGAAGAATGTCTTCTGACAAGTAATAGTACACAATAATATTACCCACAACAGTTATAATGACAATGTATTTTCAAAGGCATCTAACCATATGAATCCTTCATAGTATATTGAATGAAAATTCTCCTAAAATGACAAAATGCTGACAATTATGCAAATATAACCATTGATCCACTATAGAAGAAATATAAATGTTCGATATAGGACTAAGAATCAATTAGGCGACTCCTTAAAACTATAAAATTAAAACAACATTATTGACACATAAATCTTCCAATAAGTTCCACACAATAATCAAAGCTCTACAACTTTAGAAGGAATGAATTCAAAAATCAAATCTAATACAACCATGAGACGCAAGGAATAATAATTTCTTGCTGTGTTTAAGGTGTTGAGAATCACAAAAATCCTTGCATTCAGGTCTATCAATATCACCAACCATATTGTCTTGCAATAGATCATTGTGCAATTTGTAGTGTAATCAGTGTTGTAAAACTCATATCTAAAACATCAATTTAGAGAACTATGTCCAAGCCTTGACTCTTTGTCCCTTGGTTCACCATTTTTACAACCACACCCAGTCATATATTTGCTCAATCTTCTCAAGCATGCATGAGCAAGGTGAATACATCATTTCCTAACAACAATCCAAACTTTACTTTTTTCTTGTTTAAAACTATGCAATAACATATTGACAAGCACTAATATTGTATAGGAAGACTTGCATGTAGCTAAGAGATCTTCATTAGACCATCACTATGCATATCAACTCTATACATCATTGTTGGCTTTGATACCAAATGAAGAATCACCCGCTAGATTGATTGCAAATCAAATGCAAAATAAAAACATCATTATTCAAATGATTTAATCAGGATACATTCAGATAATCATTCATTACAATGAAATGGATATTTTATAAGCCTTATTTTCCCTCATAGAAACTGTCTACATGATAATATGACACAACACAGGTAAGGAGGATCCAATTAAGGATAGTCCACACAAGAAACCAAATACCCACAGTAGAATAACACAACAAAATAATGATTCAACAAGATTTTCATTAACATGCCCGATTGTAAGGCCTTCCAGGTTAGGGCCAAATACAATCAAAGTATTTATGCAATCTTCCAGCTAGTCCAGCCCTAAAAAACAATCAACAACTAATGGAAAACACTAAGGTAGATCTGAACTTGAGCTTGCAAGCCTCCAAGCAATCTCCTTGTCTCCAAGCATGCAAACGACTAGCTCTGCTATTACAAACTATCAGACAACAATCTGATCTTCAAGATCTCGTAGGATCCAAGTCTATCAAATCTACTTCCAAATCTAATTCCCTAATCTGATGCCCTTAAACAACTACCCAAACACTCCTTAAATACTAATCTTTAGCCACAAGTCGACTGGAAGATACAATTAACTCCTAAGACAAGTCGACTTCTACTAGAAACAAATATTAAATACAACATCAGTCGGATCTCAAATAGCCTTACAATTATTTAATTCTCCATGTCGACCTCTAGAACTACCTAGGAGAATACAAAAAAAGCTACCAATAATAAATACACCAAGTCAGCCAACCAAATCTCCAAGAACTCCCATCGGTAAGCCAGAACTATCGAGCGCTAGAGAAACAACCGAGCACTAGTGAAATAACCAACCACACCAAGCATCACTGAGTAACACAGGCATCACCGAGCACAAGTTCCACCGAGCGCAAGAGGTTTCACCAAGTTCCTTCAACGACTGAGCTTCCTTCAATAACCGAGATCATCGGTTAAAGCTGCAATCGAGTAACACGTGACCAAAACAACACACCACCATGTAGATTCAATGAGTACCCTAGAATACCCCTGCATCAGACACCCCAGGTTCGAAAAGATGTTCTCATAGGCTGGAAGAACATCTTTCGGGATTCAGCACATAAACCCCAAATTGGTTCTTCACATACAAGCCCTTCAAGTCTTCATCTTGCACACTCTTCCACTTCTGCTTTCTTTGTCTTTTCAAATCTTTCCTCGATAACAAATAGATATGTTCTCCATGTTGATCATCCATCCTCTCAGGATCTGAAAACTCAACTCGGCTACCAATACTCAGGCTTCTTTTACCGAGTGTTGTATCTAGCAAAGGCATCAAGGAAAACTTCATGTCATCCTTCTCAATAGTAAACACATTCTTCACACAATCATACTTAGCTCTGCAATCATATTTCCAAGGTCTATCGAGCAATATATGATAACTATTCATCTCCACAGTATCACACAACACTAGATCCTTATACTAGCCAATTTGAAAAATAACAAAGCACTATTACCTCACTTCCAGAGCATGAGTATCTTGTAACCAGCTAATCCTATAAGGACAAGGGTGTTTCATTCTCTTCAAACCAAGTTCTTGAACCAGATCCTCAGCAACAAGGTTATCAGTACTACCACTATCAACAATAACATCACAAAGTTTACCTCTAGACTTACACCGAGTTCTAAACAAATTACTCCTCTAACAAGGTTCCACCTTTGCACCGAGCAATGTTCTCCGAACCAACAAGTTCTCAGATTCTGGTTCATTCTAAATATTCTCATTTACCATAGCAGCCCTTCGATCACCAAACTTCTTTCCTAAATAAAGATCCAAATAATACACACATTAAAAGAATCTCATTAACCTTATTAATCATCTGATGAAATGAAAGTTAAGCTTGCATAAAATGTAAACTAAGCAAGAAAGCATATGTGCTCTACCATGTTTATCTTTTGATTTTGAACAATCATAACATCGATGCTCTTTTTTGGATAGGTATTGAAAAATCTTTTCCCTAAGACTACTCTATTGATAACAAAGATGCATATTCATCAATTTACCATAAATAAGGTACAACCCTTTGATTATCTATTTTCTCTTATCACAAAATTACCACAGGGTGAAACAAAAATATTCTGTTTTAAAAGAAGATTGCCTTAGATATTCCTACATATTTACTTTTTCTAACAGCTCAAAGAATAATTCCTGATGTTTGTGATGTGATTCCTTTACCTAATCTAGTTTTTATTCTATTTGTTTTTTACCAAGAAGAAAGACGTAACTATGGATTAAGTCTTATGGTACTAAAACTGTCTTCTAGGTAGCTTATTAAAACTAGCCATGCCTTTCCATTATAATGGGAGTCTCCTTAATGGGATTGGGTAGGATATTTTTGCTTAATCCTAGGCCTTCTCAAACCTCTCTAGTATCTTTCTCTCCTCTCCTCCTATATAGTCCATCTTATGGGTTAATGTTATACACTGAATTTGCACCTCTGATCTCAAGCTCTCATAGTCTTGATAATCCAGTATAACATGGGAATCATCTCAAGGTTGTGGGACCTTTTGCTAACCGAAATGAGACCTCCAGATTCTAGGCTGGTTCCTCTTGGATAATCACCCTGATTTGCTCTAAGACAAGAAATGTAAATTCTTTGAGGGAAAGGGTTAGAAGGAATGCATAAAAGGGAAATGACGGAAAGTAAATCTATCCTACCAGGTGATGCACTGAACTTGGGTTTGGATCTCAGTACAGAGGGATGAAACCAATAAAGGAATTAGGTATAATAAGTTACAACTCACTAGATAGGCTTGCATAAGTATTTCATGGGAGGGTCTGAACAGGGGACTCAACCTATGACCTGCAAACAAACATCCTTTTCTGCAACTAGGTGTAGGAATGAGACAAGGCTGCTAAGGGCTGTAGTATACCCACAAAACACCTAAATCAGATCAAACACAGGAAACACACACAATTGCAGAAAGCAAGAGGAAACAGGAAACCTGAGATATCATTGAAATCATGCATACACTTTGATCCAATAAGAGATAATCCAGATAAGCAAGCATGAGGACAACAAGAATATCACAAAATACTTGCAGTATTTGAACAATCAATGGGAATTTTACAATTGCAGAAATTTAAGGGGCAGAAAGAATGCCTTCAATAACCTCTGGGGAAAGAAACTTTCCTTTTTTACAATTGGCCAATTCTGAGCTCAAAAGCTCCAAAAAAACAATAGATACAACTCTGCACACAAGCAGGAATCCAACTTTTAGGGCTACATAGGTATGCATAAAATAATCTGGCCCTAAAACAATCACTTCTGATCATAAATGAAATTGTGCAAATATCTCAACCGATCAGATATCTTTCCTTGCGTGCCCATCTCTGCCATGAATGCTCAAAAAATCCGATCAGATCCTCAAAAGGACTAAAAAATGGCAGCCTAAAAGATCTTTGCAAACATTCCAGCTATAATTGCCTTTGGAAACATTAATTCTCAGCTACCCGCGCTTTGCAAACATCTCTGCAGAAGAAAGCCCGCCAAAGCAATCACACCGCCCTTGTAATAGCAATGGTCGCATGATCGCATGAGGCCGAAAGGTTTCATGCGATCATGCGACAAGTCTTTTGAAATCTGCCTCTGCCCGCGCAAGACACCTAGGGCCTGCAAAACATAAAACCTGTCAAACTTGCCACGTGGCCCAACAAGAGCTGACCACACGGCCTTGAAAAGTCAGCGGTCACATGATTGCATGAGCCCGAAAGGCTTCATGCGATCATGCGACAACCCTTAGAAAACCCGCCTCCGCTTTCCACAAAAGCTCGGGGCTTACGATCGCACTGCAAACTTAACCCCGGTTTCACCCCGGGTCACCTTTCTCCTCTAGTCGCTGAATCGCTTGTTTCTTCCTTAACCTCGGGCACCTCTTAGCGACCACATGAAAACTGTTGATCTTTGCTTCATCTGATGGCAGTCACTGAGTCGCGTTACCTTTTTGGCATATTCCTTCCATTAGGAGATTACTCGACTAAGGGAAGTCTCGTAATTGCTAGATAGAAGGAATATTCCTCTTTTTACTGCGAGATTACCTGACCGAACATAGAACCGAGGCCCACCTCCAACTGTACAACTGCGCAAAGCTTGTCAACCCTGAGCCCAGAACTGCCACGTGTCACTCCCCCATTCGGTCTGACCGCCACATCAGCAAACACCTCGGCACCCCAGCATGGACCCACAGCGACACCGCCCGCAAGCATGCTAACCGCTGATGGTTTGTTGCATGGTCGCATGGGCTCGGAAGAGCCCATGCGATCATGCGACCAACCGCATGAGGCTAGCCACTGACCGCCACCGCTTGTCGCATGATCGCATGCGGCCAGGAAGGCCTATGCGATCATGCGACAACGTCAACCTATGACCCTTGCCTTCAACGTTGTCGGCTTGTAACCACCGTAACCACAAGCGGTTAGTCACATGGGTGCATGGGCTCGGAAGAGCCCATGCGATCATGCGACTAACCGGAAGATGCTACCCGATAACTGCTAGCGCTTGTCTTGACTACCGGTCCTGACCACCGATCGCCGATACCACATCAATGGTTGTCGCATGATCTCATGGGATCGGAAGATCCCATGCGATCATGCAATAGTCGTCGGACCTTTTCTGCACTGAACTAGGACCCGCCTATCAGAGTTGCATGCTTAGGGCCAAAAACACAGAGGGTTTTCGAGCGAAGGCTGAAAACACACCAAATTTTCAGAGTGGAGAGGTCGAAAACACACCGAACCCTCGGACCAAAAGGCAGAAACAGCCCAAGCTTGTAGAGAGGAGGTCGAAAACACACTGGGTTTTCGACACTTGAGCAGAAAACACACTGGACTCTCGACACTAAAGGGCAGAAAACACAGAGAGCTTCGACACTTGAGCATTTCTTTTGGAAAATAGGAATTGTGGCCAAAAATGAATGATAGGGAAATTTTGGGCAACAGTTAATCAGAACTTCCATCTCCTCCTATAATGTTAATCATATAGATTGACCATATAACTAACATAGCTTATTCTCTACATGTCTATTTCTCGCTATGCTTACTCTGCAAAATACTCTTTACGAACCTATGGGCCTCCTATTCAGCACCTTATTTATCACCTAGTGTTTTAAGTCACATAAATGATAGGGGCGAGATAAGTGTGCATATATATTCATTTTTTTAAAAAAAAAATTTATACTTATTCTATTGCCAACTCAAAGAGAAACTTTTATCAGTTAATAAATTAGTTGTAGGGATTAGGAAAGAGAGTCAGGTAATATATGAATTTTGAAACCTTATATTTGATTTTATCCAAACCTTTATATATTGATATGTATATGTAACTATCTAGGTAGGTCTTTTGTGTGAATATATCCTAGCCGCCTTTAGATTTAACATAATATGTGGTTTATATACTAATCATTTCCCATCTTCAAAGTTTTAGTACTCATTGCTTATCTATATCAACTAAAAACAACTTTTATCACAAAATTCAGAAGGGACTCAATCCAAGTAACTACTATCTCTTTACAGATTTCCTACCTCAAGTTAAATTATCCATTATCCTATTTCTTGATCCTGGCAAAGTGGTTCCAATTCTAACCCCTACCTTATTGATTATTAAACCCTATCGACTGTATGCATTGACATCTTTTTTTCTTAAACATGTTGCTATCCTCTTTTCTAGCCAATACCCTTAGGCCCTAATTTTGTTCTTGATAATCATCTATCTACTTCAAACCTATTACTGCTTCTTGATAGGCTTGTGCTTACTGCTCATGTCTCTGGAAAATTGACCGCTTTGGTTAACTTAATCTCCCAATAGAAAGCTTCATAATTAAGTAAATAGCTGAAATCCCATAAGAATAGGCCTTTTTTAAAGACGAGTTTATTAAGATCCTTAGACTAAACAAACTCTATTGCTATTTTTTGAGTCCCAACAAGGGATTCGAGATATCCAAATTACATTGTTCATAATAAAGTAATCAGCTCATTTTCCTTATGAAGACTAGATTATCTTCTGAATTGTGACATATGAGTGAGGATAAATGTAAATAAAAATATTTTTTCATCTATTTATGTATATACAACCTTAAATCTTATCATATGATGATCTTTTAGATAATACCATATGAACAACCTTCCATATAAGCATCGTTTATGTTTATGTGTCTATACATAAATTTGTCCATATGTTTAAGACATTATATCCATAAATATATGAATCTATATACCCATATTTATATAAATCCTACTAGATATTTTAAGTTCTGATTGGATTAGGTTCATACTTTCTCTTTAGCAAATTAGGGCAAGTCCCTGGACCGTAAGCATACGCCGCATTTAACAAAGAATAATTTGACATTGTGAGCTCACCATACAATTCCAGATGACACTTTGGGCTAAGAAAGTATTTCCTCTTATACATACAAAACTATGCTTGAGTTATTTGTAACTTCATTCGTTGTTACTATTGATTTACATCGGTTGTTCTCTTGTATTACAGTGTATCCTTTTATAGAGTCTTTGATTCTTTAGAGGTGAAGGGTCTTCTAAAATTCCTAAAAGGGGGATTAGTAAGACTCTTTTAGTTTACTATTGATAATCTTCCAGTATGCTAACCTTGAGGAGGGTATTGATCTGAGGGATTTTTCTCTTTCCTATTTCCAAGTATAGACAAGCTTCTAATCTAGTCTTCACTTATGTTGATGCTTCCTTTTATAGAGCTTTTTCTAAAAACCTGATTCAAAAATAAATAAACCAAATTATTTGGTTGATTTTTGTTAACAAAGGTATTACACTTGCCTAGAATTAAGATTCCACTGAACTAACATAAAACATACTCAAATCAAACATTTTTATAACAAAGACTTTGTATAATTACTTGTTACTTCCACTCTTGTTAGACTTCGCCTAGGTTGGAGGATCTAAAGAGAGTTTTTGCCTTTTCTTTATCCTTATCATGTTTCTTCCTTCCTCCAACCATACCTCCACTAAATCCTCCAACCCCGAGTCACTAAAATAGTCTCTATCTACTTCCCCTACCTCATCCTCATGCCAATATAAATAAAACTAGTTGTCTTTCTTAGGTGTTCTCACATGCATAAAGTTCATAAGGAAGTCCACATTCCTTTTTATGATTGGGAGTCTTAAAAACATCGTATTGACATCATCTATTACCAATATAGGGGAAGAGGGGACCGGTCTTTTGTCCAGCATGGGAAATTCATAGAATCTAGGTTCCAAAATCATTAGGTCCTTCGTTATATTTTGGATAACCTTATCTAGGTTTCCAAGGATTTTTCTCTTGAAAATACGGGCACATAGCCTGCCAATCTCTTCCTTCTCCCAAACCACCTGAACTTAGATTGAAATAAACATTGCAGGTATCTTTGTATTAACTATGTACCTATCATCTTTAGAAAGGAATTCCATATCTAATATATGATAGACCATTCACAGTATTAAGGGATGCATATTAAGCATAGTGGTCTTTAGTCTCCTAACTGAAATTTCTCCCCAAAAGGCAATTTGGGATCTGGAACTCACTAATTTAATAGGGTTCGACATTTTTGATAGAGAACCCTTTAAGAGGAGGTTGGTAAGAAGACACCCTTCCTAAATTATTTAAATAGGGATCTTATGTCTTTCTACATGCCTAAAGTGAGAGCATAATGTCTATAGAATTGCTAAGGGAAGAATCTTGATCGTTGGAATGTTAAACGACTAGCCAGTTCCTAAAACATATCTCTAAGAGGGATAAATCTTGATAAGTGGGGTCATTTCTAGGTAGGGATAAATTCCTTCTAAAGAGAAGTGGAGGTGGGTATAAATAGGAACTGAGAAGAGGGATATCTATCGGTCCTGACTCTTGGTCTTCTCCCCAGTCTATGTTGCCTAAAATCCTCGAAGGGCTTCCGATTTAATTTAATTCCTTAGTAATAACTAGTGTCCTTCTATTGTGTGATTACCTTTTTAGGCATTAATCTAATTCCCTCTTACATTTTATGATTGCTAGGGATTTCCAAAAAAATTTAGTATAAGTCCAATGATATTATTCAAAATACTCAAGAAATAAAGTCAAGTATATTCAAATCACAATACCCAGAATCTATACACAATATAATTGTTCTTTCCATATCACCAAAAAAAACCTATTCATATCAGTCATCTAGTAACAGTGTTTGTGGAATTTCAAGTTTTGTACAAAATATAGCCAGTAGCTCTTAATAACATATCTTATATGCTATACTATATATTCGAGGAACTTAAAAACTTTCTAAGTTGCATCACTAATATGATAAAACTACACAAAATCAAAAATATCTTCGCTACTGGTTTTCATATGCATATTTACTCCTTGTTAATTATGTTGCAGCTCCATTCTTCACCATTATGCTTTAGGATGACAATGATTTCCTCATCCTCTATATCTTCATAAGTATTACGAGAGCTCTTTTTTACAGATGGCACCACAATCCTCACATTATTTAGTTCTTCTTCATTGAATTCCTCTGGAATATTGTATCACTCAATTCTCCAGTAGTCCAGCACCCAGTCCAGCTCCACTGGTTCTTTGAGAACCATTTTATCAGGAAATCTAAATTCCTTCGCATCTCTGGCCAATGCTTGTCAAAGTTGTCTTCATCTTTGAAGACCATCATAGGAATACACTAGGAGTTGGGGATGGAGGGTAGGTCTACCACATCAGTTCTCATATATATCTCTGGAAAGGGTATAGATAAGTCTTTGTCTATACCATATACTGCCTTCTCTCAGCTGGTCAAACATTCTTCTTTGAATATTATCTTTGCCGCTGAGATAATGTCTTCTTTCTCAACCCCATTGAAAGCAGCGAGCGTGATGAAAAGCCCTACTCCGTGGCCATTAAATCGAATTGAAAATTTTTTGTCAAAATTGTAATCACTTAGACCCTTTTCAAGTTCTCTGTGGGCTACGTCCGATGGGGGGTTCAGGATTCCATTCCACCTTTCTGATTTAATCGTTCCCCTAAATGCCATTTGTCTATTATCTTTGAGAGGGAAGGTTACAATTCTTGACTCCATTCTTAACAAAGGGAGATGACTGCACAAGCCTCAATTACTTTGTTATTAATTTGAAGACTTCTTTTTGAGCTCTATCTAATGACTTAATTTCTTTTAATTTCTATGGTGATGTGATCTTAGTCGAATCGTGACCTTCTTAATTACTCGATCTTCTTACATCATGCCATAGTACTGGGTGATTTTGAGGAGAGATTGCCACCGATAAAGTTGATTACCCAAAAGGACTTCTCCTTATAAGACAACTAAGTTGGTGATTCTCTAATTTAGCGGGGAGGAAAAATTTACAATTTTGCAAAAGTTCCTAAAATCTTAACTGATATCATACTAGATTTCCTCATATCAGTGTTGGGAAAGGTGATTTCTTAAAGGCTTCTCGGGATTTACAGAGATTAGGAAATAACTCCAGGATCCTGATAAAAGTTTATTGTATAAAGCAATAAATTTAATTATAGCTCTTGCTTTTACGATCCTAATTAATTTTTAAAGGGGGTGTTCTTATATGAATACAAGATGTTATTTAATGATTAAAGAAAGGACATTGTCCTTTCCTAGTTCATCATTACCATTTCTACCTTCATAGATCTTGGGAAATTTAAATGGTTCTCGAGCTCTCTTATACATTCAGTGGGTATTAATTACAAGGCCAACAAGCAAGTATTATTTAGGAGAGTTAAACTTTACTAAAGGGTTGAAATAGTAGTTCCCTTTAATATCCCTAAAAGAGTATAAGATGATGGTCTACTATACTTAACATTGTTGTTAAATTGTTAATGTCTATATTTTCCTATAACATCTTTTTTATTTTAAATGCCTCTTATACAAATCTATCTCACCTACTGCCAATCATTTAGGACTATTACCTTCATATGGTTTCCTCAAAATAGCTAAGGTTTTATTGTTAGCTTTCCTCTTCCCATATTTTGTCCAATTTCCAAAGGGAGATCCTTCTCCTGATCCAAGAAGTTAACCTACTCCTAAAAGACTATCCTACACCTATGCTGGAGCTAAGGGTTTCCTTATCAATTCCATCTGCTCCATTTTTTTCCAATTGATCTGCTATTTTATTTCCTTCTCTATATATATGGTTTATTGTATAATGCAAAATGGTAGATAAAATTTTTATTATTTTTTCTACCAATCCATTAAGAAACCAATTCGGAGTTGCTCCTTGTCTTACCGCATTAATAATTAAAGTTGAATCTCCTTCGATTTCTACCTTCTCTAATTTAAGCTTATTGCATAACCTTAGACCTTCTAATAGAGCATATAATCCTTCGTAATAATTATTAGATTCTATCCCTAGGTACAATGATTTTCTCACTATCTTACTTCCATTCCAATTAAAGATGCAACATCATGCCCCCGCTTCCCCTAGATTACCCCTTAATGCTCCATCAAAACTGATTTTTTACCACCCTTTCGCTAGTGGTAGCCAAACACAACAAGCCCTTTGTTTTTGCCTCCTCTCTATTATTGCCCATAAAGGGAGCAATTTTTAGACCATGCTAATTTTTCCTTAGGAAGTTGTCACTGTGTGAGAAGGTCTTATCCTTTCTGCCCAACATATTCCTACTATTTCCTACTTCCACTATACAAGCTTCTAATTTAATCAGAAATTGCTTTATTTTTAACTTTGAATCTTTCAATATTCTCTTGTTTCTTTCCTTCCATATCTCCCAAATTAGCATTGAGGGAGCAATTTTCTATATTTTTCCACATAGGTCATTACTTTCCTTCCTTGTCCAGCTCTTTAGAAGTCCTATTATGTCATTTTGAAGAGTAGATTGCCAATTTAGTTTTTCCATCATCCATTTCAAATATTTATTCAAAAACTCACACCCTATCAATAAATGATCCACATCTTCATTCTCCTTTTCACAAAGAGCACATCTTGATAGCCCATTAAAACCTATTTTAGTTAACCAGTCTATTGTAAGAATTCTTTTTTGCAAGGCTGCCCATGTAAACATCCCTACTTTAGGCAAACAATCTTTGTGCCAACATAGGTCTATCGAGAGATATGTTTTCCTAGTTAAATTCTTTTGGAGAAGATCATAACCTTCTTTAGCACTATATTTCCCATTTTTAGCTTTTGCCCAAATAATTGTATCTTCCCCTCTTCTTGGAGTTATAGTTGTATTTTTTAAGGTCTCTTCAAGGAGGTCTAAAAATCTCCTAGGGAGATTCAAATGATCTAATAGTTTCCATTTCCATCCTTCTTTCCTTTCATCATCAAAGAATTCAATATAATCCTTTAAGTAACAACCCATTGAAGATATAGCTAGATCTATTGATCTGTCATCTGTTAATATAGATCTCAATGGAGGGTATGCTCCCCAAGAGTCATCCCAGAAGAGAGCCTTATCCCCTTCTTTAACATCCCATGAGAGCCCCATCGTAATACCTATCTCTACATTCCTTTATAAAATTCCATATTCTGGAACCTTTAGGCAAGGATTGAGTTCTACAAATACTTAAGTTATCTTTCCCTTCTAGCTATTTAAATCTTAAGATCCTAACCCACTTAGCATCTGGGGTTTTAATCATGTTCCATACAAGTTTGGCACCTAAGGCTTTGTTTTGGAGTGAGATGTCCTTGATACTAAGCCCACCGTCCTCTTTTTTCTACAAATGGTGTCCCGTGCAATCAAAACCATTTTTTATTTCTCCCATGTTCCCTGCCAAAAGAAGGATCTCATATTTTTCACAAGTTTCTCTTTTATGCCTTCAGGGAGCCTAAAGCACATCATTTGGTAGATGGGTAAAGCTAAAAGGACTGATTTAATCATTAGGGCCCTTCCAGCACTAGATAGCCATTTGCCTTTCCATGATGCGGCTTTCTTATCCATGTTGTTAAAAATTTCTCTCCACACTTTAGTTGACCTTATCCCCTTATCCAATTGAAACCCCAGATATTTACAAAATTAAAAGGGAATGTACCTATTTTAAAATTTAAAATCCTACAGATAGCAATTTCTACTTCTCTTTTAGTATTTAGGAAAAATTATTTGATTTATCCTCATTTATTCTTTGACTGGAGGTAGTAGTATAAGACTCAAGAAGGTTATGAAGGGAAATAGCCTCATTTGTACTTGCTTCTCTAAATAGAAGGGTATCATCTACAAATTGTTGGTGGATGCTTGCTTCTAATTCTGAGGTGATCTTTATTCCCCTAATTCTATTTTCTGCCCTAGCTATGGAGATTGATCTCCCCAAAGCCTCCACCAAAATGATAAAAAGAAAAGGTGACAATGGATCTCCTTTCTTTAAGCCTCGAGAATTTCTAAAGAATCCTATTGTGGATCCATTTATCAGTACTGACATGTGTGGTCCCAAGATACACTCAAAAATTATATTGACCCATCTTTTTGAAAAGCTAAACGCTTCCAAACATTTACATAGGAATTTCCAGTCTACTTTATCATAGGCTTTCTGTATATCTAGCTTAATAAGCATGCTTGGTGTTTTATTGTGTTGAATTGAATGAATAGATTTTTGTGCTATGATCACTCCTAAAATTGATCTACCCAGAACAAAACATGTCTTCTCCTCTGAAATAATAGCTAGTGGGAGAGGCTTTAATCTATTTGCAAGGGCCTTCGTCAGGAGTTTATATAAAGTGTTAAAGAGGGATATTGGTTTGAAATCATTAAGACTGTCTCCATCAATTTTCTTTGGGATCAATGCTAGGAAGGTGTTGTTAATTTCATTCAACTGTTTCCCATAATTTATCATCCCTTCAAGAGCCCCTAATATCTCTGGACCAATTATAGACTAACATTTTTGATAGAGGGTAAAAGCATGATAGTGTGTCACCCTTTCGGCTAACTCGGTCGACTCAACCGAGTGCCTCTCGGCCGAGTAGAACTCAATCGAGTCCTCTTCGGCCAAAGAAAGGGAAGTGCCACGTGGCGCCAAATGGCACCTACATGGCGGGATGGACTCAGCCGCGTAGGACTCGGTCGAGTCTACCCGTCCCCATAAGTAGCCCCGCGAACGCCCAAAGCCCCTCATTTGAACATTGAGGGGCTAAGGATAGGCGACCTAGAGGGAGCGATAGTGCAACTCGGCCGAGTTTGAGGTAGGTTTTTTGGCTTTTTTATAAAAAATTTTGTTTGTGTTTTTTAATTTTTTTTTCATATATTGTTTAAATGTTTTTTAATTATTTTTTTAATATTTATATGCAAAAAAAAGGTCAATTTTTTTAATAAGCATTGTATTTACCTTTAAAAATGTACAAAATCAACACATAAAACTTAAACGTACAAACCTAAATCCTAAGAAAACATATATATAATTTAAGTAAAACTGAAACTAAAACTTTTAAAAACATGTAATAGGACCTACCCTTAAGACATTTAATAAGACCATTAAAACCTAACAGGATGGACCCAATTATAAGACCCAATACTTGACTTTATAGTACCAATTAAAACATAATGGACTATCTACTCTTACTGACCTAATAGGACCACTTAAGACTTAATTGTACCACTTAAGACTTAACATCCACTGAATAGGACCTATTAGGACCCTTAAGACCTAATAGGACCACTTAATACCTAATAGAACTTAATAGGTCAAAATAGTTCACCCTTAAGAACCAATAAGACCTAATTAAGACCCTTAACACCCAATGTGACCCTTAAGACCCAATAAGACCCAATAAGACCTTTAAGACCTAATAGGATCCTTAATACCCAATAGGACCTAATTAAGACCCTTAAGACGAGCTCATAAGACCCTTAAGACCCATAAGACCAAGTTACTCAAGACCTAATTAAGACTCTTAAGACCCATGAACCCCTTTCGAGATTATTAGATATTTTCACCATTTCTTTTAAAGTATTTAATTTAAATATAATGTTTTTCCCTCCCTAGTTATGGAAATTTGTACAAATTAATTTTTCTCATGTGTGTAAAGTAAATATGTACATAAATATGCATTCAAATTAGTAAATATGCGTGCATGAATTTGTTCTAGTACACCATGATTGAATACATGTGTAAATGCCTAAGTTTAAATTATGTTTTTAAATATTTAAAAATATTACATGTACATATGTAAATGTATGAATTCAAATGTTTAATTTAATATTTAATTTATATTATGTACAAATGCATTTAAAAATTAGTTCATGTGTGTTTATAAATGTATGTATATGTGCATGTGCCTACTTGCAACGAGCATTTTTTATCTATCTAGATCTAGATATATATATTACCTTTGTGTGCACATCATTCATGGCTTCTAGTGGTTCAGATCAGAGTATCCATAATAGTCAGGGATCACAAGCTCCCTCAGACCAAGATAGTACCTAGGCCCCACATAGTAGAGATAGTCGTAGAGATGAGACTATCTCTAGGATGCAGGCCACTCTAACTACGTTAGAGCGAACACTACAGAATAGTACTACTCTCCCTAATAGGGAGAAATTGACATCTATACGCACTGAGCTCATGAGTATGATTCAGAAGGCTCAATCATACAATCCATATGATGATGTATCGATTGATGCTTTTTATTATAGCCTATCTAGCACTGTCATAGGGATAGTAGGTTGGAAGACAGTTGATTCAAATGTTTCAGTCACTCAGGTTAAGAACATGTTTGACACCCATTACATCAAGAAGAGGGTGATTCGAGCATATAGGGTCACAAAATGTACAGATGACATAGTGGCCCCTTTTATATATCCTAGATGGTTAGCAGCACATCATATGTGGCCCCAAAAGGATGAGGTGCCACTATATTTCTACAAACAATTGTTTGCAGAGTTTCATTTGGGCTACGATGTTGACTACATAGATCTACCTCCACATGCTGGTTAGGGTTGGGGGAGATATCAGGATAAGAGTAGATGACCCAATATACCACAGCCCCCTAGTAAGAGGGAATTGGTGGGTCAAAACCTTTTGGTTCTTCCAAAAAGTTTGGAGACCTACACTGGAGCTGGACAGGTTGCAGTTGAGGACACACGTTTAGATATGTATTCTAGCATTGCCACCATTGCAACTCAGGTCGAGCAGTTTTCATTTGATCATGTGGGTAGGTACATGCTTCGATCATAGATGAGTGCAGGTGTATCACCATCTAGTCCATTTTATGACTCGTACATCAGATTTGATCTTCCTACTCTAGATGAGATAGGATGACTAACCGAGGATCGCATGTGTGAGATTAGTGGTATGTTAGTGAGTGATCTCATGGCTGCTTACCAGAGGATTTATGCATTGCATGGGATTGAGCCGCACAATATGCATAATTTCATTAGAGGAGGACAGTGTCGTAGATCCTCCATAGGCAATAGTCGAGGATAGGGCTCAGATGCAGAGGCAGGTTCCTCTAGACATAGTGTGGATGATCTTACACCGCCTCCACAACATACATAGGCTCCCACACAACAGACACAGGCTACGACCTCACAAGTTCACAGTAGATTCTCAGATTTGCTTATGGACGAGGCCATTGATCCTGATGTAGTGTCCTTGCACTCTTCTGAGTTATCCGACCTTGGACGTGCATTACAACAAGTACAAGAATCTGGATTTAATTTCAATTTATATAGATATACATGTGTACATATAGTTCTATATTTAAATTTAAATTTATTTAAATGTGGTACGTGACATTGCGACATGTGTTGCATATGGAGATTTAGAGGAGCCCGTTGATCTGATTCATCATGATACAGAGGTACACAAATAATTTAAAAATTAAATTTTATAATTTATTTACATTTCAAGTTCTTATATATATATATATATATATATATATATATATATATATATATATATATATATATATATATATATACATACATACATACATACATACATACATACATACATACATACATACATACATACATACATACATGTGTGTGTGTGTGTGTGTGTGTGTGTGTGTGTGTATGTATGTATGTATGTATGTATGTATGTATGTATATTTACATTTACAGACTCAGGTCCAGCAGGACGAGGATCCACACATGCCCGAACATCTAGCACGTGATGGCGATCATTAACGTAGTTCATGTTCATAGATTTAGATCTATGGCATTGATTTTGATCTAGAGTACACATGTACTAGAGAGTATTTATGTTACGTTGATCTCTAGATATGTTTTACATTGACCTAGATATATGCTTCACATTGATATATGTAGACATTTGTACATTTATATATATAGGTCCATTTGTATATTGATCTATTTACATCGATACATGTTTGGATTTTGTGATATCTAGACATTTACATTGATAGATACATGTTTTGATTTTTTGATGTAGACATTTATATTGATGTACACATGTTTGATCTTTTTGCACGATATATCTCTAGACATTTACATTGATATGTACATGCACATGTTTTGTACATTGATCTATTTTTTCATTGATACATGTTTGGATTTTGTGATATATATATATATATATATATATATATATATATATATATATATATATATATATATATAAACATTGATGTACATGTTTGATTTTTGAGATATATATATGTACATTTACATTGATATGTAGGTGCATGTTTTGTATATTGATCTATTTGTACATTGATACATGTTTGGATTTTGTGATATATATAGACATTTAAACATTGATGTACATGTTTGATTTTTGAGATATATAGACATTTGCATTGATATGTACGTGCATGTTTTGTATGTTGATCTATTTGTACATTGATACATGTTTGGATTTTGTAATTGAAGCCAAAAATTAATTGATCTTTAAAATTAATCTTTAATTTATGTTCAATCTTTCATCAATCTTACTAAAAAATCTTTAATCAATTGAAAGTTTAAATCAATCTTTAAAATCTAACTTTAAAATTAATCTTTAATTTCAATGTTCAATCTTTAATCAATCTTAGAAATTCAATCTATAGGTAGAATCAATATAATCAATTTATTTAATAAGACCCCTTAAGCCCTATTATGCACCCTTAAGCCCTATCTAGATCAATTAATTGAAAACTAATTAATCAATCTTACTGAAAAATCTTTAATGAATTGAAAGTTTAAATCAATCTTTAAAATCTAACTTTAAAATTAATCTTTAATTTCAATGTTCAATCTTTAATCAATCTTAGAAATTCAATCTATAGGTAGAATCAATACAATCAATTTATTTAATATAGATCCTTAAGACCTAACATGACCTGATAGGATCCCTTAAGACCCCTTAAGACCTAAAAAGACCTAACATGACCCCTTAAGCCCTTAAGTACCCAACATGACCCCTTAAGACCTAAAAAGACCTAACATGACCCCTTAAGCCTTAACATGACCCCTTAAGACCCCTTAAGACCTAACATGACCCCTTAAGTACCTAACATGACCCCTTAAGCCCTTAAGTACCTAACATGACCCCTTAAGACCTAAAAATACTTAACATGACCCCTTAAGCCCATAAGTACCTAGCATGACCCCTTAAGCCCTAACATGACCCCTTAAGCCCTCAAGTACCTAACATGACGCCTTAAGACCTAAAAATCCCTAACATGACCCCTTAAGTACCTAGCATGACCCCTTAAGCCCTAACATGATCCCTTAAGCCCTTAAGTACCTAACATGACCCCTTAAGCCCTTAAGTACCTAGCATGACCCCTTAAGACCTAAAAATACCTAACATGACCCCTTAAGCCCTTAAGTACCTAACATGACCCCTTAAGCCCTAACATGACCCCTTAAGCCCTTAAGTACCTAGCATGACCCCTTAAGCCCTAACATGACCCCTTAAGCCCTTAAGTACCTAACATGACCCCTTAAGACCTAAAAAAACCTAACATGACCCCTCAAGCCCTCAAGTACCTAGCATGACCCCTTAAGTACCTAACATGACCCCTTAAGACCTAAAAAGACCTAATATGACCCCTTAAGCCCTAACATTCAACCCCTTAACCCCTTAAGTACCTAACATGACCCCTTAAGCCCTTAAGTACCTAACATGATCCCTTAAGCTCTAACATGACCCCTTAAGTACCTCACATGACCCCTTAAGCCCTAACATGACCTAATATGATCTAATATGATCTAATAAGACCTAACATGACCCCTTAAGCCCTAACATGACCTAACATGACCTAATATGATCTAATAAGACCTAACATGACCCCTTAAGCCCTAACATGAGCTAAAATGACCTAATATGATCTAATAAGACCTAACATGACCCCTTAAGCCCTAACATGACCTAACATGACCTAATATGACCTAACAAGACCTAATAAGACCTAACAAGATGTAATATGACCTCACATGACCTAATAAGACCCCTTAAGACCTAACATGACCCCCTAAGACCCCTTAAGACCTAACATGACCCCTTAAGCCCTAACATGACCTAATATGACTTAATATGATCTAATATGACCTAACATGACCCTTAAGCCCTAACATGACCTAACATGACCTAATATGACCTAACAAGACCTAATAAGACCTAACAAAACCTAATATGACCTCACATGACCTAATATGACCCCTTAAGACCTAAAAAGACCTAACATGACCCCTTAAGCCCTAACATGACTTAATATAATCTAATATGACCTAACATGACCCCTTAAGCCCTAACATGACCTAATGATGCAGGAGCATCCTGGGTGTAAGAGCAATCTTGCATCACCCAAAAATATTTCTATTTTTATATTCAATAAGGGTTTCTTTTTGTGTAGAGCTGCTATTTATGGAAAGTTACTATTTTTGGTAATTTTCGTATGTGCTCAGAATGATCTGATTTCTTTCTTGGAGGTTCATTTTGGTTTTATAAGTCTGTCAGTAAAGTTTTATTGCCAGATCAAGTGTATATTGGAAGATATTGAAGATTTTCGGTATTGGCAGCAGGGTACAGAAACTTCGAACTCAGTTTTGAAGGCTTTAGAGGCCTCGGATGAGGTCGAATTTTGGGCTGAATGAAGCTTGCTTAATTCAGGCGTTGTAGAGCGCTTCGTGGCGTTTCTGAAATGGGGTTATAATAGCCGATCGGGTCAACTGGTGATGACTTATGGTCTTCGGAAGTTGGGCCACCTGAAATGGCGAAAAATAATTTTCTTCAAAATTTCTGTTCGGGTTTCAAAGGTTATCTTGAGCCGACTATGATGTAATAAAATGTAAAATAAAATAATTCTAAGTTTGGTCGGCCTTATTGGCTAAAATTCTGGAACCTTCCCAGGCGGTGGATAATTGCCTATATAAGGAAGGCTGTATTATTGTCTTAGGCAGTTCAGAATAGTTCTGGGCAGTAGATCTGGGCAATAATTCGAGGCTTTGTCCTACAGAATATTGTAAAGGAATGCCCATGTGGCTTTGCATATTGTAATTCTGAAAGTTTGTAATTCCACATTTGTGGAGATAATAAGAAGCCAATTTTTTGTTCTTGCATATTACTGTTGTTGTTTCTCTATTTCTGTTATGTGTTTGTGGTATTAAGGGGAGCACCCTTCATCAAGTGGTATCAGAGCCAGGTTTTCTTGAGTGTGTAAACAGATCGCCAACTGTGAGGCAGTTTGCACCAGGACCGTGGTTAGGGTTTCAGTGCGCATCGCGAAAATGCCTCCACGAAGAGAACGTGGCAGAAGACCTGGTGCTGTGACACCTGAGGTTAGAGAGCTGCAGAGACAAGTGCGAGCATTGCAAGAAGAGATTCGCAGAGGAATGAATCTTAATGTCAGAGACGAAAGTGAGGATGAAGCCGAAGAAGAATATCAAGAAGGAGAAGTTGAAATTGTGAACCAGGAGGAAGAAAGACTTTTTCGGGCGATTTCCAAGATTGGGAAAAGACCTAAGATTGAGGTTCCTACATTTTCTGGAAATCTTAACCCAGAGGAATTGATCGACTGGATCAATGAATGTGAGGAATATTTTGAGTACGAAGATGTTGAGGATCCTGATAGGGTCAAATTTGCGAAGGCCAGACTGAAAGGTCATGCGAAGATCTGGTGGCAAGAAATTCAATTAGAGCGAAATAGAAGAGGGAAAGATAAAATCACAAGATGGGATCGGATGGTGGATAAATTGAAGCGACAGTTCATTCCTGTTGATTATGAGCTTGACCTACTGAAGAAAATGCAGAGTTTGAAGCAAGCAGGAAGATCTGTTCAGGAGTATATACAGGAGTTCTATCGACTCCTCATCAGAACAGGCCATGCAGAAGCTGATAAGGAGAAAGTTGCCCGATACCTTAATGGGTTAAGGCCAAGCATTCAGGAGGAGTTGAATCTGGTTCGAATGAACAGTATTGAGGAGGCATACCAATTTGCCCTAAAAGTAGAGGAAAAGCTGAACAAGAAGTTCGAGAGTAGACAAAACGGAAGAGGTCGCGGGGGACGATCTGGTGGACGGTCATATGGTGGCCGAAATGAGGATCTGAAAAAGAAGGATGAGGCCAGTAGTAGTCAGAATCAGCGAGGAAATAATTCCAATCGCTTCCAGGATCAGAATAATAGAGATCAGAGAGGAAGAGGAAGAGGACAAGGATCTGGAAGAGGTGGCTTCCGTGGAACATGTTTTCATTGTGGAGAAGAAGGTCATAGGGCATTTGAATGTCCTCAGCGCCAAGGCAGAACAGACAGGAGAAATGAAGGCCAGGCCAGAGTTGCATATGTAGATGAAGATGCCAGATCATCAAATTCTGAAGATGCTGAAAGAGGAGAAACGTTGATTAACAGAAGAGTCCTGTTGAGTGGTGAGAATGAACCTGAGCAAAGGAGGAGCCTGTTTCGCACCAGGTGCAAGTGTGAAGGTAAATGTTGTGATGTGATTATTGATAGTGGAAGCACTGACAATTTGGTGTCAGAAGAGATGGTGACAAAGTTGAAGCTCAAGAGACAGAAACACCCACATCCATATCGGATTGCCTCGGTACAGGATGACCACAAGGTCATGGTCAATGAACAATGCCTAGTGAAGTTCAAGATTGGCGGATACCAAGATGAGGTATTGTGTGATATCATATCTATGGATGCATGTCATATGTTATTGGGTAGACCGTGGCAGTTTGACAGATGTTCTGTACATGATGGTCGTGCGAATACCTATTCCCTGACAAAGGATGGAGTGCGGCATAAGCTAAAGCCATTGAAGGAGACTGAAGAAAAGGTATGTGGTAATGCAAGGATAACTTTTGTTGATGGAAGAAATTTCCTAGATGGTATGAGGCATGAGCATGTATGTTTTGCTTTAATTCCAAAAGCTGGTAAAGAGGAAGTAGAAGATGTTCCTGTAGAAGTTGCGGATTTGTTGAATGAGTTTCAGGATATTGTATCCGATAATGTGCCTGATGGATTACCACCAGTCAGGAAGATCAGTCATCAGATGGACTTGATCCCAGGAGAGAGTTTACCGAATAAGGTAGCGCACAGAATGACACCTGCAGAAAGTGAGGAGTTGAACAGACAAGTACATGAACTGCTACAGAAAGGATTGATCCGTGAGAGTCTGAGTCCCTGTGCTGTACCAGCGGTATTAGCACCAAAGAAGAATGGAGAGTGGAGGATGTGTACAGATTCTAGGGCAATAAACAAGATCACAATCAAGTACAGGTTTCCATTGCCACGAATGGATGATATTATGGACTGTTTGAGTGGAGCTGTGTATTTTTCAAAGATAGATCTGAAAAGTGGATATCATCAGATTCGGATCAGAGAAGGGGATGAATGGAAGACTGCCTTCAAGACAAAGGAAGGACTGTATGAGTGGTTAGTCATGCCTTTTGGGCTAACCAATGCACCGAGCACTTTCATGCGGCTCATGAACGAGGTTCTGAAAGAATTTCTGGGTAAGTTTGTCATTGTTTACCTAGATGATATTTTGATCTTTAGTAAGACATTGGATGAGCATATGATGCATATTCGTATGGTGTTTGAGAAGTTGAGAGAAGAGAAATTGTTGATTAATTTGAAGAAGTGCAGTTTTGTGAAGAAAGAGTTAGTGTATTTGGGATTTGTAGTTTCAGCAGAAGGTCTAAAAATGGACCCAGAGAAGGTACAGGCTATCCTTGAATGGCCTACTCCAAGGAGTGCTACTGAGGTAAGATCTTTTCATGGTCTAGCTAGCTTTTACAGAAAGTTTATCAGAAATTTTAGCAGTATTTGTGGACCCTTGACTAAAACAATGAGAGGGGATAGGAAAGAGTTTAAGTGGACTAATGGGGCAGAAAAGAGTTTTCAATTGTTGAAACAAAAAGTTACAGAACAACCAGTTTTAGCACTTCCAGATTTTAATAAGGTGTTTCAAGTAGATTGTGATGCTAGTGGTACTGCAATAGGAGCCGTTATGAGCCAAGAAGGTAAACCTATTGCTTATTTCAGTGAGAAATTAAATGATGCCAAGAGAAAATATTCTGTTTATGATCAGGAATTTTATGCTATAGTTCAGGCATTGAAAAAGTGGAGGCACTATCTGCTTCCTAAGGAGTTTGTTTTGTATACTGATCATCAAGCTTTGCAATATTTGAATAGTCAAGGAAAATTGAATCAAAGGCATTTGAAATGGGTTGAGTTTTTGCAGAGTTATACATTTGTTTTGAAACACAGGAGTGGAAAGTCTAATAGGGTTGCAGATGCTCTTAGCAGAAGGCAACTATTGCTGACAGAAATGCAGATTGAAGTGGTTGGGTTCAAGGAACTCAAGAATTTGTATCCAGAGGATCCTGATTTTGGTGAAGCTGGGAAAGATTGTACAGAACCTGTTACTCTAGACAGGACAAAATGGTTGGATTTCATCATCCAGGATGATATGCTATTCAGAGGGAGTCAGTTGTGCATTCCACGAAGTTCTATGAGGGAGAATCTCATCAAGGAGAAGCATAGTGGAGGATTGGCTGGACATTTTGGTCGTGACAAAACCCTTTCTTTGGTTAGTGAAAATTATTATTGGCCACAATTGCAGCAAGATGTGAAGAAGTTTGTACAGAGTTGCAGAGTATGTCAGATGGCGAAAGGAGTGAAGCAGAATACAGGGTTGTATCAACCATTACCTATACCAGAGAAGCCTTGGGAGGATATCAGTATGGACTTTGTTCTTGGTTTACCGAGGACACAGTGGGGACACGATTCAATTTTTGTGGTAGTTGACAGATTTTCAAAGATGGCACATTTCATTCCCTGCAAGAAGACTAATGATGCTGTTCATGTAGCAGAATTGTTTTTCAGAGAAGTAGTGAGACTTCATGGTTTGCCAAAGACCATAGTTTCAGATCGGGACACTAAGTTTGTTGGGTATTTCTGGCGTACATTATGGAAGAATTTGAAGACAGGTTTGAAGTTCAGTTCATCACATCATCCACAGACTGATGGACAAACAGAGGTGGTGAACAGGAGTTTGGGAAATTTGCTGAGATGTTTGGTTGGAGATAAGCCAACAGGATGGGATTTGATTTTACCACAGGCAGAATTTGCATACAATAATTCTATCAATAGGAGCACTGGTAAATCACCATTCCAGATTGTATATGGAAGTAGTCCAAGAAATGCATCTGAGTTGAGAAAGATAGATAAAGGAGAAATAAGTAGTGCTGAAGCTGAAGATTTTGCAGAACACTTGAAGAACATCCATGAGGAGGTGAGGAAGCATATTACCAAGATGAACGCACAGTATAAGGCTAAGGCAGATGAGAAAAGGAGGTATAAGAAATTTCAGGTTGGTGATGAAGTCATGGTTCATTTGCGGAAGGAGCGGTTTCCAGTTGGTACATATAACAAGCTGAAAATGAAGAAGTTTGGACCATGTAGGATACTGAAGAAACGTGATTCAGGAAACGCATATGAGGTAGAATTACCTACTGAGCTAAATATTTCGCCAGTGTTTAACATTTCAGATCTGACAGAGTATCATGAAGGAGGTGTTGAAGATGAGATCACGGCAGCACAGTGGAGTATTCCAGCAACTAGTTCAGACACTAAGGAGATCGAAGATATACTGGACAGTCGTGTTGGCAGAAGCACAAGGAACAGGACATATGAAAAATATCTGGTCAAGTGGAAAGGACGGCCTATTGAAGATTCATCATGGCTGACAAAGGAGGAGGTTAGCCATCTTGGTTTTCCTCTGCACACCTGAGTCGTGACAGGGTCACTTCTCAAATTACCCCGGGTGTCTGATGCAGGAGCATCCTGGGTGTAAGAGCAGTCTTGCATCACCCAAAAATATTTTTATTTTTATATTCAATAAGGGTTTCTTTTTGTGTAGAGCTGCTATTTATGGAAAGTTACTATTTTTGGTAATTTTTGTATGTGCTCAGAATGATCTGATTTCTTTTTTGGAGGTTCATTTTGGTTTTATAAGTCTGTCAGTAAAGTTTCATTGCCAGATCAAGTGTATATTGGAAGATATTGAAGATTTTCGGTATTGGCAGCAGGGTACAAAAACTTCGAACTCAGTTTTGAAGGCTTTAGAGGCCTCGGATGAGGTCAAATTTTGGGCTGAATGAAGCTTGCTTAATTCAAGCGTTGTAGAGCGCTTCGTGGCATTTCTGAAATGGGGTTATAATAGCCGATCGGGTCAACTGGTGATGACTTATGGTCTTCGGAAGTTGGGCCACCTGAAATGGCGAAAAATAATTTTCTTCAAAATTTCTGTTCGGGTTTCAAAGGTTATCTTGAGCCGACTATGATGTAATAAAATATAAAATAAAATAATTCTAAGTTTGGTCGGCCTTATTGGCTAAAATTCTGGAACCTTCCCAGGCGGTGGATAATTGCCTATATAAGGAAGGCTGTATTATTGTCTTAGGCAGTTCAGAATAGTTATGGGCAGTAGATCTGGGCAATAATTCGAGGCTTTGTCCTACAGAATATTGTAAGGGAATGCCCATGTGGCTTTGCATATTGTAATTCTGAAAGTTTGTAATTCCACATTTGTGGAGATAATAAGAAGCCAATTTTCTGTTCTTGCATATTACTGTTGTTGTTTCTCTATTTCTGTTATGTGTTTGTGTTATTAAGGGGAGCACCCTTCATCACCTAACATGACCTAATATGACCTAAAAAGACCTAATAAGACCTAACAAGACCTAATATGACCTCACATGACCTAATAAGACCCCTTAAGACCTAACATGACCCCTTAAGACCTAAAAAGACCTAACATGACCCCTTAAGCCCTAACATGACCTAATATGATCTAATATGACCTAACATTACCCCTTAAGCCCTAACATGACCTAACATGACCTAATATGACCTGACAAGACCTAATAAGACCTAACAAGACCTAATATGACCTCACATGACCTAATATGACCTAATATGACCCCTTAAGCCCTAACATGACCTAACAAGACCTAATATGACCTCACATGACCTAATAAGACCCCTTAAGACCTAATAGGACCCTTGAAGACCTAACATGACCCCTTAAGCCCTAACATGACCTAACAAGACCTAATATGACCTCACATGACCTAATAGGACCCCTTAAGACCTAATAGGACCCTTGAAGACCTAACATGACCTAATAAGACCTAACATGACCTAATATGACCTAATATGACCTAATATGACCCCTTAAAACCTTATAAGACCTAAAAGACCTAATATGACCTAATATGACCTAATAAGACCTAACATGACCCCTTAAGACCTAAAATGATCCCTTAAGACCTAATTTGACCTCACATGAGCCCTTAAGGACCGAACATGACCTAATATGACCTAATAAGACGTAATATGACCTAGCATGACCTAACATGACCTAACATGACCTAATATGACCTAATACATGACCTAAAAGACCCCTTAAGACCTAATATGACCTCACATGACCTAATAAGAGCCCTTAAGCCCTAACATGACCCCTTAAGCCCTAACACATGGCCCCTTAAGCCCTTAAGACCTAACATGACCCCTTAACCCCTTAAGACCTAACATGACCCCTTAAGACCTAAAAAGACCTAACATGACCCCTTAAGCCCTAAAAAGACCTAACATGACCCCTTAAGACCTAACATTCAACTAATAAGACCTAATATGACCCCTTTAGACCTAACATGACCTAATAGGACCCCTTAAGCCCTAACACATGACCTAATAGGACCCCTTAAGACCTAACATTCAACTAATAAGACCTGATATATGATATAGATTAAGACCTAAAATTCAAGTAGAAAGTAAATTGAAAGTTCTATTTAATCAATTAAAATTCAATTTACCTATCTAATCAATCTAATCAATAAATAAAAATTTATAGACTAGAAAGGTATTCAATTCAGGAAATCAATCTATTCTAATCAATTGAAAAAAGAATCAATCTAATTTCAATTTAAATTCAATTTAAATATAGACCTATCTAATCAATCTAATCAATCTAAAAAAAATATAGAAATATAGACCTATCTAATATTTATCTAATCAATCTAATCAATAAATTGAAATTAAAATTCAAGTAGAAAGTAAATTGAAAGTTCTAGAATCATTTTTTAAATTTAGTTTAAACCTATCTAATCAATGTGATCAAGTAGAAAGTAAATTGAAAGTTCTAGAGAGAGAGAGAGAGAGAGAGAGAGAGAAATATAGTTCATCAATTAAAATTCAATTCTGGTTTAATCTTTATCCATAAATTCAATCTAATCATAAATTTCAAATCAAATTTAAAGTCTACATATAAGTTTCAAATAGGATTTAAATTAAGTATGCACAAATTAAAATCCTTCAACCTAAAGCTCCTGATACATGTAGTTTGGATCCTCTCTATCCTTTATTATCTCCAAAAGTTTTTCATGCTCTTAAATAGGCAACTTCCACTTTTGGTTTTTACTTGACCCTTTTTTTGACACAGTTTCAAACTGCAATTTTGTCGCTATAACCAAGTGACTATAATGTAGAACTCTCTCTCCACGCATGTATTCAACAAATTAAATTCCATTTTTGTCGATCTTAGCTTGTTGATAATAGGTGCCTTCAATAACAATTGAACCGGTCATATATTTTTGTCCATCACCATCGACAACTTCTTCAAGAAACTTGTGTTTTTCCTTGGTGCATCTTAGTAGATAATAATCTACACCTTCTATATTCTCAAGATCCGCAACCACAACAAAAATATCACCTGCACAATTTATATTTATGTGTACAAGTAAATGTTAAATTTAAACCTCAAGAATATAATATATATCACAAATATACCGAGAAATAAAAAATACACACATGTAACAACTAAATCAGAAACACGTTCATAGTCAGCTAAATATATAGGATCATGGATGTCTATGACATTGTCATCATCTTCATAAGGAGGCATTCTAATTAACACTTTATGATCCTATTTTGAAACATATCCATTTGCAATATTAACACATTGACTCATTGTGTTGTTGTTAAGACAATCTTCACAAAAGCATGATTTATCTCTTAGTTGAATCAATGGAGGCTTCTATTGTCCCGTAGTCATCACTTGATGCAAACTTCTAATTCCAACAATTGATTGACAATTGTAGGGATTTGATCGATCAATATCTGGATTGGATGGATTGATATATAGATCTCAGTTTGAAATCATGAAAAATGTGAAATGTAATATATACACATTCATACATTGTGTAGTTCACATGAGCTATTATATATATATATATATATATATATATATATATATATATATATATATATATATATATATATATATATATATATATATATATATATATATATATATATATATATATATATATATATATATATATATATATATATATATATATATACATACAACAAGTTAAAACACACATGTGACAGACCTATATATAGTTTTTTGAATTTGAGTTTGAAAAATAAAAGTAAATTAAATAAATACCTATCACTTCCCAAAAGTAACGTTTGTTGTATTTTGTGTCTCGAGCAGTGAAATGATTTTGACACCATTCAACAATTTTCTTTGAATTATCTATCATGTTACCTAGAGAGATATATTTTTAACAATTTAGTATATATATATATACATGTGTACATGTAATGTAAAGTTTTAAATAGTCTAGTCAAGTAAACAAGTTGAATATCAAATTTATGTACACATACCTTGAAGTTCATGTTGTTGGAGTGCATGCTTCACACATGCTCCTGCTCCATCATGATCTCCTTTTCCATGTCCACTTTCAAAGAAGTTCCAAACAAACTTAGCGTTGTGTCTAGCATGTTGCATGGCTAACCAATTAAAGGCTTTTGCAGACTTAAATTGATCTACAATTTAAATAAATACAAAAATGTATTTATGTGACACATAAATATATCTAGAATTGAGAAAATTTAAAAGAAAATTTATAATGCACACGTACTTACCTGCACACCCATCAGACCAGATCCAATGTTGTGAAGCATTTATCCCATGACTCGCAAGATTGTTGAACAACATGTCGAAACAATGAGCCACGTAGCTCCTATCATGAACCCTGTCATCACTAATATAGAAATGAACCTCCTTGATGACAATGCGTTCATTTTGATCTATACCTTCTATCTCATCCAAATCGTATTGTACATATCTATAGGTCACATGCACAAATATTGCAACTTGATCAGAATGATAATATTGACTTTGGAGTTCCTTTTGAGGGGAAAATGTATAGTTCTCCGCAAAATCTACAACTGAAAGAATACAACCAAGTGGGAAACAATTTTTGGAATCACGAAACTGTTTAGCTTTCCATCGTGCACCATGACAATGTTGGATATGTGGATAAATCATAGATCGAAATCTGCCCATGAATTGAAGGTACAGTAATTCACTCTCCTTTAATGTAATTTTTTTTTATTCACCTCTTGTCTTCATTTGGTATATCTCATATTCAAATCTCTTCCACTGGACTGGTGTTGTGACATCAATATTATCAAATTTTAAAGGAAATTGCTGCAAATTTCCACAATTATTGCATTCATTTTTTATACACTGGACATTGAATTCATCTGAATCTTCTGATTTATCACATAAAATGGAAATTCTGTTGTACTTCCAGTAACCATATCTAGATTAAGTATTGCCATAACCCTTTTATATGATTGCAAGTATAAGTGAAACTCAACATGATTTCGACAACAACATGTTTTGTGAACCTTATTTATGCGTACGAAGCAAGGGTGCAACATCTCAAACATTCTCTGACCTATTTTCACATCTAAAAATTCATGCTTGAATGCTTCAAACAATTCACTTTGTGTAGTATCGACAAAATGTTTTGGATGTGAAATCTTCATACCGGTCTCTTCATCGTTCATTTGTATAGTGTCCCTTCTATTGGAAGAAACACGAGAGGGGTTGGTCCAAAAATCAATGACCCGTCTTCTTACATCTTCATAAATTTTGTCTTTACGGGGAAGTCTACAAATCTGTACCCAATTCTTTTCAATATCCATATCCAACATATTTATCTTCCTAATATATCTCTGTATAGTTCTTCGAGATACCTTGAGTAAATCAGAAATTGCTCGAACTTGATTTCTATGTGTCAATTTCTTACTAGTTATCATAGTCATCAAGGCTCTTGTAGCTGCATTTGAATCTGGTCCTTTATGATCTGCCCTGTTAACAACGTTCAGTGCATATTGTAAATTTTGAATTATTGTCTCTTTTACTTTACCTCCTCTAATTTTCCTATTATCAATACCCAACAACTCCAAAATCGGAGTCATTTCTTTTTTCTTGAATAACTTTGCAAATAATTGTGCTTTTCCCACCAAAGATTTACTCTCAAAATATTCCATCCACATGTTTTTGAGATGCAATTTAATAGTGCTTTCAGGTACCAGGTGTTCCAGTTCAATTTGACTAATAAGTGATTCCTCATTCATGTCCATCAAATTTTGCATTGTAGGAAAAAAAATGTATACTTCGACTACTACCAATATCCTGCCCTAGTTGAGTTGCACCTTCTACAATGATAGGTTCTTCTTCAACATCGACCGGTTTCTCTTAGACACGTTTCGTATGACCTTTCATTTGGTCATCCCTTTTATGATCATACTTCCTTGTTCTAGTCCTTTTATTTCCCATTGCTCAAATGTCTAAGCAAGACTTTTTTTTATTGTTTTACTATTTCATCACTTAAAAACTTATCTTCAAATTCCTTCGAAACCAAAATTTCTTTGTAATTTCTATGAAAAAATGACTCCCTGCTTCAAAATATCCTTATATCCTAAAATAAGAATGTAAATTCACAATTGATATATATTTTTAAAAAAACATCACACACATATATAGCCTTCGGATTGAAAGCACGGGTCGCCCACACGACCGGTCACGAGGGGCCGACCTCTTAGGGGACTCAGTCGAGTGCCACTGGGCCGAGTCATCCTAAGTGGCATGCCAACTTGGCAGCCAAAACTTCAAAAACACCCAAAATGCAGAATTTGCACTTGTGGTGTTTTTTTCTCTTTTGCAAATTAAATTTTTTAAAAAACTAAAACTACCCTTTTGTAGATCTCGGAACTACAATTTTGGACATATAAATTTTATATAATTTCAATTAGAAAATGTTAAACAAATTTGTAAAAAACTACATGTAGGTATATAAAGCTTTGAGAAGTCGCCAATTTGATAAATTAAAAAAAATAGTAAATCAATTAAAAAAAAATTTAAAATTATATGCGGCACTAAAGAAGAGAATCTTCTTCAAGAATATATAATTTACTTGGATTTTGGAATAATTTTGATAGGTGAAAAGTGGCAGGAGACAAAAACTGTTGATTTCGTGTAAGTTGACTTTGAATACTTATAACGGACAAATTATAGGTCGAAAACACTTTTTTCTTTTTTCCTGCACTAAGTATACATGTCATCTAAAACATATTTTGAAATTGGAAGAAAAAATAATGTTTTACTTATAATTATTTGACGGGAGGTAAACCCCCTGATTTGTTGTATTTTCAGGACATGAAAAATAGACCTTAGAAATTAAAAATATATATTAATTTATGTCCAACATAATTTTTAAAAATTATAGGCATAAAATTCATCCTATTTCACACATTTCATCAGTTTACATCATCTTCAAACTCTGAATAGAAATGTGACTTTTATGCCCTTGAAGTTTTTTAGTTTTGGTGCTGTTAGCCTCTTCCTTTGTAAAAGGGTGACAACTTATTGTGCTTTTACCTTAGAATAATGCAGGGAAGTCGTTAGGCCTAGGGGATTTATCAGGATGGAGATCCTTAAGGGTTGTCTCTACTTCTTCCATAGCAAATTTTGCATTCATAATTTGGTTTTGATTTTCCATGATGATTTTAGGTATGAGACTTAAAATCTTGTTTTGAGATGTTAAACTAGAACCGTCTGTGTTATTGAGGATTTTATCAAAGTAATCTACAACCTCTAATCCTATTTTATTAGGGTCTTCTATCCATTCCCTATTATTTTTTCTTAATTTCAAAATTCTATTTGCTGATCTCCTTTGTTTGGAACTATTGTGAAAAAATCTGGTATTTTTGTCTCCCTCAACCAACCATGTCCCTCTAGATCTCCGTTTCCAAAAAATATCCTCTTTAGCTAAGATGTCTTCATGTTTCATCATTAGATCCTTTTCTTCTTTATATAATGCTAGGTTCATACCACTATCCAACACTTCCTCATTTAAGCTTGCTAACTTTCTTTTTACTTCCAGTTTTTCCTCAAATATATTGCCAAATTGGAGATGATTCCAATTCAGTAGGTTTCTTTTTATTAATTTTAGTTTGGGCATTACTATATATGTTTTGGATCCCTCAAAATAGATTCTTTCCACTATTTCTCAATATTTTTAAAGCACTCTTCCTCTAGGAGCCACATCTTTTCGAATTTAAACGGGTTCTTCTTGGGGGGGTTGGTCTCTATAAGAGACAATTCCACTGGGAAGTGATCAGAGCTTGAGAAAGGAAGTATATTTTCTTTCATATCAAAATCAAAATTTGCTAGATTTCCTAAGAAAAAGAACCTATCCAATTTTTCTATCATCATACTTGAATCTATTCTCCTATTGGACCATGTGCATCCTTCATTCCCTATCCTAATTTCCATGGCTCTCAAGTTATAAATCAATAAGGTGAATTCTCTCATGGTCTATTTTATTCTCTTGGAACCTCCTACCTTATCTTCCTCACATAAAATAGCATTAAAGTCTTCTCCCATGATGATTGTTTCATTCGAGTGTGCCATAGTGAAGTCATTTATCTCTTGCCATATCTATCTTTTCTCATGGAGGAATTTAGGATCATAAATATTGATTAATAAAAAAATTAGATTACTTCTAATACTTCTAACCCTTCCACAAATCCAATTAGTTCTTACTTCTAAAGGAACAAAACTACATTTCCAGGGGTTCCAGATAATAACTATACCCCTTGATGCCCCTACCAAAGGAGAACCCAAAAATTCCCACACTCCTAATCTCCTATTCAATAATTGATAGCCTTCCTCATTTAATTTTGTTTCCTGGAGCATAATCAATTCCTATTCGAAGAGAGATAATTGCCTTTTGATCATGCTTTTTTTGTTAGGGGAATTAAGACCCCTAACATTCCATGTGGTGATTTTCATTGTTAGGTGGGAAGGAACTTCCCCTTCCCCACTTCTAAATGTTCTATGATTTTAGTTTGGCCTATAGCCTGCCCAACCTTTTCTCTTAACTCCTTAAGGGATTTCCTACCTCTTGATTTAGGTACATATGCACAGTCCGGGGAACTTTTCCCTAAATTTTTAGTTTTAAATCCTAAATAACAACAAGATTGGGGCTCGATAGGCTACATATGTTCTTTATTAGAATCCTCCTCCTCCTTTTCCAAGGCTTCCAAGATCCTTGGCAGGATATCCAAGTTTTGCCCATTCTCCAGGGATGTTTCATCCTCGAGGAAAGGGCCAAGCCCTAAGAAATCAATGATTTCCTCTATTTTATCCTTATCTTCAAGGTCAGTAAGCTCTGCAAGGTTTTTCCTAACCATTTATCTCTTACCAACTGTTACCCTAATTTTCATATGCATGCAAATTTGGCTAATATTTATCCCCAGGTCCCTGTTTTAACCCTGCCAAGCATCCCTGAAAATTTCATGGTTTTATGTCTGGTTTCCTGGCTTTTGCAAAAAAATTTATCCTCTGGTCTGCAAGTCCAAAATTTCATAAAAGTAGTCTTTGTGCCAAGAAAGAAACCCTAGAATTCCCTTTGGCCTATTATAATTCTTTGGTACTTTATCAACCACTTATATTTCCTCAATACCCATGTGCGTAATTTTTTCCTTTGGCCGCGCATTCGCTAAGTCTTCCGGCGGTTATTTGTTCCTTTTAGCAACTAGGCGACTGCAGTGGTCACGTAATATCTTATTCCTAGCGGTTAAGTCCTTGACAGATAGAGATCTAGTGAAGCAGTTACCCTCTTCCTTCAGTCACGTGATCGCTTAAGTGTTCGGCGGTCACTTTATGCGGGGGTCCCAGTTAGGAAGATCAACGGTTATCATGAGTTTGCGAGGGGTCTGTCAGAGGCTTGTGATATTGCGATAGCCATCAATCCTCCCTTTTGATGTAGCACTATCACCTTTGTGTGGGTCCATTGCCATGTTGTCTGACTTGGAGGCTCCTGATTGGCCGAAGGATTGTGATGTGTAACTTTGTCAGAGCGGGCCCTCCAGACTGTTTCCCTTTTGATCAACGACTGGCATATCTTCTCAAGGTATTTTTCTGACACATGAGATTATGCGCCAACTGTTGATTTCACTTTATTGTCAGAGCCTTTGGAGGTGGGTCCTTTCCTGCTGATTTTTCGTGTTATGATTTGTTGTCAGAGTGCTGACAAAGATTTCCAGGTGGATCCGCGTGTCAGTGGGGTCCTAGTGCAAAGGTGATCTATGGCTAGCGCATGATCGGAAGGAATATTTGAAGGTCATGAGATCATGCGCCTGCCATTAGATTGGAATCTTAGACTAGAGTGGGTCCATGTCAGAAAGTGTCGAGGTGTCTACTGATGGGGTGGTCGAGAAAAAATAGAAGATTGACATGTGGAGATGGGCCCAGGGTTAACAAAGTATTTGGCGGCTCCGATAAGTTCCTTTGGTCACGTATTCGTGTGCTAAAATAGCAGTGCTCCAATCGATCTGACGAATGTACAAATGTGTGTATTCGCAGAATCTCAGAATTAATTAGTGAAGCCCTAAAGTTCTCAACAACCTAGCGATTGTCTTTGGTCGCCAGTTCGCCAAATGTAGGCCAGATTCTCATAAGTGGTTAAAGGTATTCTACGAATCAGCGACTAAGGGTTTCTCGTGTTCGCTTAATGTAACCTGGGGTTATTAAAAGATCCAGCTATTCAGCGACTGCAGTGTTTGCTGAATCGCTTGACCCAACTTGAGTTAAGGATGGATTTCGCAAATTAGATGAGGTTTTCAGTCGCGTAGTCGCTGAATGACTTAAAGGAGGAAAAGTTCAAGGTGGGTCCAAAGTAACATATATGCTGACGTGCTCGGTTCTCATTGGTCACGATATGCTGATATGGACTCTGACTTTTCAAGAAGGTTTACGACTATTGTAAAGCCGATCTAAGCCGTTCATCTGCCGGGAAGTGTAAGACATCGACGGTCGCGTTTTGAAATGACTGGCTAGCCGTTAGTTTTCAAATTCAAATGTGTCTAAGAGGATTTTTGCCAGTATCTGATTTGCAGGCCGCAAGTGGCGAGGTAGTTCAGAGAATTTATGTCTCCAGGACATTTGCAGTTAAAGGAAGATGATGAGGAGGTCTGGGCGGCCATCATAGGTCATTTCTTGTCTCAGAAAGGTACTAGTTATGCATTCATGGCAAGACTTTGTGCAGGAAAGCGGATGAATCCAGGTTGCTTGTCTGCAGGTTGATGTAGTACAGGGATGGGCACTCAAAGACATATCTGATCGGCCATGATATTGCAGAGATGTATTTATGATTAGACTTGACAGGTTTAGGGTTGGATTATTCTGCTGCAAATATTTGTAACCCTAATTGAGATATTTTTGCTCCTGCCTATGTGCGTGAAGGAGATGTATATATTGTATTTTGGAGCCTTAGTGCAAAAGGAGTTCACATTTTGTAAAGAGAAAAAATATCTTTTCTTAGAAGGCTATTTGAGACATTTTTTTTGTCCTCTAGTTTTCTACATTCTGTAACCTCCCATTGATAATTCAGATATTGAAGGTGTTTTTGTGACATTCTTCATGTCCCTATGCCTTCTTGCGTAAGTTATTTCTTAATGAATTCAGTATTTACATGCTTCTCAGTGATATCTTAGGATTCTTGATCCCTCTTTCTTTCTGCAATTTTGTGTATCATTGTGGATGATTTGATGCGAGTGCTTTTGTGGGTATATTTCAACCCCTTAACAATCTTGTCTCATTCCTATACTGAGTTGCAGAGGTGAATGTTTGTTTGCAGGTCATAGGTTGTTGTCTAACTCCAAAGAGTGTTATTGTTTGTGAAAGAATCTCTCTTTCCCTGAATAGCCCTCTTTATTTGCAGACCCTTCTATGAAATATTTATGCAAGCCTATTCAGTGAGTTGTGATCACCTAGGCCTAAGTCTATTCATTGATTTCATCTTTTATACTGTAATTCATAACATATTTTCAGTGTATCACCTAGTAGGATAGTTTGCTTTCAGTCATTTCCCTTTCTAAGCATTCTTTCTATCCCTTTCCCTCAAAAGTTTTACTTTTCTATCAAGAAACAAATCAGGGTGATTATCCAAGAGGAACCAGCCTAGAACCTGGAGGTCTCATCTCAGTTAGCATAGGTCCCACAACCTGGAGATGATTCCCATGTTATACTAGGTTATCAAGACTACAAGAGCTTGAAACAAGGGTGCAAACTTAGTGTATAACACCAACATCTCCTGAACAAATTATGTCTAACTGGGCTCTACCTAGATGAACCTTTGATACATTTTATTCTGTACTAAATTAATTGACTAGAGACCTACTTGTTCTCCTATCTATTATTTCAATATTCCTATAAAAGTTTTCCTTATCCATATAACCTTCTTCAATATTGTTGAGTTCTTGTTCTACAAATTCTTTCATGGCCTCAGCTTGATCTTTGACTTGAACCAAAGAGTTTTTGTATTCTTCTAGGCTAATATCTTCTTCTCTTGAATCAACCAATATTGTTCTATTTGAGTCCTTGTCCACTTTTTCTTTTGAATCATTGGTCTTCAGTGGTTGGAGAGGGACACCTAGCTTTACTGGCTGACTATTCTTTTGAAGCTCTGGGATGAGTGAGAGGTCCTCTATTCTTCTTCCATTTTCAATATTCTTCAATCCTACTAACTTTTCCTTAGGCGTGGAGGGGTGGGTTTCCCTCTTCTAGGCCTTTATAGAGGAGGTCTGGGATCCATTTATTGATGCTGAGGGGAAGTTGATTGAGAATCCCTTCTTCACTGAGTTGGATGGAAATGTTACTAGGGATTATTTTCCTGGTTTGAACCAATTTTTTGATAACTGGGGCTTGTTTAATTTTCTTTATGAGTTCTATCAAGATTTAACATGGTTGATTTTGAACAGTGAAGAGCCACTCTTGATAGTGATTGGATTCAATATTTTGAATGAGATATCCATATTGATTATGATCGTGATTTCCACCTAGGGATATTTAGTGTCTACATATCTATCATAAGAGCCTATCAAATTGCCTATTTTCTTGAGGATGATTTTGTTTGTACATTCTGAAGGCAGGTTATTAAGCTTAACTGCTCTAGTTACTAAAAAACCTTTAAGATGCTTTGGATTAAAGGACGGGGACTAGATAACCACAAAAAAGTCTGAGCCTAACAAGCTAGGGCCTTCGTTATTTAATTTTTTTTTCTGCTCTACGTTATAACAATAAACAAAGATAAATTCATTAGGGAACAACACCAAACTTACCTGGTTGGGAAATTCCTTTTGAATCTAATTTGCAATTTTTCCTGAGGAAATTCCATATCCATTCCATCAAATAAAAATTCCTTTAATTTTCATTAACTCCTGGGTACACTCGATAACTCTGTCATCAATTTCTAACATAAGAGTATGCTCATTACCTTGGCAATTTGGTGATTCATCTATGAAAGGAGTCGAGGGCTTAAGCCTGCGGTGGGGGGGGAGAAGGGATACATTTCAGAGAGTGATCACTCTTCCTAGGGTTTTCTTCGGTTCCTAACTTTTTTGATAAAGACTCTGTAAACTTAGACCTATAGTGCGGAGGAGAATTTTTGGGCGAGTATCTTCTAACCTATGGTCTATGTTGATAGCACCTAAAGACTAAAGGGAATAAAAATGATTTTCTAAAGGCAAAACAAAGGATATTTTGACATTGCGCCTTGATATTGGATTAAGTGTTGGAGATTTTCCAGCAAGCCAATGCTGACTGTATGTTTGTCATTGATGACAACATATGGTAAGCAACGTGCGTGGAAGCATGATGGAGTGAGCCTTGAGCATATGTTGCATAGATATGTCTTCAGAATTATATCATGGACGTAGAGGTTGATTATGTGTACAGACAGCTGTGTAGTAGTTTGTGTCAGCAGTGTTCCAGATAGAGTTACAGACATAATTCAATATGAGATTCACGATACGGTTATCATGGAGCCTTGCGTGTTTATGTTTATGTTTTAGACATATGTATGAAGTTGTGTTCATGGACGCAGATTCAAATATGCAGTATAAGATAAGTTATGATGTTCATAGTTAACAATCACAGTTTCCTGAGTTTATCTAGAGGAGTCGACATAGATTATATTGGTACAGGAGTTGCACCTATCATTTTGGTATGCACACTTGGATTAGTGTTTATTGGAGAGTTAAGAAAGTTTGGTTAAGAGTGCATGACGTAATTCAACATGAGGAGAAAGTATTAGTTAATTTGGTGGAGCCGACAGTGTGAAGCGACGTGTTCACTCATATTGAGTTGGACAAGTCCCAGTTTGTGTTACGTTCTTAGTAGAGATGACAGTGATGTTATTGGAGAGTTTTATTTTTTCTCTAATACATGATTTCAAGGTGGTTCTAATAGGTTAATCAGAAGGTTACAGCCTTCACCCCTTTGAGTAGTGTGCTCCCAGATAGTGTGTCCTCACCCCTAACAGGGTTAATTGTAAAAGACTCCTAACTATTAGGAATAAGGTGTCTCAACCTTGGATATTTCCTATTCTTATTATTTGTTTGTGAAATGTATTTTTTTGCAAATAATGTTGATGTGTCGGCATCTTGAATTGTGTGTAAGGAGATCATGGCTAAAATGGTTATGACGGATTCCTATGACACGTAAGAGCTATGTCAAGAAGATTCAATGACAGGTGAAGACATGTGGCAATTGATAAATTTGAGTACTGTACACTCTTCCCCAATCATGGGGTTCGGGGCATCACCCCGAAAATTTTTTTGGGGTTCCTATTTTCTCAGAGAATGGTAAAACCCTAATACGGTTATCTTTGGGAGTAGCCCTAAAAAGTGAAGCGCATGATATAAGCTTTTTTGGGGTTGCGAAGAGAGGTGATGCAAGTGTATGGTTGGAACATTTTTTATGCTGCTGTGATTTGTCTTCAAGGTTTTGGAAATCTTTTGAAAGAACTTGCATTGCAAGTGTATTGTAAGCTGTAATAGTTTTGATCAATACATTGTGCAGGTTTTGGAGTGCTGGGGTTTTTACCAAAAGGTTTCCCTAGGGTATATCATTGTGTCATTCTCTATTTTTCTGTATGCATGGTATGTGGTTGCAATATCTTTGTTAAAGTAGTTAACGAATCTGAAATTGTAAGGATTTATAAGAATTTGCACAATACTCTCCTATAGAGATTAGCGTAGGAAACTGTTTCCGCACCTGAGTTTCCTTACACTAACAGGGTCCGACCCTTGACCAGGTCACTATACTTATCGCATTGTAAAAATCAACTCCTAACAAGGTTGTAAGATCTTCTAACATGGATCATAATACACTAGTGCAGTTCTTAGTGGGTGTCAATTCCCACCGGGGTTTTTACCTATTTGGGTTTCCCCGTAACCAAAATTGTGGTGTTGTGTTAAGTGTTCCTATATTGTATTTATGCTTAATGTTCTTCTGTACTTAATTGAGTAAATAATTGCATCTGGTAGATAACTGATTCACCCCCCCCCCCCCTCTTAGTTATCTCTTGGGACTATTCCTAACAATTGGTATCAGAGCCAAGTGCCTCAGAGAGAAATTTTAATAGCACAAGGTTAATCATATAGCATTCTTTAGAAAAGAAAGTCCTAAGTTTGATGGAGAGAACTATCTAGATTGGAAGAACTATCTAGAGTGCATTGCCTTTGAGATTTTTAAAGTCGCTACCAAAGAAGTTGAGATTCCCTCACTGGCAGATCTTGCAAAAGAAGATGCAACCTTGAAGAAAAAGGAGATGTTCACTTCAAATTCTATTACCAAAGAAGCCCTTATCAATGCTCTATCTGACAGTGAGTTTTCAGAGATCAAGAAGATAGACAAAGCCTATAAGATATGGAAGTATCTAGAAGACATGTTTGAAGGAGATATTCAAGACAAGAATGTGTGCAGAAAGACATGGAAGAAAAGATACAATACATTAGAGATGCTACCTGATGAGAATGCCAGAGCCTACAATCAAAGGATTAATGAAGCAGTTGCAGGAATCAGAAACAATGATGGAGACATCTCGGAAGAAGACATAATGGATAAATTGATGACTACATTGACAAAAGAATATGACAACAAGATATGCATCCTAGATGAAACTATGCAGTCCACAAAAGACTTCAAAAGAGAGACCTTAATAAGCAAGCTTTCAGCCTTTGAGATATCAAGATTGAAGATAGAGCCTAAAAGTGAAACAACATTCAAAGCTTTAGTCCATGGTAATAAATCTTTGAACACCTCTGGTGATTTTGATGATGATGATGATGATGAAAAAGATCTAGATGATTTCATTGCCTTAATTGCTAAGAAAGAAAGGAAAGGAAAAGGGAAATATGAAGGTAAGTTACCATTCAAATGCTTTTCATGTAACAAGATTGGTCACTTTGCCTCTAAGTTTCCTACAAGAGTCAAAAAGTTAAAAAATAACTACAAGCTCAAGTACACAAAAGAATGTTACTATGCTGGTGATGGAGAATCAGATGAAGAATCAACAGAAGATGAAATTGGATTCATTACTCTTGAAGATATGGAGAAAATGGACCTTGAAGATGAAAATAAAACACAAGAATTAGCAGTGATCTCACAAGCTGACATCATGACAGATTGGATCATTGACAATGGTTTCTCACATCACATGACAGGAGACAAGGATAGATTTGTACATCTGGATAGATACAAAGGTGCCATGGTTAGATTTGGAGACAACGCTCCTAAACCTATCATAGGTAGAGGAGCTATCACCTTGGATGGAAAGAACAACACTGATGATGTTCTTTATGTTGATGGATTGCGACATAATCTACTGAGTGTTGGATGGTTCCTTGAAAAAGGATATTAGTTGGAATTCAAAGACAACAAGTGCATCATTAATAACAAAGAAGGAGAGATGATTGCATTAGGTTCAAAGACTAAAGGTAATGTTTTTCAGCTTAATCCCGAAGCAAATTGTTTTGTTTCTAAAGTGGATGACAGTTGGCTATGGCACAAGAGACTATGTCACATCAATTTTGACAACATAGTTAAGATAAGCAATGTAAAGGAAATAAGAGACCTTCCTAGCATTGCAAAACTAGTTGATACAATATGCAGGGAATGTGTGATGGGAAAGCATGTGAGGAATTCATTCAGAAGCAAGCATAATTCGATAGAGAACAAATTGGATCTAGTACATACAGACCTATGTGGACCAACTCAAACAAGATCATACTATGGAGAAAGGTATTTTATTATGTTTGTTGATGATTATTCTAGAATGATGTGGGTTGCATTCTTAAAAGACAAATCAGAAGCATTTGAGAAGTTAAAAATATTCAAGGCTAAGGTTGAAAATTAGTCTGGTTTGAAGATTAAATGTTTGAGATAAGATAGAGGAGGAGAATTCACCTCTGACAGATTTTATGAGTACTGCGAAGAACATGGGATAAAGAGACAGTTAAGTGCACCTAGAACCCCTCAGCATAATGGAATAGCAGAAAGAAGGAATAAGATCATTCTTGACACATCACACACCATCATGATTGAAGGAAAGGTCACACACACCTATTGGAGAGATGCGGTCAATATTGCAGTCTACACAATCAGTAGAATTCAATTGAGGCCAGGCGTAGACAAGACACATTATGAGCTATGGTTTGGGAATGTACCTATAGTCAAATACTTCACAATATTTGGAAGCAAGTGTTGTTAGGAATGGGAACACTGAGAGGGGGGGGGGGGTGAATCATTGTTTACTATATTTTATCTTTTTGCTTTATTCTTTAAACTGAACTTGAATACTTAAATACTAAGATGAACATCAACATAAACATGAAACATGAAGTCAACACATAACACCAATATGGTTACAGGGAAACCCAAATAGGTAAAAACCCCAGTGGGAATTGACACCCACTAATATTATGTACTAGTGTTTTATGATCCTTGATAGAAGATCCCTAACCCTGTTAGGAGTTGATTTACAGTATGTTTAGTACAGTGACCTTGTCAAGAGTCGGACCCTATTAGGAGGCTTTTACAATAACCCTGTTAGGGGTGTGGACACACTGTCCTAGAGCTCACTCCTCAAGTAGTGAAGGCTACAACCTTCTGATCTCAAATACACACTATATCTGTTGGATAAACTGTCACTGTGACACTGCTTGTCTAATCAGTTCCTTTGATACGTTGATGCTTTGACCTCTTGCAAAGCTCTAATACATCTTGTCAGCTCTTCACACACTTTTGCTCTGCTTATCTCAACTCTATAACAACTCTCCTCTTAATTACAATGGGCGCATCTCATATTTATATGCACATACAAAATAATTAACTAGGTCGGCCCTTTAATCGATTACATATAACGCTTCCAATGGAATTGGCTCAAGCGTGTTTACAAATAAACATAGTTATATGTCTACAACCTAATTACAATAGGCGCATAGCCTTTACAACACAAAAGTATAACTGCTAACCAAAATACTAATAGTCGGCTGTTTGCTCTTTTCTTCTCTGGCACACACTGGCTGTGTAACTTCAACTGCCTGTAACTTTGTCATACCTGTATATTTGATCATGCACTCATAGACTAAGCATGAATATACTCTAACCATATTATTTTCTAGGGCGCATACTATAACTCAGTCGTACGCACGTGTGCTGGTGTTCTAAACTACTGGTGCTCTACTTACTGTCCAGTCTTTTACACTTAGCCAATTTCTGATCTTCTCATCAAGTGCGCAGACTCCAAAACACTATATGACTTTGTTGCCATAATGAAAATATTATATTAAGTCATATACACTAGTATAGTCAATTTTTCAACAATCTCCCCCTTTGTCATTGATGGAAACAAAGGAATATGACACAGTTACTAACTGTTCTCTTATACAAAAAACTTTTGTTATACTCTATCTTATATCTCCCTCATATTCTTTACTATACATCTTCTTTATATATCTATAACTCCATATTCTATACATACTCCCCCTTTGACATTAATGACAAAGGTGCTTCAAAACTATATCTACAAATACTTACAGTGATAGAACATCCGGATATGCTATCTGTGAGTTTTGGATCTCTTTCTTCCAAAATGTAATTAGTGAATTAACAATCTGGAGATGGACGCATAGTGCATACTGTAGCTTCTCCATCTTCTCCAAATCTATGCTAGGACCATGATCATATGTCACCATGGTGGCATCAATCTCCTTGATATTCTGATTAAGTATATCTAGTGAGGATGCAAGAGCATTTCTAAGCTGAGTCTACCTAGCCCTTATTTTTGACATCTCCTTTTCTGCCTTCTCAATCTTCTCAATTTGTCTTTGATATACATTAGTGCACATATTTACATCATTGGATGGGTCTTTCACTGATTTCTTTACTTTTTCTATCATAGCTTCTGCCTCTTGTATCTTCTTGAAATGGTCATCAGTTAACTTGTCCTGATCCATATAGTCAGCAATGATTTTTCTTCCTTTTGCTACAAACTCTTTCAAAGTTGCTTGTCCAACTTTGAGTGAACTAAGGTCTAGTGAGAAGTTACTGACCAATTCACTTAGCTTTTTCTTTCTATACTTCTCTTCTACAACTTCAGATGCAGACGCTTCCAAGCTAGCAAAGCTAGTTTTAAAGGCTATGAAGATGTTGCTAACATCATCAACTATACTGACCTTGGACACTTTCTTGTTTGAAGACAACAGATTGTTCAATATGTTTACTAACTCAACAAATAGGGGACTCCTCATCACTTGTTTCTCTTTGGATTTTTCCATAACTAAGACACTGATCTTGATTAGGTCTTCTTCTCCCCAATAATCCAAACTAGTTGTGTTAGGTGTCAAAATTGACAACAATGCTGCTAAGGGTGGTGGAGTGATAGGAGTGTTGTCCTCTACTTCTTGTTTTACTTTGATTAGCATTTCAACAGATGGATTATCTGTTGGCTCACTTCTTTTGATCTCTTCTTCTCCTTTTTCTTCTTCTGACTTTTCTTTCTCTTTCTCTGTTTCTTTTTCTATCACCTTTTCTCCTTTTTCACCAATTATATCCTTAATCAATACTTCTTGTTGATTAGGAGTGTTACCACATAAGTTCTCAGCCTCTTGAGTGCTTACAAAGGCTTCTTCAAACTTGTCCAAATCCATGTCTGTGGCCGCCATAGTAACTTTTACATTGTCAATGAAAATTGAGTCATCCTTGAGTGTCTCTGTCATGGGTGTAGACTTATCTGCCTCTGTATGTGTTTCAACTACAGGCATTGAGTCCTGGGGACCTGTCATAGGTACATTAGTGGGCTCTACCACCTTGACTTCCTTTGTGGGCACTTGAGTTGTAGGCACAGTAGATGGGAACATGTGCATGTTCATGAAGACCTTCTCAAACTCTTTCTTTGTTTCCTTAGCCACCAATTCATAGTTCTTGTCCATTATATGCAGGGTCCTTGACTTGGTTCTAAGATGTGGCTTCACCATATCTAACAATAAAGTCTTCTCTTCTAGCGAGCATACTGGGAGAGTTTCATCTAAGGTCTTTTCCCTTATCCTTAGGTCCTCTTCAATGGTCTGTCTCTTTAGGAATTCTAGGATGTTCCACACTTTATCTGGAATCATAGTCTTCAGTTCTAGGACTGCCTTTTTGAATTTCAGCATATGTTTGACAATCATTCCATGAATTTCTGACTTGTCAATTTTATTATACTTCTCATAGAGCTTCCCTACTTGATCTATCCTGCCTTCATCAATAATCCTTGTACTCAACACACTTAGACTGGGTTTGAAGCTTACTTCTGGGGGTGCTTGAGTATTCTTCTTGCTTCTTGTTTCTCGCGAGGATGGATGACTAGTGTTGATCTCTTTCTTTCTCTTAGGCATTTCCTTATACTCAAGAGGAGCAATAAGGTCAATTGTTTATGTGGGTGCAAGAGGGACAACATCAGATTTGTCTTGTTTATTCTTAGGATCTTCAGATTTCTCAATCTTGACCTTCTTTAACTTAGGGTTATCTTCCTTTGCTTTTGTTGTTGATGCGCTCTCAATTCCCAAGACAATCTTTTCTTGTCTTGCTTTCTCAAGGTCTGCTTGAGTTACTCTATGAATTCTAAGGATCTCAGAAGTAACCTTAGCTACTTTTCTTTTAGTTGATGTGTTGTTTAGAACAACATCAACTTCTCTAGTTTTCTCTTCATAAGTTCCCCATTTAGGCTCATTAGGGTCTTTAGGGGCTGATAGCAATACTTGTGCATATACTTCTAGGACTTGTTCATCAACCTCATATCCAAGTGGATGGATCCACTTTGTTCTTGGCTCAACTTCTTCCATACAAGTTACATCAGTCTCTACCATAAAGCAAATGCTATCCTTGTATTTCTCAACAATACTCTCTAGTATTCTGTACTTCATCTGCATTTTAACCTTGAATGTCTTCAATTCTAGTGTTATGTAATCCTTTAGTGTACTCTCAGTAATTGCTTTAAAGGATATCTGTGGCATTGTAGGCAAACTCTTGTCCAAATACAAATCTGACACTTTTCCAAGAATATGGAAGTACATGCATATGATAAAAGATCCAAACCTGAATATTTTGGTCTTGTCATGTTTGATGGCCTTAATGTTGTCTATCAGTTGTGCATGCAGGATCTTGCACAAATTGAACTCTCCATTCTCTCTCACAAGTGTTATTGTTGCAAGAATTGTGGCCGCTGATACATTGTTTACTCTGTTGGTATGTTGAAACCTATACCCTAGTATCATGGACATCAATTTGATGTCTTTCTCTTCTATAGGCTCAATGGTCATTCTGCACCTATCACTTCTTGACTTGCATGACTGTTCTACAAGTTTCCTCACATCCTTGCCTGCTAGAAGGACAATGCCTTTATTAGAGAGACCTATCATCTCATGAATTAGGTCTCCTGTGATTCTTACTGGAACTTCACCTATCCAGAATAGGTAATCATGGATCATGCTAAGTAGAATTTTTACCCGTTCGGACTCATAGAACTCATATGCAATTGCATATTCAATTATCAGGTGGTTTTCAAACTGTGCATACTCATCCAAGAAGGTTTTATCTAGTTTCATCATGGTTTCTAAATGCGCTCTTATTCTGTCAAGTCCTACAAGCTCCTTCTTACAATATATGTATGCACGGATGTCTTCAACATGCATAACACCCATAGGCGTGCGGGAGAATGCCCCTTCTAGGTCATCCAATGTGGATTTGAATAGGTGCCTCTTAAATACATATCTTTTCTTCTCCACAACATCAAATACAATAGGAGTAGCCATCACTTACTTGTATATCGCTTTCTTAATGGTTTCCAAGAACTTTTGAATCGACACGATGGATTAGGGATTCCGCAACCAATCAAACACACTGCTTTGCTTGTGAATCAATCTGTAATCCTTCACAATCAACTACTAGGGCTTTTGTGCTCTTCAATCATGCTGATCTTGAATGCAATAAGTGATCTACTAACTTTTGTGTACTTTAAAGTGAAAATTCTGCCATTAATGCTTGCCGCGTAAACCAGACTTTTATTGAAAATCTCCAACTTTCATTTTGTTAACAATCAGCTAGTGCGCTCTTGCACATAGGGTCTACTAGTCTCCAAAAGCTTAAGTCCAAAGATGCATACTCTGAGGGTGAGTATATCGGTCGCACAGGGGTTTAAAGCTAAATTAGCTTTCCCTATGACCCTGAGGGCCATTCATCCAGATGTAGAGGGTACGTCCATTGTGGATGCATCCAATACATGTTCATCAACTTTATCCTTCTTCGCCTCTGACCAAATCAAGCTCGCACCCTCTGAAGCTTTCACAAACTTGACTTCTCCTTCAGTGTCCAATATTGTTTCTTCTAGCTTTTTAGGGCTTTCCTGACTCGGCGTTCTTGATCTACAGAACTTTGAGATGTGTCCAACCTTGTTACATGAGTGACAAATAACTGGAAGTCTTATATTCCTCGGTGCATTGACATGGATTACCATTTTGCATTGTCTAGCTAAGTGACCATTATAGTTACATATCTGACATGTAATATTCTAAGAACTTCTTATATTTGGCTAATTCTGATTTCTCTGATTATGCTGAGTCTTGTTCTTCTGACTTGTCTTACAATTCATAGCTCTATGACCAAATTTATTGCATAAGTAACAGTTTCCATTGAAAGGTCTCACCTCTTTACAGTTCCTTGCTATATGTCCATGCTTGTTACATGCATAACAGGTTCGATCTACTGGCTTGCGCTCATTCTTGGATGGTTCAATATGATCTTTAGTCTGACTTCCAGTCTCCTAGCATCTGAGGTGTCTTCTGGTGCTTTCATTCTTGCTCGCATGTTGTCAATCGAATTTTGTGCTTCATTGTATCTAATGCAACTAGTATCTCCTTTAAGTCTTCTTGCATACAACTGAGATTCTATCAAATCAGAACTGGTGTGTAATTTATCAATGTGATTCTTTGCCTCTCATATTCCAAGCTTTCTTTTTTGTTCCTTAGCTCCAAGATTTCCATGTTTGCTTGCCTCAATTATTCATTGAGTAGAAGGTTCTCTTTGATCTGTTCATCATAGACTTCCTGATTGTTAGTTAGCTTATCATCCAATTCTTCAATCTATTCTTTCAGGGATGAATTTTCTTCATTCAGCTTCTTGATCATTATCCCTAAATCACTGGTAGAGCATTCTTTCAAATCCTTTCTTAGCTTTTTGATGACTGTTTGAGCATCACTGACTTTTTCTTTTAGTTCCTCAATTTCTTTTTCAGATTTGTCCAGGTCTTCAAGAGCAGCTTCAAGATTTCTTTTCAGATGTTTCATTTCTGCTTTTTCCGTGATCTCCTCAAGTGGTTAAACTTCTTTGCTGAGGACCAGAGCTCTAATACCAATTGTTAGGAATGAGAACACTGAGAAGAGGGGGGGGGGGGGAATCGGTGTTTACTGTATTTTATCTTTTTGCTTTATTCTTTAAACTGAACTTGAATACTTAAATACTGAAATGAACATCAACATAAACATGAAACATGAAGTCAACACATAACACCAATATGGTTACGGGAAAACTCAAATAGGTAAAAACCTCGGTAGGAATTGACACCCACTAATATTCTATACTAGTGTTTTATGATCCTTGTTAAAAGATCCGTAACCCTGTTAGGAGTTTCTTTACAATATGTTTAGTACAGTGAACTTGTCAAGGGTCAAACCTTGTTAGGAGTCTTTTACAATAACCCTATTAGGGGTGTAGACACACTGTCCTAGAGCTCACTGCTCAAGTAGTGAAGGCTACAACCTTCTGATCTCAATTACACACTATATCTGTTGAATGAACTGTCACTGTGACACTGCTTGTCTAATCAGTTCCTTTGATGCTTTGACCTCTTGCAAAGCTCTCATACATCTTGTTAGCTCTTTGCACACTTCTGATCTACTTATCTCAACTCTATAACAACTCTCTTCTTAATTACGATGGGCGCATCTCATATTTATATGCGCATACAAAATAATTAACTAGGCTAGCCCTTTAACCGATTACATATAACGCTTCCAATTGAATTGGCTCAAGCGTGTTTACAAATAAACATAGTTATAGTCTACAACCTAATTACAATAGGCGCATAGCCTTTACAACACAAAAGTACAACTGCTAACCAAAATACTAACAGTCGGCTGTTTGCTCTGTTCTTCTCTGGCACACATTGGCTATGTAACTTCATATGTCTGTAACTTTGTCATACCTACATATCTGATCATGTGCTCATAGACTAAGCATGAATATACTCTAACCAACTTATTTTCTAGGGCACATACCATAACTCGATCGTATGGACGTGCGCTGATGTTCTGAACTACTGGTGCTCTGCTTACTGTATAGTCTTCTACACTTATCCAGTTTCTGATCTTCTCATCAAGTACGCTGACTCCAAAACACTATATGAATTTGTTGTCATAATGACAACATTATATTAAGTCATATACACCAATATAGTCAAATTGCCAACAAGTGCTACATCAAGAGAGATGAAGCAATTTGCAAGTTTGATACAAGAAGTGATGAAGGTATTTTTCTTGGTTATTCTACTAAAAGCAAAGCTTATAGATGTTTTAATTTGAGATTGAAGAAGATCATTGAAAGTGCTCATGTTAAGATTGATGAGAAGTTCATGATTCAAGAAAGATATCATGATTATGCACCTATGATTGAAGAAGAACCTAGACCTACCAGTAGTGAAGCAGTTGTTGAAGAAATGTTTGACAGCATAGATGTTCTATTCAATGACCCTGAAACAAGTGAAGAAGAAACACAAAAGGCAGATGAGACAGTCACACCTAATGTTCCTAAATTCACATCTAGATATCATTCAAAGGAAGACATTATTGGAGATTAGAAGAGTAAAGTCATGACTATATCAAAAGCAAAGAGTTCCATAGCAAATGAAGAGGTATGTTTACTATCACAGATTGAACCCTTAAGTGTTGAAGATGCATGTAATGATTCAGATTGGCATGAAGCAATGAAAGAAAAGTTAGATCAGATAATTAAGAATGATACATGGGGATTGGTCCCTAGGTCTAGTGATAAGAATGTAATTAGAACAAAATGGATATTCAGAAATACGATTAATGAAGATGGAACAGTGGTAAGAAACAAAGAAAGACTAGTATGTAAAGGATATGCGCAAAGAGAAGGAATTGATTATTCAGATACATTTGCCCCTGTAAGTAGATTGGAAGCCATAAAGTTATTTCTAGCCTATGCTAACTTCAAAGATTTTAAGGTATACCAGATGGATGTTAAGTCAACATTCTTAAATGGAGAGTTGAAGGAAGAAGTATACATAGAGAAGCTTGAAGGATTCACCTTATCAGACAGACTTAATATGGTATGCAAATTGAAGAAAGCCCTCTATGGACTTAAGCAAGCCCCTAGAGCATGGTATGAAAGACTTGATGGATATTTGACAAAGATTGGATTCAAGAAAGGAGCAGTAGATTGTAATTTATTCATAAGAGAAATATCTGATGGATTATTATTGGTTGCCATATTTGTTGATGACATTATCTTTGGTGGTGATGATAAGCTCAGTGCTAAATTTGCTAAGGAGATGTAGAGCGAATTTGAGATGAGCATGATTGGACCTATCAAGTACTTTTTGGGATTGAATGTACAACAGACAGACAAAGGTATATTCATAAATCAGACCAAGTATGTGAAAGAGATCTTGAATAAATTCAAGATGGATGATTGCAAGCCAGTAAGTACTCCTATGATAATTGGATGCAAGCTTTCAAAAGAAGATGATTTACCAGCAGTAGACATAACTTTGTATAAGTCTATGATTGGTAAACTTATATATCTTACTCAAACTAGACCAGACATTTCCAATGCAATTGGTATTGTTAGAAGATTTGCAGCAGAACCTAAGCAAAGTCATCGCATAGCAGTAAAGAGGATATTCAGATATTTGAGAGGAACTATAGACTATGGTTTATGGTATCCTAATTTAGAGAATGTAGAGCTTCATATATATACAGATGCAGATTGGGCATGATGCGTGGATGACAGAAAGAGTACCTCAGGAGGAGCAGTATTTCTTGGTGATAGACTTGTCACTTGAACAAGCAAGAAGCAGAATTGTATCTCTCAGTCAACAACATAAGCATAATATGTAGCAGCAACACTGAATTGTTCTACAATTGTGTCGATCAAGCAGATGATAAAGGATTTTGGTATTCAGATTGATTATCCTATTGTTATTCATTTAGATAACACTAGCGCTATTAACATGTCGAAGAACCCTGTGATGCATGCAAAGACAAAACACATTGAGATAAAATATCACTTCCTAAGAGATAAAGAAGTAAAGTTGGACTATGTGAGCACAAAAGATCAACTAGCAGATATATTCACAAAGCCTTTACCTAAGGATACATTTGAGTATCTCAAGGAGAAGCTAAGAGTAATTCCCATGCCTGAATTTGATTAGAGATTGCAGGAGGGCATCAGTCCTTAGTGACTGATGAAATGTTGACTACTCTACTTCAGGAGTAGTATTGGTGCTTAATTATTTGGCGCCATTTGCCATTGATGTCAAAGGGGGAGCATAGAGTCATGAAAAACAATAAATAATACAACAGTTCATCCTTAAGGAAGTTTTGATGAGGAAATGAAGAATGTTATAAAAGAATTGCAGCAAGAGGGAGTGAGTACTTAGCAAGAAGGAACAAAACAGTAAGAGATGGAGGATTCGTCTTTGGGGGAGTTTTGTTGAGGAAATGGAGAATATTATAATACAATTGTACATTTGGATTGGTGGTGTTTTTCATTCCATATTTTGCCATCAATGCCAAAGGGGGAGATTGTTGGATATTTGCCAGCAAGCCAGTGCTGACTGTATGTTTGTCATTGATGACAACATATGGTAAGAAGTGTGCGTGGAAGCCTGATGGAGTGAACCTTGAGCATATGTTGCATAGATATGTTATCAAAATTATATCATGGACGCAGAGGTTGATTATGTGTACATACACCTATGTAGCAGTTTGTGTTAGCAGTGTTCCTAACAAAGTTACAGAAAGAATTTAGTATGAGATTCACGATACGATTATCATGGAGCCTTGCATGTTTACATTTATGTTTTAGACGTGTTATATGAAGCTATCTTCATGGATGCAAAGTCAAATATGCAATAGAAGATAAGTTATGATGTTCACAGTTAACAGTCACAATTTCCTGAGTTTATCTAGAGGAGCCGACAAAGATTATATTGGTACAGGGGTTGTGCCTATCATTTCGGTATGCGTGCTTGAATTAGTGTTTATTGGAGAGTTAAGAAAGTTTGGTTAAGAGCGCATGACGTAATTCAACATGAGGAGAAAGTATCAGTTAATTTGGTGGAGCCGACAGTGTGAAGCGACGCGTTCACTCATATTGAGTTGGACAGGTCCCTGTTTGTGTTACGTGCTTAGTAGAGCCGACAATGATGTTATTGGAGAGTTTTATTATTTTTCTAATATGATTTCAAGGTGGTTCTAACAGGCTGACTTGATTATATCATTTAGAGGAAAGGTACTTATAGGCAGTCATTTGTGATTGCTAAGCATGATAGATAGTTGAAAGAGAAGAGCAGAGCAGAAGGTGCGAAGTGTAGAGCCATCAATAGAAGGTCTATGTGACAAAGTAGAGAGTATATGCTATTCATTGGAACTGGTCAAGACAATAGGTCTAAACGCAGTTCACCAAGATCCAGAGATAGTGTATATCTGTTAATCAGAAGGATGCAGCCTTAACCCCTTTGAGTAGTGTGCTCCCGGACAGTGTGTCCTCACCCCTAACAGGGTTAATTGTAAAAGACTCCTAACAGGGTCCGACCCTTGACCAGATCACTGTACTTATTGCATTGTAAAAATCAACTCCTAACAGGGTTGTAAGATCTTCTAACAAGGATCATAATACACTATTACAATTCTTAGTGGGTGTCAATTCTCACCGGGGTTTTTACCTATTTGGGTTTCCCCGTAACCAAAAATGTGGTGTTGTGTTAAGTGTTCCTATATTGTGTTTATGCTTAATGTTCTTCTGTACTTAATTGATTAAAGAATTGCATCTGGTAGATAACTGATTCACCCCCCCTCTCAACTTTATCTCTTCAGACTATTCCTAACATTAAGTACTATTGGATTCAAATGAACATCTACCTTAATCCATTGCTCCTCTCACGGTTGAAGACAGAAAGGAGAAATGTTAGAGCCAACGACACCTCCTTCTCTCAACGCCTTTGGAGCATTAGGAAATTTAGCATACCGAGTTAAACAGAAGAAGTTCCATTGCCTTTGAAGGCTTTCCACACTAAAAAAAAATTTCCCAGGTCTCAACAAATTTGTAGACTAGCAAGCCATCTTTTTTTAAAAATAACAAATATTTGGTAACACGTTTCCTCGCAATTTTTGTCTCGGTGATTGCAAAAAAAAAAATGAATGTTTTACAATCCTTATTAGTTGTTAGTTCTACCTGTTCCCAATTCTAGTCTCATAAATTTATTTACATGGTATTAGACCTCTATCATGAACAATTTTAAATTTCTAAGTTGATATGAAAGCATTGCAATTTAAGACTTTTAGTAATTTTAAATGCTAAATAAATTTGCGAGTTGAGAACCCTACGTTGTCCACCCAAATACAGTTCTATACTGAGGTATATTATGTAATTCTCTTTTTATTTATGATCCTTAAAAAACAGTGCGACCTTCTCAAAACCCTCCTTTTTATTAATTACTTAAAAAATTAAATTTAGTTAAAAACTATAACGTATTAAACATTTTAAGTAAAAATAATAGGGCAGGCACTAACAGTGCTCATAGACCCATCAAATCATTTAGAATTTAAATAACATATGTATCCATGACCATTTGGCTCCACCATAACATCAACCACCTTAAACTACTGCAATTTGGCATCAAATAATTACAAAATATAGGACCAGATTGTTATAGTATAGAAATACATTGATCACTGCCACCCTTGCATTAGGGAGTGACGATGCTCCTGCTGAGGTAGACGAGCCAATGAATTGGTTCTGAGAACAATTCATAAAATACATCCATGAGTCTCATTATCAATCAATCTAAATGTGCGTTTCAAAGACAAAATAATAATAGAAAACATTCAGCACTACGTTTGTTAAGCTCCAATTAATGGAAAAATAGAACCTACCCCTGCCATGGTTGCAATATGTTTTGTTGCCAAGGGCTGGTAGCTATTTTAGTTGATGAAATCCCAACACTATCGTTCACAATTCTCTCAACATATCTCCTCCCTTCAGAGGACTGCACCTAGAAAATATATAGAATTACATTCAAAAGAATGATAATCTCCAATAGATAATTCCATTTTATGGAATGATAATCTTGTCTATATTAGACAACATAAATTTCTATAACGTACCATTTTGTGCAGTACCGCATTATCTCTTTGTAGTTCATCGTCCTAAGTCATTCCAACAGTATATCAGTTGAGAGTCCGATTAATATAACAATGTCCATTCAATATTTGTATATTGAAATCTCAAATTAAGAATTGATTTAAATATTGATCTCACCCTCCTTTGGAGCTCCTCCACAAGTTGGTTCTGCCACATTGAAATGGGTTGTCACATTGTAAAAATCTTAATTCTTACGTTTACCACCAAATTCAATTACTTTTTACATTAATACACCCCTAAAACTGCCAAGACTATGGTAGCCACATGAAAACTACACAAATGTTCTTGTTTCAAAAAGATTCAAAATGCAACAACTTAAAAAAAAATACCTTTCTCACTCTTATTTTATTCATTCCTAGTTGAACCTGGTGCTCCAATTTCTCCAAGTCAGTGAAAGACAAAGACGACAGTTCCTGCCCCATTAAAGTCCTAAAAGGAAAAGTAGAATGAAATTATTTCTCCTTGAAAGTTAAATCAATTAAGATATAAAGAATCTAAGTAAAAATACTCGGCATGTAGCCACTGTAAGCATACCTAACCATTTTCTCCTTGGACTGTATCATTTGCATCAGTCCTATGACCTCTTCTGATTTGGATGGTGACTGCACAATGGTAACAGAATTAAGCTGTCTAAGATTGATTTCCTATCCTTGGTTTAATAGAGAGACAAAATTATGTCAGACAAAACAATAGTATAAAGGTTTTTAATTTTTATTAATAAAATCAGCCATAAAATAATTCTTCCCCTCGAAGGTCATTCCAATTTCTGACAAATAAAATTAAGCAAAAGTAGTTCCTTCCATAATGAATTATATAATACTATAAGTAGTTTGTAATGTCTTTCAGGGCAAATAATTCTCGTTTTCAAATTACTTTGTATTTGGCATATAAATTTCTTTGAACTGCTCCTTTGCCTACATGTAAGGTGATCTCTAATTCCAATCTCACAATATCACCTAAAATTCCAAATGTTGAATTCTTTTTTGTGTTGGATCTTATGGTGATGGAGAGTTTGCAGTCACAGAAGAAGAATATTAAACTAATTTCCATTAACTCCTATGCTAGAATGATTTATTGTCTTCTTTTAGCTTTAAAACAAGTTCCTTTTTTCTCAGGGCTCTATGGGGAAAAAAACAATTGTGTTTTGCAAGGTCCTGTGCAGTGGAAAAATTCTAGGTTTTCAGGTTTCGGTGTATAAGATACTAGTGTTTTCCAAGTCTTCGTGCAAAAGAAATCCTGTAATTTAGATTTATGTGGAAAAAAAATTCTTATTTTGGGGGTTTGTGGGAGGGGGAGGAAAAAAATAATTGCTTTCCTCATTTTGAGGGATCTCATATCATTTTTCAAAAGAGTCTTTCTGTGTAGCTTCCCTTATGTTTGTTTTACCTAGGATTTCCTTTCGTGATTATGAATTAAATCTGGTTCCTTGCTTAAACACTTTTGCAATATTTTTAATTCTGCACTGTTAACAAAGAAGTGTAATCTCCCAGCAAGAGTACATAAAAATAGTCTGATTTTGTTTGCAAGCAACTTTTAGCAGGACCACGCATTTCCTTTCAATTGTCTTACTTATCCTGTGATAATGACTTCCATTCAGTTTTCCGAAATAATGAAGCCACCCATCTAAACATCATGTTTGATTAGATAAGTTGGGAAGGGCTTGAACCCATAACAGATCAGTTATCATGGTAAATGGGATGAATCTCACGAGACATGAAATTGGAAAGAAACAACAAGAAAAAAAATACAAAGCTTTTGACCGGAGCAAAGAATCAGCAGGAAACAAAAGTCCTGACCCTCAAGGTCGCTCTTTTGGAACATATGAAAGAAAAAAATGAGAAGAAGAACCTTTCCTCCTACAAACCATGATCGAAGCAATACAATCTTCCTCGATCCCATGGTACTACCATGGGAAACAAGCAGTGACTCCCCCATTGGGGAATCAACAACTATACGAGAGACAACATGAGAGGCAATTGGGAGATAGGTGTCAACCACAGGAGAAGACCAGGCTGAGGAAGCCACATTTGAACAGCGAGATCTGAGCATGTAGCAAGAGTCAAGTGTGTAGCTGGAGTATCTATAGTTGGGGCAATCAAACATGAAACAGGAGGAACCCCAGCACGAGCAGCAAACCACATCAGCTTTGAGGTGCACATCAATTCAGGAAGGACTTATCCTTTGAAGGGGCAAGAAACTCGAAAGTCAAGTAATCTTCACAGGCATTCTTCCACCAAGTGGTAGAACCTTTCTGACGTAAAAGAGAGAAATTCTAAGTTGAGTTGCTAGTAGCAAAGCAACAAAGATATCTAAAGGGCAGACCTTCGTAATCTAACGGTTTCATCCAAGGCCTATCCCTAACCATCAGAATTACATCACTATAAAGGAGTTTGAATATGTTGATATCCCTAACCATCAAAATTACATCACTATAAAGGAGTTTGAATATGTTGATATCAATCAAAATGTGAGCAAAGGTGGATTGCCCTAAATGTGAAGTAGAATCATCAACCTTTAGAAATGACCAACTGAGTTGCTTATGGCCTCGAAACAAGTATCCTCTCAAAAATGGGGGAGAAGAGGGAGAAGATTCAGGAGTTTGATCCAAACTGGGTGCACATAAAGTAGTTAGGAGAGGGTGTTAAATGAAGGAGACCAAGGCTTAACAGAGAAAGTATTTTCCCCAAGCCAAATGTTGGCTAAAGACCAAATTTTTATCTTCTAATGAAGAAAAAGAGGCAACAAAAAAGCCTTTAGCGCAAGAGAAGAGCTTGATCATACCAGCCACTACGAGCTTCCAAGTAGCCCAAATCCAACTATGTAGATCTAGAATAGAATGCCAAAGGTTGGAAAATTGACACACTAGAGCTTCGCGCTACTAGAACTACTTATTTTTAACAACCTCCTCACCACAAACAACCATGGGAGATGGTTTGACAAGTAGGAGAAATTGAAGCACTCAGTAGGAGTGAACAGGAGCAAACCTAGTCTTCACCATTCAAGAAGAAATAAAGCTAGAAGAAGACTAGTAAACTACCAATTCAAACAAAATAGTGCTTATACAATGAAAGCGTGATGAAATACTTCATTTAAATTATAATAAAAACTAGTTGCAAACTAACAAAGCGAACTATAGCTGACTAGACTATGTCATACACATTGGATCCAAAGTTGGGGAAAACTGAAAAAGAACTGAGATTAGTAACCTAGAATATTGCAACTACGAATAGAAAGATGTGATGAAGATCATGATCGTGCATGAGCAAATCTGAAAGGTCTTTGATCATGCAATCAACAAATATGGGCATGAGGCCCAACCAAGTTCTGAACTCCACAAAAATGGTTATAGAAAGAGCTTTGGTGAATATGTCAGCAACTTTCTCGAATGTAGCTCAAAATTTGTAATTCCACTTGCCCTTCTTGAACCAAATCATGATTGAAATGGTGGCAGATCTCAATACGGTGGTAACTGACATAAAACCCTAGATTTTGGTCCTTACAATTGTGTTGTTATCACAAAAAATAATGGTTAGATAATCCTAAACCAAATGAAGATCCTCAAAGATCCTCTGAATCCAAATAGCTTTGCAACTTTCTTTTTCTACCAAAATAGACTCTACTTTTACGGACGAGAGCCACAATTTCCTTTTTCTTACTACACCATGAAACATCTCCAAAACCAGTTGAGAAAATATAACCAAAGATTGATTTTCAATCATCCACAGAGCCAACCAGTCTAAATTTGTCTAACCAACTAGCTCAAACTTATCATTTCTGGGAATATTGAATACAAAGTAATTTTATACCACTCAAATAGGCTCATAGGTTTCTTTTGGAAGCTCTTCAATGAATCTCATGTGGATCGTGCATGAGATGAGAGACAAGGCTCACATCATACATAATATTAGGCCTAGTAGTGAGTTACATGAGGCTCCCAATCAAACTTCTATATATCAAGTCTAGAAGAAGTAGCGTACAGGAAGCTCCCAACCAAACTTCTATATAAGGTCACATCTACCTTAGAACTTGCATCTTTTGATGTTGTTTTCTCACCAAGGGATACAAGGGTGGCAACTAGATTGCATGTGATGCAAGACCATCTAGGGTGTAAGAGCAATCTTATATCACAGAAAAATATTGTCTAGTTTTTCAATAAGGGCTATTTTGGGTAGGTTCACTATTTTTGGCAAGTTTGTTATTTTTAGCAAGTTTCCATTTGAACACAGATTGTTCCAATTACTTTCCCAGTGGTTCATTTTTTATATGTAAGCATGGAGGTAAAGTTTCATGGCAAGATCAAGTCTGGTTTTGAAGACATTGAATATTTTGTTTTGGCAAGGTGGTACGAAAACTTTGAACTCGGTTTTGAGGGCCTTAGAGGCTGCGAAAGGGGGTCAAAATTTGCCCAAGTCGGCACTTCTCTATGAGGTTGTAGAGCGTTGTGAGAGGTTTTCATAAAGTGGTTATAATAGCCATCCAAGTACACCTTTCACTAGATATGGCCGTTGGAAGTTGTGCTACTTTAGGAGAAAAAGATCCCTTCAAATACTCAAATAAGTACTGAAACCCATTTGAAGCATATTTTCAACATATTCCAATGTAGGGAAAAATAATATAAATATGATCGGCCTCAAAAATAGGGGATTACAATTTCTAGAACTTTCTACGACGGTTAAACTTCCCAATATTATAAAGAAGACAAATAGGGATTACCAAGGGCAGTTTTGATGGTGCATGTGGTGGCTCTGGCTTGCAGGTTATTGTAATGAGAATGCCTGTGTGGCTGTAGCATGTTATTTTCTAAATATTGTAATGTCGTTTCATTGAAGATAATAGAAAGCAAGTGTTTTTGTTCTTGTAATTGTTCGATTCTTGCAATTTTTGTTTATTTCTCTGTTGTATTGTGTATGTTTAGATTAGTAAGGGGAGTACCCTTCATCAGCATGATATCATTTTAAATCTCTAAAATAAACCAACTATATACTTGGATTGAGAAATGGATATACCTTCAGAGTTTTGTGGCACTTTCACACCAATAAAATAATGCACGAGTCCTAGATCTGACATCTCAAATTATTGCCTCATTTTAACTTGAAATTTCTCCATAAGAGGTGTTCTATTACTTATATAAATAATATCATCAACATGAAAGAAAATGATGAGAATATCACTACCAAAATGTTGGATATATGGGGTTGGCTCAAAAGGACTTTGGTGGAATCCCTTCTTCAAGAAATAATCGTTAATATGTGCATACTAGGCACGAGTATCTTGCTTCAACAAATAGAGTGTTTTCTTCAACTTGTAAACTAATTATTCTTTATCTGGAGTTTTGCAGCCCATAGACTGATCTATATAGACTTCTTCATCAAAGTATCCAATCAGAAAAGCAGATTTGACATCTATTTGATAAACTATCCACTTGTACTGTGAAACAAAAGCCAAGATAATCTTGACCATATCAATCTAGCAATTGGAGTGAATGTTTCTGAATAATCTACTCTGGATGTTTGCTTAAATTCTTTGACTACTAATCTTTCCGTGTTTCTTTTCACAGGACCGTCAACATAATATTTCACGTTGTAGATCCATTTGACACCAATGACATGTTTGCCCTTAGGAAGCTGCACTAACTCCCATGTTTTGTCTTTTTCAATTGCATGCATCTCTTCATTTATAGCATAAATACATAGTTGTTCTTTAATTGCTGCTTCATACACAAAAGTTTCATCTTGAATCAAACTAAATAGAGAAAATTTACAACTAGATTCATATTAGAGCTCCTTTGATAAATTTCATTCAAACTTTGTACCTTTCGTAAAGAGCTTGGATTTGATACTGGACTAGAGCTGTCATTGGAAGATGTGCTATCTGGAGAACTTGGTCGACTTGATCTTGGAGGGATCAAGCTTGAGCTATCATTAGAGCTTGAACTTTCACTTAAGCTTTTGGGGAGAGGAGGAACACAATCATCTTCGTTATCCATAAAGAGTGGTGTGGTTTGTTGGACACCTTTCTCCCTTCACAATGCTTCCCTTTCATAAAAAATAAATCTTGCTTAATAATCCATTATTTTGTGTTAGGATTATATAACTTTTACCCCTTAGTTGCATCAAAATAGCCCACAAAGATACAGCATTAGGATTTTGCATCCAACTTCTTCCACTTCTGATTTGAAACATGAACATATGCAGTGTGACCAAATACACAAAATTGAGCTACTGAAGGCTTATGATCACTATAGGCTTCCTTTGGAACGATATTCTTTACCAACTTGGTAGGGCTTCTATTCAGAATGTAGACTTTTGTGGCTACTGCTACTCCCCAATAGCAACAGGGATGATTTTTTGGATTATAGCATGCTTCATGCCATCTCCAATGGTTCGGTTATTTCCCGCAACACCATTCTTTCAAAGACCTATTAGGTTTGCAGATGCAGTTTGAACCTATGGTGAGACCACAATTATTGAAGATTCCAACTCATGAGGGGAAAATTGACTTGTTAAATGTCTATCCCCTTCATAAGTTTCAGCTTGGTGATACCTTGCATATTTTGCAAAAAAAATAATTTCTACATGAGCATCTAGAGAAAACAAGCTTAATTGATGATGTTGAGCATCTACCACAAACCATAAAATCATCAAGGGTGCTATTGACCCAAAACTTATTCAATATCTTAATACTGATTTGATAAGGAATCTAAAAAGATTAACTTATTCTTTCAACTTGACAATTGTTGTAAAATCAAGATTGTCCTATAGAGAATATATGTGAGTGCTGTAGTGAAATAGATTACTATTGTGATTGATCTTTTCACCAGCCATCGATATGCATTTATATCCTTTGAATAGTCATGTCTTGAAGAGACATGACCATACGTGGCTTATGCTACGTAGGGTCATGACCCTTCATAACCATTTGTTAATATTAACTACATTGTAACATATACAAATATCAAACGATCTTAATATATATATATATATATATAATCGACTATTAGATTAATATAATTATATCAATCAATTCGATGCTATAATTTAACACTCCCTCTTAGCGAGAGGAGATTGATATTCACAAGATATGAGTGTTATTGAAATCCCCGACTTAGTTCGGAACTAGATTTCTTTTAAATAACACAACCACTTTGAATTAGGATTTCCGGCATAATCTGGAACATAATTCAACCTAATAATAAATTTATCAAAATCCCCGACCAATTCGGAACTAGATTTAATGATAAATATAGGTGTCAAGATATCCGGCGCAATCCAGATCAAAACTTGAACCATTCGTTATCATGATCCCCGACTAAATTCGGAACTGGATTAGATGATAACTTACACACAACTTCATATCAAGATATCCGACACAGCTCGGGACATCATCATGATGTACTCATCCTGATAGAAGAGTTATCGCAATCCCCGACCAATTCGGAACTAGATTTAGCGATAACAATCAAGATATTCGGCACAATCCGAATCAAAACTTGATTCACATGTTGTTATAATCCCTGACCAATTCAGAACTGGATTTAACAACTCAAAAATTTAGTGTCAGGAATAGAGACTACAATATATAGTCATACCTAACACTAGGTTAAGCTATTGTCTAAGTCGTCACCTAGCAATAGTAACCCAACACATATGAAAGATTGTCACCTTTCATAATATAACACAAAAAGATCAAGATCGTCCTATAGAGAATATATGTGAGTGCTGTAGTGAAATAGATTACCATTGTGATTGATCTTTTCACCAACCATTGATATGCATTTATATCCTTTGAATAGTCATGTCTTGAAGAGCCATGACCATACGTGGCTTATGCTACGTAGGGTCATGACCCTTCATAACCGTTTGTTAAACGATCTTAATATATATATATATATATATAATCGATTATTAGATTAATATAATTATATCAATCAATTCAATGCTATAATTTAACAACAATCACCCTCAATAAAAATAGGAACTTGCTCAACATACCACACCTTTGCAATCCTTACCTAATGATCACAAAATACACCTTGACACAACCCTTTGCACCTTAGAAACTCCAAGCAATCAGAAATATTCCTTACCGTCAAATCTGATATAAATTAGTCTCCAAAATTCATTAGATATTCACCCAAAATAATTGATCACAACCAAGAACACAAACAAAGCATATAATAGATTTTTGCCACCCTCCTGTAGCAGTAGTGACAGGAACTCATGGAAAATGACAGTTTCTAGAACTTGACTTGTTTGAGCCCTCAAAGTGCACAACCAATTTTTTTGATAAGAATAAAGTTTGTTTCTAACATAATTATCCTTCTACTCACCAAGTTACAGGTCTGTACTCAGCCATACATAATTGTACTAACATATTTTCCTCACTGCAAATTCTGAAAACATTTTCTGAACAGGCTGCCTTCATGGAAATGATCATAACCTTCTCCATGAAAATTGAAGCAAATGAAATTTAGTTCATGTATCCAACAAGTGAAAGTGGTTTCATGCCAATAATAGGCCGTACATGTCCGTACAACTCTCTGCAATTTGCCTATTCCTGTCTTTAACAACCAACAATAAAAATAATACAGTCCTAGGGCTTCTTGGTTTATCATCAAAACTTGACCAAAAAAAAATGTAATTATGCCATTTTAAAATATACGTATAGAACTTGCACTTCACCAAAAATCAGATGTTTCCACTATACAAATTGAAAGATATATATTTTCTATGTTCTCTGATTACCCTAGAAGATGGTTTTGACAATTTTTAGAAAACAATCATTTCTCACAAAATACTTCATGAAAATGCACAAGAATGGATTCATTAGAAATCTGATTCATTACTATATCATCCAAAAATGCTTACACAGTAAAATTACATTAAAAAAATGAGCCGCCATGGCTCTATAACTGTTACAGACCACTCAAAACTATAAGACAGTTTGAAGGTTTGATGTATATTCCCTCACAAATCCCCTCCAAACTGCTGTCCCCTTTTGATTTCGACCAAACATGCATTTATAAACTATCTTCAACCTCCTATAACTGTTAGAAACCACCTCTTGGACACTTTTATCATAACAAAATAGACCAATTACAACTTTTCAAACCCTTTTTACACCTTACTCACTTTGGCCAGAGTTGACCATACCAAGACCTTTTAGGTCTCTTTGCACAACAGGGCTCTTAAAGCCTTACAAATGATTTATTACAACTTTTCAAACTCTTTTCTGGACACCTTACTCACTTTGGCCAAAGTTGATCATACCAAGACCTTTTAGGTCTCTTTGCACAACATGGCTCTTAAAGCCTTACAAATGATTTTTTTACTCTAATGACCCTTTGATATCTTACAAATACTAATGGAATATTCCAAACAAGGAAAAATTAAATTTGACCTTATAGTTCATCTTTACGCCTGGGTGTCTCTGCACCAATTGATGTAGTAAAATAATATAAGAAGGTTTACTAGAGGTAAACATTGACTCCTCCTTAACTTCAAAACATAAATTGAAACTACTAATGGATTCTTTTAAGGATCATTCATCACACATTGAGTATAAGGCAGAACAAGAGGCAACAAGAAAGTTAAATGATGAAAGAATGGATGAAGCGTTTGGCCGGTGTGCCAATAAACACAATAAATTGAAGGAAAACATTAAGGAGTTTAAGGATTGTGTTTATTATGTAACTACTTTCTATCAATTTTGTTTGAGGTGGCATGATTCAACAAAGAGCATTAAAAATAAGATTGACTCTATTGAGTCATAGATCTTTTATTTGGCCAAAACATATGACTTGACAAAGGACAAGGACGATTCCACTAGGGCTCAAGTGATAAGAACTTCATTTGCAGCGATCTTTGTTGTAGGACCAAAGGGAACAGATCAAGAAGTAATTGAGTCTCTTAAGTGAAGCATTCAATTTGAGACTTGCTACACTTTATGGAGCACTCCATGAAGCAAAGCAGGTAGTACAAAAGATAAAAGTTCTTGACAGTATGGATGTGGGTAAGGATATGTATATACAATTTGAGTTCCAGAATCAAATCATTTTCTCAGAAAAGGAAAATTAGAGCGCAACTCTAGCCCGCCTTGATGCAGTGGCATTCTTGGGTATTCATCAAATCTGCATGGTGGTGTGTTGAAGTGGTTCTGTATTTCTTGGTTGCAGCTTTAACCGACGATCTCGGTTATTGAAGAGGCTCGGTCACTAAAGGAACTCGGTAAAACCTTTAGCGCTCAGTGGAACAAGTACTCGGCGATGCTTGTGGTGCTCGGTCGACGTGCTTTCTCGGTGATGCCTGGCGTGCTCGGTTGTTTTATTGGTGTTCGGAAGTTCTGGTTTACCGACTGGATTTCTTGGAGTTTTGGTTGGCCAACTTGGTGTATTTAATGTTGGTAGCTTGTGTTGTATTCTCCTATGTGGATCTAGAGCCCGACATGGAGAATTAATTGTTTGTAAGGCTATTTTAGAGCCGACTGTTGTTGCATTTAATATTTGTTTGTAGTAGAAGTCGTCTTGGCTTAGGAGTTAATTATTTCTTCCAGCCGACTTGTGGTTGAGGAAATGTATTTAAGGAGTGTTTGGGCAGTTATTTAGAATTTTAGAGACAAGGAGAGTCAGTCAAGGAAGTAGATTGAGAACAATAATAATAATTGGATCCTGCGAGATCTTGAAGATCAGATTGTTTATCTGATAGTTGTAATAGCAGAGCTAGTGGTTTGCGTGCTTGGAGATAAGGAGATTGCTTGGTGGCTTGCGAGCTCAAGTTTAGATCTGCCTTAGTGTTTCCATCAGTTGTAGATGTGCTTCAGAGTTGGACTAGCTAGGAGATTGTAGAAATACTTTTGTAAGTGTTTGTATTTGGCCCTAACCCGGAAGGTCTTACAGTCGGGCATGTTGAATGAAATTCTATTTTTAAGCATTATATTGTTGTATTCTACTGTGGTTGTTGTTGTTGTTATTGCTGGTGTAGACTTGGACTGTCCATTCGTGGATCCTCTAGGTCCCCCCTACGTCACACCTTAAGGTAATGTATATAGATATTTTACCTTCTAAGGGAGTTGGTAATGTATATAGATATTTTACCTTCTAAGGGAGTTGCAAAAGTTTAGACGAGATAATTTTGTAGTTTGCAATGGATTATAGTATCCTTTTTGGTTTCTACTTAAAGACTTCAAGTACATAGGGGAGTATATATAGTACTATTGATTGGCATAAGTAGGAGACATCATGTCCTTTGTTCTTGATGTCAAAGGGGGATAGAATGTATTGTTAATTCTTTTTCAAAGGGGAAGTATGTACAGAGAAGAAGAGATTTCTAGATGAATATGTGTTTTTTCCATCGATGAAAGGAGGGAGATTGTTGGAAATTATTGTCCTTAATGTCAACCCTCAGGTTGTGTGCATTGTCATTTGTCATTGATGATATGTTATGTATCATGCACGTTAATAGAATGTACGAAGATTGTTGGCAAATAGGTACAGCATGGTGTTATCATTGAAGAGGCTAAGAAATGTCTACGGTCAACATGATGAACTGAGAGATATGTGTGGGAGATGGTTTGACATGTGATCAAAATAATTGAAGACAGTCGAGAAGCTCATCCATTGTATCTGAGGCTGCTTGACTGTCTGGATGATTGGTAAGTATATGGTAACACATTGTTACATGTGCTTTATGCCTTGCTTATGGAATGTGAAATTATATTAGTTGATGACTACATGCTCCAAGATTTTTTTGGTTGATATTTGAGAATACATTCATACTTCTTCTATTAAGAAAATTTGTCTAACTATTGAACAATATATTTTCATAAGTATATGAATTGGTTTATTGGTCTTCTTTCTACCACATTGTCTATTTTTTTTATGTAGTTCTAGAGTTAATCTTAGCAATGCACAAGGTACCTACTCCCTAGATTTTAAGTTATACACACACTTGAAGAAAGAGTTATAAGTGTTTATTCTCCATATTATAGATTAATAGTGCAATATGTACCTCAGTTGACTCACTGGAATTCTCTACATTTCTTTGTAGTGATTTGTATACTTGTGCGAATTTGGGAACAAGTTCAAAATGGTATAAGGGTTTAATAAAATGAGTTGTACATATCCTTGTGCACTGTGGTGCAGTATTCATTATGTTTTGTATTAAGGTAAAAATAGGTTTTGAAGGGACCCCGAAACCCTTTACAGAAAGAAACAAGAAGAAAACAAAAGAGATCTCGAAAATGAAACATTGTTGGAAACAACCCCAACCAACAGAACCTAGAAAACCAGCACACCAACTTAAAACAAGAAAAGACAAAGAAGTCACTAGAGAAAAAATAGGAAGCTCCAGACAACCAGAGAAGCAAGAGCTCAAAGTAGCTCAAATAAAACTAACTCTTAGCACCACGCTTGTGGAAGCGAAGAGCAATATCAAAAGAAGGGGAAGATTTCTTGTTTTTCTCTCCTTTTACAGAAGTCCAACCCTCTTCCACCTTGACAACAGCTTCTTGCCAATCTGAAATTGTCCAATTGAGGGAAATCCTCAGCCTGAGATAACAAACCATTAGCACCCACCAACACTAAAACCATCGCTAAAGCACTAGAAGAAGACGTAGTCACCATGTTCCTACTCCCATCCATAATAGGAGAAGCCACAGAAGAAGCAAGAGATAAAAGCCCAACCTCAACAACCAAACCACCAGAGGATGGAACAACCGGAGAAGCAATAGCAGAAACAAATTGACGCACAAGAACCTCTGCAATCCCACCATTAGAAACCGTAGCCACTAAAGGAGAGGGAGAAGAACGAGGGACTTGCGCAGCCACCTGGGATAAACTCTTTTGAGAATCAGATTTCTTTTCAACAGTGTAGTATTGAGCTGAAGCACCATTCCACCAAGAGACCGTAGATTTCTTTTTTTCCAATCCACACTGAGCAACCATATGCCCAATTTTAAAACATCTTCTACATCTGAATGGAATCCCTTCATAATCCAAAGTTTGAGTCCAATAGCCTTTAGAGGAGTTGATAACAATCTCCGCAGGAAGCCCCTTAGAAGAGTGGATATCAACTAGAATATGAGCAAATGTGGTATGAAAAATATCAGAAGAGTCACCATCAACCATTAAAAAGTCCCCTAGAGCATTACCAACCCCCTCAAAAAGAGAATCAACCCATAAATGAAGGGGGAGATAAGGAAGCTGAACCCAAATAGGAATCTTGATGAAAGAATCAGAAGAATGGTTAAAATCAATATGTCAAGGTTTTACCATAAGCATAAAACAATCCACCCAACCAAAGAAGTGATCACAAAACATTTTATTTCTGTCGTCAACTTCTTCAAATTTAGCAATAAAAAATCCTCTGTCCATAGGGTAAATATGCATTTTACCAACAAGAAGGGGCTCCCAGTGTCAAGATATCCATTCATGTAGCTTCGACAGACTAGGCCAGAAGCCCCTGAACCGAAAGAGAAAATAGAGGCATTATGATCTATTTCCTCCTCCGTATCCTTATCCAGCACAATGGAAATAGGCTTTGAGACTGGGATAGACCCACGCTCAGCACCCAGCTTCTTCAACACAACGTCCCTTGAGACAAAAGTTGACCCAGCAAAAACCACTCTAGGAGACTTCTCCCTAGCCGCCACACCTTCGGTGGATGGAGCACCCACCACACCCAAAGACTCCTTTGGAACAACAGAAGAGGCCCGAACTTCAGCATCCACCACAAAAGACTTGGCAGCACGAGACAAAGACATCAAACTGGAACCCAAAAGGCATTGGTCCCCACATTAGCCAAACTCAGCCTGCCCAAAGACATAGGGGCAGAAGCAATGATAGAGGCCGACACCAGGGGATCCGCAGACTTGGACCCTGGAGGACAAAAGTTTCCATCAACAAACCTCGCCTCAAGGCCAATCCCAGATGGTGAAGCAAAGGTGTGAGGACCAGCTCCAGCAGCAAGAGAAGGCAGTCCAGAGACCGCCGATGAAGGACCAACACGCACAAGAGACCCTGCACCGTCAACAACCAAAGAAGAGGAAGAAATCGGGGGTAAAACCCTAGCAATAAAAGGAGACGAAGACACAAAGGAAGGGTTGTTCTCAGATTAGTATTGAATTTATTTGTTACTCATGTAAGTCTTGCAATATTTATTATGTTTAAGTGTATCAATCAAATGAGTTTGTCTTGCTTATGTCAATTCAGTCAATTTCTCCACTTGTGTCATAAAATGATGATCAATTTCTTCAGGAGATGACTAAAGAAAGGTTGTTTATGGTCTGCATTTCTTTTATCTTGGTTCACATTATACTTTTGGTTTATCCCTAGTGGTGTAAAGGCAAATAGTTAACAATTTTGATAGTGGCATTGTTACTTTGGTCGACAATGTAAGTTCCTTCATTTACAATTGATCCCAACCTATCTCATTTATTTTGGAGGATGTGTTGAGATGTGTATAGGGTATAATTTTATACTCTCGGTTGATTAGAAACTAATAAAATTTCTTTATGCATATGTTGGGGCTGACTAGTAAAGAGTTATATTCTTGATTTGACTTAATTGCAGTTGTTAAGGTGTTGTGGATGATATTTTGGATCTTGTATTAAGTATGCCAACATAATGAGATTGTTTTAGGACCATGTAACTTATTTTCATGATCAATTTTATTCTATTTGTCATGGTTCAATTGGTTTTAGGCCAACCTATGTGATACCACATGTTTATTATTGTAACATCCTAAAAGTAAGCACCCTTAATTAGGTGCTCATTTTAGCCCCATTTAGTATGTATGGGTTCCCACATTGATTTCATGTTCTCCTAACACTTATTGGAACTTCAAATTAACATTATAAGTCCTATATTGACTCAATTTCTTCAAAACTCAAGCTTGGCCCTTATTTCTAAGTGTGCTCTTCTATTTTTCCTCCGATTAAATAATTAATTTCATCACTTATGCCCTTTACTCTTGTTTTTGGCCTTTGTGACCTGTCTTGATCTTGGATTGAGTCATACTCAAAAATCTCACACATACCCAATATCTCTATCTCCTAAATAAAATTTGGGCTCATTTTCCAAGGTACATGTCTCCATTGATGACATGTCCTAGGTAAATGCAGCCCAAATTTTGCCTGGAGGTCCTTGCGAGGGTCTTGGGAGGATCCAGTCCTATGGTCATTGTGCTCAATTCTAAAGCCCCAAAATGATGTGAGATGTATATAAACCCCCTATCTCTCCTCATTTTGGTATCCCTTATCAAGTGCAAGCATTCACTATCAAGTTTTCAAGCATTTATGAGACATCAAGGAAATCGGAGTTCAAGATCTCTTCTACAATTGAGCACCCAAGTCTTCAATCCTTCAAATCATTCTTCTTCTCCTTCGTCAAGAATTATGGAAAACTACAAATATTCATCATTCAAGGCATTTATTTCATGATTTCCTTTTAAATCAAGCTATTGCATCAACATTGGTGATCACGTCCAAAGAAGTATTGTATCATCAAGGTATAAGGCGATTTACAATTCAGATCTAGTTTCTATTTTATCTTTCCTTGTGCAATTTCCTTTAATTTTCAAGGTTAATACCTAAATAGAGGTTTGCTTAAGGCCAATCTCTTTAGCACCCAACCCTCTTCCCTATTTTTTTGTTTGCATGAATAGGTTACAAAGCCACTGGACCAAATCTGGAAAGATCGGGGACAGTCAGACGATCTATGAAAAATTCAGTCAAAAACATTGGGAACGCATCACCATTGTCGTCATGTCCTAGGAACATGTCATCATTGTCATCACGTTCCCTACATTTTGAGCTTGGATTTGGTAGGAAGCAAGGTTACAACCTCTAGGTCTCAGATCTGCGGTTGCAGGTCATTCTAGAACTCTGATAGTCAAAAATTTGGGTCTAAACACTCACTTCTCCTATTTCATTTCCAAGTGCATTTAAATTCGCCTCCATACCCTTTTACATTAGTTTTTTTAGCTAGATAAGATCAGGTGTGCTCTTATTTAGTCTCTTGCATGTCAACATAATTCCCCACTTTCTCAATTCTAATAAACAAAAGAATAAAAACCCTTCAAGGCATTGATATTGCATTATCATCTTTATCATCAATTAATGTCAATCATATTGGTCTTGAGGTAGTTTTATATTATAATGTGCCATATAAATTAGGGAAAATATCCCTTTTACATGATCCCCTTTTCATATTGTACATTTTGGTGAGCCCAAATCATAACATTTCCTCTTTGATTTTGGTAGTTAGATTGCATTTACTTCATTGTATGCATTTGTTTTTCTTACATACTTTTGATATTGGTAGTTAGATCCTCTTTGCATGATCTTCTTTATATGATCCACTTTGATTTGGTTTCTAAATCTACTTTTTATGCATTTCATTAATCAATATTTGCATCTTAGCTATGCTACATTGTATGCATTTAGATCTTCCTTTCATGCATTGTTGTATTTTTGGCCATTTAGATCTAATGTAGTTACATTCAACTTCTCTCATAGATCCATTGCATTTTTGCATTTCATTTTCATGTTTGTGATGAGCCCAAATAATGGCTCCATGATTATCGATGTTTACTATGTTTTCTCTATTTTGGTCATAGGGTTGGGTCATTGTTAGAGTTTTTGTAAACTTATTATCATGGACATGAACTTATGTCTTAATACCATTTTGGATAATGAAAACTCCCGTATGGTTATGACTATGCAATCTATCTATATTAATCTTAATTATGCTGATAAATGTTATTTTGACAATAAATGAGTATATGCATTACATGTCTTGTGCATACTAATATCATGATGCAGTGGTAATTAATGAAATAGTACAATCAAGTTGGCGCTCAAGAAGGATCATGCCATGAAGATCAGGTCAAGATAGTTGAGCAAGGAACAACATTGAATCAGTCAAATAGTGAATTGACTACAGCTCATATGGAGCAGGTTATGGGACTTTAATGGTCATTCCTAATATGGAATAAATCTAGGAAAGGAGTAGATAAGATATATTTTCTCTCTGTGTAACCGAACAATTAGTTATTCCTTATTTTCTAGATAGATTTCCTTAATTTTTACTCCGTAATAACTCTTGTCCGCCTATTTCTTTGGGGGTGGACTAATTAGTTGTTAGTTAGTAGTCTTTTGTTATAAATAAAGTTCTGAAACTTCCTCAGAGGTTAGAAAGAAGTGTTGGAATTGTTGTAGTCTATGATGTTGGCATTCGTTGTTTTGTCATTGATGTCAACATATATTTTAGTAAAGGAATCCAGAAGTTGCAGACAGACTGGATAGACAGGTTGCATAAAATTGTACTGTCAATGTATGGAGTCTTAGCTCCTGCGAGCTGAGATTTGTGTAGAATAACTTGTTTACTACTTGCGGTTATGTTCGTATATGTTTATATGCTTATTTTCTCTAGTTATGGATAAATTGGAGAAGACTGGTTAATACAAGGCTAGTGACTAGGAAACTCATAGAGTTGGTCTCATTATTTGTAGTATAACTTTAGTACGGAAATAGATTAAACCTTGCGAGATTGAGGAATGTCAAAGGACACATAGGAGAGTCCATTGTGTGATCGCAGATTCCTATCATGATTGGTGACATCATCTATGGCGTGTACACCAGCAAAGACTTATTTGGAAGCTGACCCAGGAGTGGTAGTGTGTTCTTGAATAATTAAACATGGATTAATGTTGTGGTCGACTATTTCATGATTATTTGTAATTGTTGTAATATTTTGTTTATAAAAGAGGTCCTATAATGGCCAACTCAAGAATTATGTATGTAACTTGTATACAAGGAAGTCTTACCTTGTAATTGTGTGTGTGTGGACCATGTGGGTTATTATGTAAGCTTTTGGACTGCAAGAACTGTTGATGTAGAGCAGAGGATTGTGCATTAAGGAACAAGGTTAGAACTATCTTGGCAGTGAATGAATTGGAAGCCAGTTCAGGTATTTATGATTATATTTCTCCAGATCTAGGACAGTGAGTCCTGAAGGTGGATGTAACCTTCTCTTGTATTTCAGTCAATGACCAGTTGTAATATCTTTAACAGGGTATGTCCTCTAACAAGGATTGTACTATTGTAATAATGAGCTCCTAATAGGGCTAGAACTCTTAACCAGGTTACTATAATCATAGTACTAATTTGTGGGCATCATTCCCACTGGGGTTTTTCCCTTAAGCGGGTTTCCTCGCAAATAAATACTAGTTTTATTGTGTTCTTATGTGGAATGATTGTTTTGCATTCAGCATAAGGTTATAATTGGAATTATGTTTAATATGTTTGAATCAACTGATTCACCCCTGCCCGCTCTCAGTTGATTGGGACATTGTTATTCTAATAATTGGTATCAGAGTTGTTGGTCCTCGGAGAGAAAGCTTGACCGCTTGAGGAAAAAGATCCAAGATGTCTTTACTTCAAAAAGAAAAGTCCCAAGTTTGATGCATAAAACTTTGATGCATGGAAGGATAAGATGAAGACACACTTCTTCTGTTTGGGATTGTATTACTGGTTAATAACCAAGAAAGATACCACACTCAAGGCTGAAGGTGATATGGAAGACCCTACTACAACTGATGAAGAAAAGAAACTATTTCAGTACAACATGATAGTTAGAGAAGCATTGATAAGTGCATTATTAGAAGGTGAATACGTTGAGATCAGAGATATGTACAAAGCACATGATATATGGGAAAGATTGATAGCATTATATGAAGGAGATACATATACAAAAAGAGCCAAATTGCAGAATTGGAGAGAAAGGATGGAATTACTTCAGATGAAAGAAGATGAGACAATAAGTATGTTTGTTCAGAGGGTCACTGAATGTGTGACAAGAATCAGGAACAATGGATGAACCTATACTGAAGAAGAAGTAATTGCAAAGATACTAAGATCTTTGACACCATCTTACAAAACTAAAGTGCATGCTACAGAAGAGATCATTCCATTGACAAAGAACTTCACAAGAGAGATGTTGGTGTCCAAAATAACAAAATTTGAGACCACAAAGCTTAAGGAGGCCTTACCAAAGGTAGAGACAACATTTAAGGCAACTATACATAGAAATGCAAGATCAAGTCTTGCAGGTTCTAGCAGATCAAGAAAATACAGCGAAGAACTAGGAGAATATGCTGAATAGTGGGAACAAATTGAAAAGCTAGAAAATAGTGCAGATGAAAAGATCTTGGCCATGATCGCAAGAAAAGAAAGAAAATTTCAAGGTAAGTTTGATGGCAAATTATCTTTGAAGTGCTTTAATTGCAATAATGTTGGTCATTTTGCTTCTAGATGTCCAACTAGGGTTCCTAAGTATGAACCTAAGTATGGTAAATACATGAAAGATAAGGAATGCTACTATGTTAATGATGGTGTTTTTTATTATTATGATGATGATATAAATGATATACTTGGATTTGTGGCAATCAAAGAAGAAAGACCTATCCACGAAGGAAAGGCATTAGTATCTCATGTTGAGAAGAGAGTTGATTGGGTCACAGATAGTGGGTGCTCACAACACATGACATGGGATAAGGACAGATTTATTAAACTACAAAAGTATGATGTTGGTGTTGTTAGGCTTGGTGACAATACTCCTAAGATGATTGCTAGAAAAGGATCTATCACTTTGGATGGTAAAACTAATACTGATGATGTTTTGTTTGTTGATGGTTTAAAGCATAATCTATTGAGTGTTAGTCAATTGGTAGACAAGGGTTATCATTTACAATTCAAGGATGGACATTGTACAATCAAAATTACTAAAGGAGATTTAACTGCATCTGGTACAAAGACAAAAGGTAATGTCTTTCAGTTGAACCCTACTGAGGTAAGTTGTTTTGTTACTAAAATTGATGACAATTGGTTGTGGCACAGAAGGTTTTGTCACATAAACTCTAATAATATTGTAAATGAAAGTAACATTAATGTGATTAGAGATCTACCTAAGATTGTAAAGCCAACTAACACAACATGTAGAGAATGTGTAATGGGTAAACAATCAATGGGTAGTTTTCATAGAAAGGATTTTTCAGCCAGAAACAAGTTGGATCTAATTCATACAAACCTGTGTGGACCTACTCAAACTAGGTCATGCTTTGGATAAGGTATTTCATACACTTTATTGATGATTATTCTAAAATGATGTGGGTAGGATTTCTTAGAGAGAAATCAGAGGCTTTTGATAAATTTAAGTTCTTCAAAGAAAAAGTAGAAACATAGACAAGTTTAAGGATCAAATGCTTGAGATCAGATAGAAGTGGTGAATTCACATTAGGTGAATTTAATTCTTTCTGCGAAGAACATGGTATATTAAGGCAGACATATGCAGCTAGGACACCATAGAAGAATGGTGTAGCTGAGAGAAGAAACAGGTCAGTTCTTGATGCTGCGAGGACTATGTTAATTGAGGGAAGAGTTGCACACATGCATTGGAGAGAGGCAGTCAACACCGCAGTGTATACAATGAATAGAATTCAGATCAAAGATGGTACTGATAAGACACCCTATGAGTTATGGTATGGTCATACTCCTCCTGTTAATTATTTTAGAATTTTTGGTAGTAAATGTTACACCAGAAGGGATGATAACATAGAGAATTTTGATGCAAGGAGTGATGAAGGTATATTCTTGGGATATTCCACAAAAAACAAGGCATATAGATGTTATAATTTGAGAACAAGGAAGATGATTGAAAGTGTAAATGTCAGATTTGATCAAAAGTTTTAGGTATAGGAAAGAACTTGCGAGTTCAATCCCGATGACCCAGACTAGTTTAGATGTGAAGAAAGACTAATTCAAAATAATCATAATCAGAAACAAGAAGAGCAAGGTTAGCAAAAAGATTAGCATCATTTGAAAGACGTTTTGATGACATATAATGCCACAAATATGAATATGTATGAACAAACATAAGTGTCTAGGACACCTAAATATGTTGCAAGGGATCATCCTCAAGATCAGATTATTAGAGATAGAAGCAGAGACACCAGAACAAGGCCGTAGATCAGAGATGCAGTTTGTTTAATTTCGCAGGTTGAAGCAAAGACCCCTGATGAAGCATGTAGAGACGAGTCATGGATCAAGGCAATGTGAGAAGAATTGGATTAGATACAGAAGAGCAACACTTTGGAATTGGTTCCCATACCTAAAGACAAGAATGTTATTGGTGCAAAATGGGTATTCAAAAATAAGATGAATGAAGATGGTGTTGTAACCAGAAACAAAGCCAGATTGGTATGCAATGGATATTCACAAAAAGAATAATTGACTTTGGGGAAACTTTTGCACTAGTTATAAGGCTGGAGGCAGTTAGGTTACTCTTAGCCTATGTTGCATATAAATTTTTTGAGGTCTATCAGATGGATGTCAAGTCAACATTTCTTAATGGTGACTTAGAAGAAGAGGTTTACATTGAGAAATCTAATGGTTTTCCTCTATCAGGTAATGAAGGCATGGTTTGCAGATTGAAGAAGGCACTATATGGTCTAAAACAAGTACCTAGAGCTTGGTATGATAGATTGGACAGGTAAATTTACTAATTCTTGGTTTCAAAAGAGGTAATGCAGATAGCAACTTATACATGAGATGTAATGATGAAGCTATTTTGATAGAAGTTTTTGTTGATGACATTATCTTTGGAGGTAATGATGCTATGAGTAACAAGTTTGCAGAAGAAATGAAGAGTGAATTTGAGATTTCTATGATAGGGGAGATAAAGTTCTTCCTAGGGCTACAAATAAATCAGAGTAAAAATAAAATTTTCATATCTCAGTCCAAGTATCTTAAGGAGTTGCTAAAGAAATTTGTCATGGATGATAATAAACCAGTTGGAACTCCTATGGTAACAGAGAATAAGTTGTCTACTTTAGATGAGACAAAAGGTATACCTCAGGCAGAATACAGATCTATGATAGGAGGTATTCAGTATCTAACACATACTAGACATGATATTGCAAGTGCAGTTGGAATTGTTGCTAGATTCCAAGCAGATCCAAAGGAAACACATCTTGTTGTAGTAAAAAGGATATTTAGATACCTAAAGGGGCATAGAAGATTTTGGTCTATGGTATGATAGGTCAAAAGACTTTGCATTAGAAGCATACACTGATGCAGATTGGACAAGTAGTATAGATGATAGGAAGAACACAAGTGGAGGAGCCTTTTTCTTTGGGAAAAGGTTAGTTTCTTGGTTAAGCAAGATGCAGGATTGTATAGCTCAGACAACAGTTGAATCAGAGTATGTTTCTGTTGCAATTAATTGCACATAGATTGTTTGGATGAAATAGATGTTGAAGGACATTGGTGTGAGTCTTGGTGAGCCAGTTATCATACATTGTGATAACACAAGTACAATAAATATGTCAAAGAACCCGATGATGCACTCAAAAACTAAGAATATTTCAATCATCATTTTCTAATGGATAAAGTGAAAGAAAAAGAGGTAAAGCTTAAATATGTAAGCACAAAGGAGCAGATTACAGACATCTTCACCAAACCACTGAACAAAGATACCTTTGAATATCTCAAAGGTAGGCTTGGGGTAAGAACCCCACCTGAAGGCAATTAAGGAAATGTAGTAGAGCACAAGTCCATTAGAAATTAGAGCTATATCATTTATGGACTTGATGCAGAGGTCTACTCCTTAGGGGGAGTAATGGTATGAGCATATCGGATCAAATCAAGGTGATTTTGCACCTAGTAGTTAAAGGTCTTGAAAATTTGAAAAAGATACACCTAGAAAAGAAGGCAGACAAGGATGTTTGTTGTGGCACCCTTTGCCATTGATGTCAAAGGGGGAGAGATATTGAAGAGGATATTGTGAAGGTTAATGTGAAAAGCTACTTTTGGGTTGATAGTTTTTTACATATGTTGTCATCAATGCCAAAGGGGGAGATTGTTGAAATTGTTGCAGTCTATGATGTTTGCATTCATTGTTTTGTTATTGATGTCAACATATATTTTAGTAAGGGAATCCAGAAGTTACAGACAGACTGGATAGACAAGTTGCGGAGAATTGTACAGTCAATGTACAGAGGCTTAGCTCCTACAAGATGAGATTTATGTAGAATAACTTGTTTACTACTTGCGGTTATGTTTGCATATGTTTATATTCTTATTTTCTCTAGTTATGGATGAATTGGCGAAGACTGGTTACACGGCCAGTGACTGGGAAACTCAGAGTTGGTCTCAATATTTGGAGTATAACTTCAATACGGAAATAGATTAAACTTTGCGAGCTTGGGGAATGTCAAAGAATACATAGGAGAGTCTATTGTGTGATCGTAAAGTCCTAGCATGATTGGTGATGTCATCTATGACGTGTACTCCAACAAATATTTATTTGGAAGCCGACCCAAGAGTGGTAGCGTGTTCTTGAATAATTAAACATGAATTAATGTTGTGGCCGACTATTTCATGATTTATACTTGTAATATTTTGTTTATAGGAGAGGTCCTATAATGGCTGACCCAAGAATTATGTTTATAACTTGTATATAAGGAAGTCTTGTAATTGTGTATTTGTGGAGCATGTGGATTATTATGCGAGCTTTTGGGCTACAAGAACTGTTGTTGTAGAGAAGAGGATTGTGCAATAAGGTACAGAGTTGGAACTATCTTGGAAGTGAATGTATTGGATGCCAGTTCAGGTATTCATGATGATATTTCTTCAAATCTAGGACAGTGAGTCCTGAAGGTGGATGTAACCTTCTCTTGTATTTCGGTAAGTGGCCAGTTGTAATACCTTTAATAGGGTTTTAACTCCTAACAGGGTCTGTCCTCTAACAAGGACTATACTATTGTAATAATCAGCTCCTAACAGGGCTAGAACTCTTAACCAGGTTACTATACACATAGTACTAATTTGTGGGCATCATTCCCACCGAGGTTTTCCCTTAATAGGGTTTTCCTCGAAAACAAATACTGGTGTTATTGTGTTCTTATGTGTTATGATTGTTTTTCATTCAACATAAGGTTATAATTGGAATTATGTTTAATATGTTTGAATCAACTGATTCCCCCCCCCCCCCCCCCCCCCCCTCTTAGTTGATTGGGACATTTTTATTCTAACAAAAAGAACTCAAAAATAATGTAGAATTTCAGTTTTCATTTTAAGAATATTTCAAGTTTAGGATCAAGCTTATAATGTGTAACAACACTTTTGAATGAATAAAATGATGATGTTATGAGTTTATAGAGTTTATTTGAACTTTGGATATACTCATCCAAGGGGGGCCACTTAGTGATTAATTTCTTTTCATTTAATATTTTATTTTTTTTCAATTGAAGTTGTTATTCTAGAGTTTGACTATTCTTGCAGCCACTATAGACAGTTTCATGTGATTGTTCCTACAGCCAAAGAAGACAGAGTAGTTTCCTGTCTGTATGTCCCAAATATGGTTATTGTTACTTGTATTAGTATGGCTATAGCAGTAGATTTTGTTAAAGCATTTGAGTTACTTCATTTCCAAGCATTTATTTTCTAGTATTATTTCCTTTCAAGCTGTAGGATAGCATGGCTTTAGGTGGGACTTAGTGCACATACAATGCTGGCCTGTTTTAAGTACATGTTCCTGGGTTGACAAGTAAATGAGCCTTCATCATAAGAAAGATGGCTACTTAGCATGGATTTCCAATCCCTAAGTTGAAGTTTTACAGCTTAGTTATTGATCTAATTAGGGAGTCCAACAATTTGCATGTTTCAAAACAATAAAAAATATTTCATTCCAAGCATTATTGTATGCATTTCACTTGCATTCTATGAATGGAGTTTTTATCATCATTTACTAGTTCAATTTCAAGTTTCTTTCAAGAATTTCAAGATTTTTCCTTTCATGCATACAATGATAGTTTAGTTCTTAATTTCATCCATTATCATGCAACATTCTCTTCCCCAAAAATGATCTCACCCATGAGAAAATTTTAGCAGAAGAAAAGTTTATTAATATTTCTTTAAAGAATCTTCGTCCTAGGGATGAGACCTTGAAGGATGATGTTGATTCTTCTCCAAAATGTATCTCACTCATGAAGACATTTTGGTGCAAGAGAGGGATATTTTACCCTACATCCCTTCCAATCCCCTCCTTGTTAGGTATGAAGCTTTAATCAGTCACAATTATACCTACCCTAAAGTTTACTTTATTCATAGAGATGTTCCTACCTTTGATGATTCTCCTATTTGACATAAACCATTGGACAATGATACTGATTATTCTCTTCCTCATGAAGAAACATTGATAAAAGAAGATAATATTATGGTTGACATTTCTTCTACTCCCTCTAGAGATGACACATTCATGCATGATTATATTAATCCTTTTGTTAAGATGTGCTATATTTACAAGGATATTTTGGAGCAAGAGGACATTATAAATACCTTTCTTGATATCACCTTACCCTCATTTGACATCATTTTTAGAGATGAAGGATTAATGGAAGTTCCCATTCTATATTCTAAAGATTGTCCTACTCATAAGGACACCTTGGAAGAAGAGAATAATATCATGAATATGTTCCTTGATGCTCTCCCTTCTAGTGATAAACCCATGAATAATAAAGAGTTTGATCAAGTTAATGCTATCAATCTATTGGATAGTGAAAATCATACGTTTGTTGTCCATATTTGTCAAGATACCCCTCAACCTCAAAATAAACTAGTCATTGTGGTGAAAGGTGCTCAACAACTTGACTAGCATGCAGTTTCTCATACTTATAACACAAGAACTAATAGACAACCTACAAGTTTAGCTGTTCCTCCTTCTCTTCCTACTTCTCAATTGGTGCTTCCTTCTACACCTTGTCTCCCTCAAAATCTTGGAAAGGAGTATGATTTAGTAGAACAACTTTGTGCTACTCCTACCAAGATATCTCTTTGGTAACTTCTTCAAACTTCACCTATCTATCATGAAGCATTACAAAAATCCTTGAGAAATGTGACTATCCCACCTCTTAGGAAAGACATTATGAATAGGGGTAAAATGGAATCACACATATTCAAATGTAATATGATGTATGAGGGAAATATTAGATCCACTCCTAAATCCAAATTCCCAAAGGAGTGATCCAATTTGATCAACCAAAAGGTTAATGCACAATCGAATCAATCTATGAAGAATATGAAAGAGAGAGAAAAACCCTATATTTCCCTATGGTTGAATTGTAGTGTTTGGAATTTGAAATAATTGAAATACAAATACTAACCTCAAATTAGGGAAAATCTGGAAAATGCCAATTTCTAATGTCTGTGTGTACTTTCGAGCAATTCTGCAACCTATTTCGGACTGGAAATGCCGAGATGAAGAAAACCCAAAAATCTTTTGTCTTTCTAACGGCAGGTAGTCTTTGACCCTCATAAAAGGTCAAAGGCTACATTCTTTGTTTGAAGGTCGATTCTGACTTTGTTTGCAGATCTAGAATGTTCGCCGAAAAGGGTATCCAAATCCAATCTCAGATCCGAAATTCCACACCTGCACCTCCAAGAAAAATGGGGTTTTTGTTCGTATGGGGGGTTTGCCTTGGTCAAACCTCAATTTAGGAATTAACCTTGAAATTGAATTGAAATGTAGTGTGCATAAACAAAGTAATTGAAACAATTCACCTCGCTTATGTTGAAGTCCTTGTAGAGGATTCGAATCCTCAAATCCACAAGTAGGAATGCTTCAATGGATATAGAATGAATGTAGGATGTCTCAAATCAATGGCATTTGATCTTCAATACCAATCTTGAATTGATCTTTGCATATGAGGAGGCTTGGATGAATGTAGAAGGATGGATCTTCAAGGGGGCTCCAAAGAGATTGAATCCTTCAATGGCTAGCAATGGATCTCCTTGATGGATGAATGCTTGAACATTTGAATACTTGAAGGCTTGCTTGAATTCACTTGCTTGCACTTGAGAGAGGAGATTGCAAAACTTGATTGAGAGATGGATTGAAATGAGAGAGGAAAGCCTCCTTTAATAGTGAACTAGGGTACAATCCTCTAGAGGGGCCACCTTGGAGAATTAAATCCAATTAGGTTCTAACCTTTACAAAATATACTTAGATTAAATGCAATTAAAAGATTTACCATCCCGAAACCCGAAATGGCCGACCCGGAGGTGAGAAACAAATATCCCCGAAAACTCGACACCCGAAAATCAAAGAATCTTGAAATTTTGAACAGAGGGTCAATGACGAGGTTGGAATTGACCAGGTCAAGATCAAGGTCGATCTTGACCAGGTCAGGATAGAGGTCGACTTTGACCCCATAGTCAAAAACCTCAGGATCCTCTCCCAGAATGTTATGAAATGCAGATATGAAGTGAAAAATGGGTGCAGAAGGAAGCATAACAAGGGGGAAAAGCCAGATACATGCAAAGACCTGATCAAGGAGCTTAACATGACCTCAGACCACTTACTCGAAGGGCTAAACGGTCTTATCATGGAAGTGCTTCCATTTTAAGATGATACATTAAGCCCCCACTTTAGCAAGAGTATGGACTCGATGCAAACTCTTGGTAAAGGAGATCAAAATGAAAAGATAATCTTATCGTAATCCAAGGGACAAAGAGGAACCTTAAGCCCCCAAGAACTCAAGTCTTCGTTGACTCCTAGATCACAATAAGAGAGACATCTCTAGAGAGAGAAAGAAAGGGTGTGATTACCTCGCCCAATGAGAACTTATGTCCCATTGTGAACCACACAAGGAAACAGCGCAACTGGAAAGATGGAATTAAACCGCCTAGTGAATGTGGCTACTCATTAGTCAACCCATCAAGGATTCACCCTTAGGAATATTCTATTCCATAAGAATAAAACCAAAAACAAAAAGAGATCCAATCTTAAGGACACCTCCGACCTTAAGGGATCAAAATGTGTGTATATTTGAAACTGGAGGGATCAAGAGATCCTAAAATATAAATCCATGCTTTAAGGATTAGTTACTAATCCAAAAAGGGAGAAAAGGTATTTTGAAAAATATGTGCATATTGAAAAGTGTGTGTGTGCAACAGGTGAGCAGAGCGTATACCCCCATGTTAAAGTCATTAGTGACACTTTAACAGGAGCAATGGCTTTAACGAAAACGTAAACAACTCCACTAAGTACGTTTCCACATCGAGATGCCCCCAAACGAAGACAAATCAAGGGAAATATCACAGAAACATACAGAGAACACATAAGGGATCTACCTACCGTGGGGTCAGTATGATTAAGATAATATATATATATGATATTATTGCAAATGAATTGACATCATTCCCCAAAGAAAGTAGAACTGCGATCACAAAGGAGGAAAGATTACATAAGATATACGAAGGAGAATATTTTCGGACCATAACATGCAGACCAAAAAGAATTAGTGCTACCATATCTTGAATCCAAGCAGATTACACAAGGAAACATTTACGAACAATAGCACAATTACAACATAACATTGAACAACGCATAGAAGAATAGAGATACATATAGAGGAATTTGAACAACAGTTTCGATTCCTTTATCACCTTGTACCAACTGTGTAACAAGGATCGTATAAAAGAATCTAACAACATTTAGCAAACACATTACAGGAGAAGCACAGTACAGCAGGCAAACACACAACAAAGCTACCACGAAGGACAAGCCGATCAAGCATGCGCCTACTCTCCCCATCTCGTTGTATATCATTTAAGGAAGGTGGGTAACTTGTAAGAGGGACTATATCCAACACAGTAGGAATGATAGCCAGTTCCAAACAAGGATCCTCTTGAGAATCACAATGTTTGACACTAGGTGTAAGAGTTAATTGTGATGAAAGCATATTAGGTAAATCAATGTCAATAGTCTCATATTCATCATTAACATCATCAGTATCATCAAGAGTATCTTCTTCATCCAAATTAATCAAAATAGGATCTAAGATACGAATAGAATCATCGTAATCATGCATATTAACATCATTATTAGTAACAACTTCTAACACATCATGCATAGGTTTATCCGAAGAAGGTGGAGATCTTTGAAGAACAAAATTACGAGCTTTAGCATGAGCACGACGCTTTTTACGACGTTCATTAACAGATCGATTACGTTTTGATTTATTTGAAATAGGTTGAGAACTAGGAGGAACAATCATAGGATCCTCCATAGGTTCTTTAGGAAGATCAATAGGATTATCAACAATAGGAGGAACAATCACAGGATCTTTGATAGGTTCTTTAGGAAGAGCGATAGAAGGAATTTGATTAACAGAACTAGAAGTCATAGTTAAAGGAGGTATAGAAGGTGTAGGCAAAAGACCACGATTAAGATCCATGGGAGGAATGCTTAATTCAAGAATCTTACGATGTTTATAAGCTTGATATGAACGGAAAATATTATCAGGTCGAGGAGGACATGAATTAGGTAATGAAGGCCAAAAGAAATCAAGAGCAGCACAATCTGTAGGCCTAGAAGGTTGATATAAACTATAATTAATCGTCTTCACTTCTTCATCATGAATGAACTTAAAACATTTATGGATAGGTGAAGCAACGGCATGCATGGCATTCAACCAAGGCAAACCTAGCTTAACTTGAAATTGATCAGAAGTAGGAATAACAACAAAAGTAGTGTTCACAATTTTTCCACAAAGTTCAACCGGTAAAGTAATAGAACCAAATGATGGATAAAGAAAACCATTACAAGTTTGAATCCACACATCCGATGTATCATAAGAATCATGTTGTAAGATTTTCATAAAAATATTTTCTTCAGTAATAACATTGATTAAGGATGTAGGATCAACAAGACAACCATGAGTAGGTATCTGAGAAATCCTAGCAGAAATGTAGAGGGGACCATCAGGAGCCTTAATAGTCTCAGAATCATCAAAGGTAATCAAAAGTTCCCAAGGTCGTTTATTCTTAGGTTGTTGTCAAGGTTTAGGTTGAGTTTTCAGTTTAGGTTTAGGTTTTGGTCGAGGTTGAGATTGAACTTGTGATTGAATCTGAGGTTGAGGTTGAGGTGGAGATACAGATTGACCAACATGCTCCACTTGATTAACAACATGATTGAGATCATCCATCTTTGAATCATATGCAATTTCCACAGCAGATGGTTGAGCAATTGTATTAGTATCATGCGTAGGTAAAGGATTCTTATAGATTTGAAGGTTTTGATTAGGAGAGACAGATTTGTTCCCACTACCATCAAGATTATCAACAGATAAGACATTAGAGTCAATTAAGTCTTGAACCTTATGTTTTAAAGAATAATATTTCTCAGTATCATGACCATTCTGACGATGATATTGACAAAAACCGTTTTGATCAAAATATTTAGAGGCAATCGTAACAAGTAAAAGAGGACGAATAGGAGGTAAAGTAATCATATTAGAAGCTAACAACCTATTCATAATAGTATGTAAAGGTTCGGAAAGAGGAGTAAACGTACGATTTAATCGAAAAGCCGTGGATGTAGAAGTGGCATTGTGAGATGCAACAGCAACTTGATCAACAACTGCATTCGTTTGTTTGTTTATCTTGACATAGTTGTTGAATTTTTGAAATTTGTTTGGATTAGGAGCAGCATCACTCTTATCAACTGGAACAGGAGCCATTGGAGTGTTGCTCTCAAATTGACTCACTTGTAATTGATAATGATGAAGCGCTGCACAAAGTTGTTGAAAAGAGGTAAATTCAGTAAGCAAAATCTTATCTCTAATATCCTTTTGTAAATTTGAAATAAACATACGTTGAATATCCATATCAGGAACAGGATAGGAAATCTGAGCATACAAATGCTTAAATCTACCAATAAATTCAGTCAACTTTTCCTTAGCACTTTGTTTACAATGCATCAAATCAGTCAAAGACACTTGCGGGCCAATGTTGTTTTGAAATTGTTGAATAAAGGCATTAGCAAGTTTTGGAAAGGAATCAATGTTAGAAAGCAAAGATCCCCAAGATAACTGAGAGGGGGGGGGGGTGAATCAGTTATCTGATAATTAAACCATTTATCAACTTCAATATCAACTTCAACAGCTTTAAACCATATAATCAATGCAGTAACCAACCATAGAAAGATAATCATACACAATGACACAATAACACAAGATATGTTAAGTAGGGAACCTCTTGATCAAAGAGTAAACCCCGGTGGGAATGATGCCCACAAAATGATGCACTAATATGAAAGTTCCTTGTGAGAGGATGGACTTTGTTAGGAGTCTTATGAAATACATTCAGTACATATGAATCTCTGTCAGGAGATTTTGAATCCCTATTAAAAGATTCTAACCCTGTTAGGAGTTATGGAAGACAGAAGGACCCACTGCCCAAACAGCTTCAAGGCAAGATCTCTGAACCCACTGTCCAACAGATCTTAGGATTATTCAACAGAATAATATGAAATATGTTACCTCCATCACACTGTGCCAAAACCGCACTCTCTGCTACACAATATCACAAATCCAGATCTCTGTACTTCGCAAGTCTTCCTTCACCACTGAATTAGCTCTATTCTTCACCTCATGCATATATTCGCATCACAACTTTCACAATTTCATATCACAACTATTACAATCCCATCTTTCAACAAGGAAAACATTCCTTCCTTTATACCACACTCAAATAATTACAAATGAGTCAGCATCCAAATATAAAATAGTAATTTCAACAGGCTACATCAAAATTACATAAAAACTGTCGGCTTCCAAATACAATAACTTTCCAATCGTGTGACCTCGAAGTTTGCGTTGTGAACCACGTCACCACCAATGAGTCTCAAACTTCCTTTTGACTACGCAGAATCAGATTCCATCCCAGTTAGGAAATATCCTCCGATTACCAAAAACCGCTACTCAGGAACACTACCAGAATACTGCTTCCACCAAAATGCTTATAACTTTCATGAATAAATGAATTTCTTTTTGCGTTGTTAACCATAGGTTAATAACACACCAAAGAACATACCATCAACTGCGCATAACTCAATTTGCAATATAACATGTGCGCAAAACAAAACTGTGCCTGCTTCTCTGCTAAACTCCAGAATATCACTGTGTTGACATCAATGACAATCATAGTCATGAATGCAACAACCACTGCTACAGAATGATTGCCAAAGGCTTTAGCATTCATTCCTAACAATCAATAGAATAAGGAGGCAAGGAACAATACCATTGTAAGGTTTTGTCACGGAAAGTTCTAGCAAACAATTTGGCTAAAATCCTATGGTCATGAGCATAATCACTACAAAGGATTTGGAATATTTTAACATGATGAACAAGATCTCCTTTTCCGTTATAATTCTCAAGACGAGGCATATTGACTTGTTGAGGAACAGGAGTACGAATAATATCCAAGGACAAAGGACTTCCCATGTCACATGTAGAGATACTAAACTTGTTTTAAGTTAAGGAAGCAAGTTGTTATAAGGATGATACAGTTTGAGCCAAACTGATGATTGTTGAATCATTAGAGGAAATAGGAGGAGTAGCAACATTAGACACACTAGGTAAAGTGTAAGAAGCTGCAGGAATAGAAGACACAACTGGAGGAATACTAGGAACTACAGTTGGAAGCGGATTGGAATAAGTAAGATGAACATTATGATATGAAGGTTGTGATGTAGGAAGGGACACAGAAGGAACACTCATAGTCACCAAAGAAGGAGTATAGGTAGGAATACTAGATAAAGGATTAGAAGGAGGTTCAACACTAGTAATAGGCGGAATCAACCCTAAATCTTGAGCTTCTTGAGCTAAAGTTTTAACATTTGAATGCACAAGGTGAGTAATACCATGCAAGAGGTTAACACCTTGATCACTATTACAGAGAACTTTCTTAAGAGCCTCTAAGCTTGAATAGAATCTTGATTATGGTTCTCTTGAATAAGCTAATTACCCATTTTATCAAGTTCAGTTGAAAGTTTTTGAACTTGTTCAGGAGGAACTCTTAAAGCGTCATCCTCATCATGAGATGAGTGAGAAGAGTTTTGTTCCATAGTAGGATTGGAATCATGAAGAATCAAATTATCATCCAGGATCCTAAGGAAAGGAGAGGAAGATTCAGGATCAAAGGCACCCATGAGTCTACAACTTCTTCTAACCGGAATATTATAAGTAGGACTAGTAGTAGTAAAGCTCATAAACCAATGCAAAACAAATGAACTAAACTAAAACCACATAAAGCATGAATATTTTTGTATTTTTGAAATCTAATTAGCATTCAAGATCTAACACAAAGGAAAAATCCAATACTAACAAGATAAAAAGGAAATCTAACACCAAAAAGAAAGAAAGTAAGCTAGTCGGGTTCACCAAAATGAATAGGGGTAAAATGGAATCACACCTATTCAAATGTAATATGATGTATGAGGGAAATATTAGATCCACTCCTAAATCCAAATTCCCAAAGGAGAGATCCAATTTGATCAACCAAAAGGTTAATGCACAATCGAATCAATCTATGAAGAATATGAAAGAGAGAGAAAAACCCTATATTTCCCTATGGTTGAATTGTAATGTTTGAAATTTGAAATAATTGAAATACAAATACTAACCTCAAATTAGGGAAAATCTAGAAAATGCCAATTTCTGATGTCTGTGTGTACTTTCGGGCAATTCTACAACCTGTTTTCGACTGAAAATGCCGAGACGAAGAAAACCCAAAAATCTTTTGTCTTTCTGACGGAAAGTAGTCTTTGACCCTCATAAAAGGTCAAAGGCTACATTCTTTGTTTGAAGGTCGATTCTAACTTTGTTCGCAGATCTGGAAAGTTCACCAAAAAAGGTATCCAAATCCGATCTCAGATCCAAAATTCCGCACCTGCACCTGCAAGAAAAATGGGGTTTTTATTTGTATGGGGGGTTTGCCTTGGTCAAACCCTAATTTAGGAATTAACTTTGAAATTAAATTGAAATGTAGTGTGCATAAACAAAGTAATTGAAACAATTCATCTCGCTTATGTTGAAGTCCTTGTAGAGGATTCGAATCCTCAAATCCACAAGTAGGAATGCTTCAATGGATGTAGAATGAAAGTAGGATGTCTCAAATCAATGGCATTTGATCTTCAACACCAATCTTGAATTGATCTTTGCATATGAGGAGGCTTGGATGAATGTAGAAGGATGGATCTTCAAGGGGGATCCAAAGAGATTGAATCCTTCAATGGCTAACAATGGATCTCCTTGATGGATGAATGCTTGAACACTTGAATGCTTGAAGACTTTCTTGAATTCACTTGCTTGCACTTGAGAGAGGAGATTGCAAAACTTGATTGAGAGATGGATTAAAATGAGAGAGGAAGGCCTCCTTTTATAGTGAACTAGGGCACAATCCTCTAGAGGGGCCACCTTGGAGAATTAAATCCAATTAGGTCCTAACTTTTAGAAAATATACCTAGATTAAATGCAATTAAAGGATTTACCATCCCGAAACCCAAAATGGCCGACCTGGAGGTGGGAAACAAATATCCCCTAAAACCCGACACCCACAAATCGAGGAATCTTGAAATTTTGAACAGAGGGTCAATGACGAGGTTGGAACTGACCAGGTCAGGATAGTGGTCAACTTTGACCTTTTGGTCAAAAACCTCAGGATCCTGTCCTAGAATGTTATGAAATGCAGATATGAAGTGAAAAATGGGTGCAGAAAGAAGCAGAACAGGGGGGAAAAGCCAAATACATGCAGAGACCTGATCAAGGTGCTGAACATGACCCCAGACCACTTACTCGGAGGGCTAAACGCTCTTATCCTGGAAGTGCTTCCATTTTAAGACGATACACATTATAACTTCCATATTAGAATGCATGAATGTGACCAATAACATGGCTCAAATTGTGTTTTCTCAAAATGAGTTATCTCCTAAAGAAATCTAAGATCAACATGTCCTTATCAATGGTAATCTTATTCGAAGAACTTTAATTTATAATGGATCGGGACTTAATGTTTGTTGCATTGACTTATTAAACAAGATAAATGTGGATGTTTCTTTAATCAAACCTGATTCTATTCCTATCCATGGCTTTGACAATGTTGCTAAACAAACCTTGGGTATTATCAAATTGTATGTTAAGGTAGGTCCTATTATTCTATCCATGCATATACATGTCATGTCGGGTGCTCTCAATGAAGTGAAGTTCTCTCATAAAAACATCATGTATACCCTTGTTTCTAATGATAAGATCCAAAGTTGCTTATGAGCTGTATCTAATTCTCCTATTCCTACACCATTTAAGAAAAACATATCTTATTCTCCTACAAGTTCCCTTTTAGATGATGATTTCGGGTCATTAGGATTTACTGCATCTTTTGCAAGTGAATACAAACTTTCAAATTTTAACACAAGATCCTCCAAAGGGCCTATGTGTCATTTATTCAACCTGATTCTTAAAAAAATTCAATTCATAATCTCAAACATGCTTTACGATGTGTGCAACATGAAAAACCTATGGAGGATTTTGGTTTCAAATCTCCTCCTTTGTCAACTCCATTATCATCTAACATTTCTTCCATGTCTAGCTTTAATAGAGAAATCATTTTGCCTAATCTTCTTCATGCTAAGTTGATTTCTCAACCTAAACAGAAAAAGAAGCAACTTTTTGTCTTGGAATCTTAGTAAGCTTTAGGTTTTTATTGTTATTTTGTGTCCCTATATATGGACGTATAAGGTAAGATCCATGGTTTGGGGGCTTGTGTCCTTAAACATAACAATATCTTATCTCCTTGCACTTTGCCCACGATCTTCATCTTTCTCTCCCTTTTGTCTACTTTACTGTGAGCATGAGGTAGACTCATCCTCCCACTAAAGTGGGGGCTAAATATATCATCCTAAAAAGTAAGCACCCTTAATTACATGCTCATTTTAGCCCCATTTGAGTATGTATGGGTTCTCACATTGATTTCAGGTTCTCCTAACACTTATTGGACCTTCAAATTAACATTATAAGTCTTATATTGATTCAATTTCTTCAAACCTTGAGGTTGACCCTTATTTTTAAGTGTGCACCTCTATTTTTCCTTCAATCAAATAATTCATTTCATCACTTAGGCCCTATACACTTATTTTTGTCTTTTGTGACTTGTCCCAACCCTAGAATGAGCCATACTCGTATATCCTGCACATACCCACTATCTTTGGCTCCCAGACCAAATTTTGGCTCATTTTCCAAGGTACATGTCGCCATTAGAAACATGTCCTAGGTAAATGGGGCCCAAATTTGGCCTGGAGGTCCCTGCCAAGGTCTTGGGGGATCCAGTCCTACGGTCATCCTGCTCAATTCTAAACCCCCAAAATGATTTGTTAGATGTATATAAACCCCCTATCTCTCCTCATTTTGGTATCCCTTATCAAGTGCAAGAATTCATGAGAAATCAAGCAAATCGGAGTTCAAGATCTCTTCTACATTTGATCATCCAAGTCTTCAATCCTTCGAATCATTCTTCTTCTCCTTTATCAAGCATTGTGGAAAACTACAAACATCCATCATTAAAGGTATTTCTTTCATGATTTCCTTTTAGATCAAGATATTGCATCAATAGTGGTGATCACATCCAAAGAAGCATTTCATCATCAAGGTATAAGACGATTTACAATTCAGATCTAGCTTTGAACATCTTTCCTTATGCAATTTTCTTTCATTTTCAAGGTTGATTCCTAAACAGGGGTTTGACTAAGGAATCCCCCTTTAACCAAGCTTCTTCCCTATTTTTCTATGTGCAGGAATAGGTTATAGATCTGTCAGATCATATCTGAGAAGATCAAGAACAGTCAGACGATCTATGAAAACATCAATCAAAAACATTAGGAGCATGTCGCCATTGTCTTCATGTCCCAGGAACACGTCTCCATTTTCATCATGTTCCCAATATTTTGAACTTAGATTTGTTAGGAAGCAAGGTTATAGCCTCCAGATCTCTAATCTCCAATTACAAGTCATTCTGGGACTTTGACAGTCAAAAATTTGGGTCTAAAAACTCTTATTTCATTTCCAAGTGCATTTAAATTCTTCTCTATACCCTCTTACATTAGTTTTCTTAGCTAGATTATATCATATTTTCTCTTATTTAGTCTCTTGCATATCAACATCATTCATCTCTTTCTCAATTGTAAGCAACAAAAGAATAAAAACCCTTCAAGGTATTGATATTGCATTGGCATTTTTATCATCAAGTGTTGTCAATCATATTGGTCTTGCGGTGGTTTTGTATTCAAATGTGCCATATGAATTGGAGAAAATATCCCTTTTACATGATCCCCTTTTCATATTGTACAATTATATATGTCATATTAATACCAACCTAATTGAATTTTTGAGGTGTTGTGGAGGATATAAGAAAATGATGGATTATTTGAGAAAGAGATGGAAATGTTGTGGAAGTTATTTGTAATAAATTAGTTGAGGGTGAAATGTGCAAAGTTAGTTTGAAAGAATAAGTGTGCTACATAGGGGCTGCAACATCAACATAAGATAGAGGATTCTTCCATAGCACTTCAATTCTTGATTTTCTCATTCAAAATAGCATGTATGGACTGCTCTCTAATAGTGTATCTCCTCAGCAAGTATTTTTATCATTGTATCTTTCTTAGCAAGTCCTTTTGGGAGCAGTGAGCCTTAAAACAAATATTATAAAACATGTTTCATATAGTGAGTTAAAGTTCTTACTGTGGTTTTTTTCTCATCGGGTTTTCCACATAAAAATTTCAAGTTGACATATTAAATATTTTGGTGCATACTTTTCTTTCAAGTTCTTCAGTCAATTATGATTTTATGTTTAACTTGCAAATAGAAATTTAATTTTTAAGTATATGTTGATTCATCCCCTCACCTCCACTCTTAGAATTCTAGTTTGTTCAACACTATCCCCAAAATATTGAAGAAGGATTGGGCGGCAAGCATTATTATTAATATTTTTGGAACTGCAATTATCAACTATATGTCAACATTCCCCTTTTTTTTTGCAAAATTCTTTGAGTCAGTAACAATTTGTGATGATATTTTGAGATGGTCAGAAATCAAAGGTCCATCTCAAAGCTTGTGTTCAAAGGACTAGAATTGATAGAAAATGTTTAACAAATTTAGGTAAGTAATGCATTGAGTATATCAAGCTTGTCCAATCTAGATATACATAAACTACTTTCAAATCTTTTGAAAAGTCCCCCTCAATGCAAACCCAAAAGGACATGCTAAGTAGAATCAATTAAGCCTAACAAAAACCATAATGCCTAAGGAATAGGATATTTGGCTTAAAAAATTCAAGCATGGCAAAGCTAACCCAAGAAACCCAACCCAAATAAGGACCTAATTAATAGTTTTGTTGGAGGCAACAAATTCCCAGGTCCAAACATGTTAAAAAACTAACAAATATGAATGAACAAGCTAAGGGCCACGATTGAAAATCACCCCAACATGGTTGGCTTCAACAATATTCTTGTGTTTCGATAAGAAACACCTTGGGAGCATACTTTTGAGGATTCTTGATGAAGGGTTTTATTGATAGTCATTTTTTATCCTTCAACTCCAACAATATGATCTACAAATATATGGAAGGATGAGACCATTCAAAAGGGGCAAGATCACCTACAAATATGGCACCTTAAAGAATGCCATAAAAAATGTGAAAATAAAGCTAAGCAGACCATCTTTCTAAAGAAATGTCACATGGACTCTAGAAAACACAAATAAAATTAGAAAATATCAATCCATCAATACATAAACTATTAAAATTGACTCAAATCCAATAAGTCTATCAATAATGTTCTCATAAAAAATTAACAATTTCAACAATTTTTCACCCAAAATTATTCTAAGAACTCATAAACTCCCTAGATTTCTAAAAGTTCACTATTGATGAGTTTCCCATTGCTTCAAAAATCATTGTAATTGTCTATTATTTCATGCTTTAACATTCTTTGTATACACCTCCAACTCTAAGGTCTTTGACTTGGCAAATACTTCACTTATCCTCCATGTTTGTATCTTCTAAGTGGTATCTTCTTGATCTTAGATTTAATGATATTCAAAAGGAATTAACAATTTTCAATCTTCTTTGTTTATAGTTGATCTCCTTCAGCTCTTTGTGTCAATTCACACATGCTAGCACATGAATCAAAGCACTGCAACTATAAGAGAAAAGAATGAATCGTGTTATTTTAATTTAAATCACAGCATAGAGCACATTTTAGATCCTTAAAAAGAAAATAGTAGCCTTTTGCATGAAGTCATTAATTGATGCAGTCAGGGTTGGTGGATCCAATTAAGGACGGACCGACCTTGCAGCCAAACCAATACGCAGTGGAAATACACAACAACAATAACAGATTTGATATAGAACATAAATCTTTATTCATAAATTCACCGATTACATGCAATGTGCTGGGCTGTAAGGCCTTCCCTGTTACGGCCAATTACAAAGCAAGTAATAGTCTACAAGATCTCGCAGGATCCAAATCTTTTCACAACTTAACCCCTCAGCTAGTCCAGGTCTGCAACACGACAGGACACTGGTAGGGTCCCAGGACAGATCTAAACTTGTACTCACAACTTCCAAGCAATCTTCATGATGCCTAAGCCCGCAAGCTACTACCTCTGCTATCTGCCCTCTGATGCCCTAAACAACTACCCAAACATCTACTTAAATACTGATTTCCAGCCACAAGTTGGCTTGATGAAATAATTAACCCTTACAAACAAATATTAAATGCCAAAACATCAGTTGGCTCTCAAACAACCTTACAATAAATTACATTATCCAAGATGGCCCCAAATGGTCATCAGATCCGCATAGAAGAATGTAACACGCCAGATCTAGGTCCCCCCATGTCCAACAGTCAATCCATAACTCGAGGAGCGCGACCCAAATCAACGGAACCAATCGGCCAAGCCGATCCAACCAAACAATCTAGTCGGTAAGCAAGAACACCAAGCAACACAGGAAATAACCGAGCGCTAGCAAACCGACCACGCCAAGCATGACCGAGCAACACAGTTATCACCGAGCGCCAGTGAACCAACGCCTTCAATCACCAAACATTCTTCAATGACCGAGCACCCCGGTAACCACAGAAACCAAGCAAGTACTCCACCAAACAAAGACCAAAACTAACAATCTACCTTCAAAGACAAACATATTTTTGGTTGATACAGGATTGCCAAGAATCCTAGGATGCTCCTGCATCAAACACCCTAGGTAAGAAAGATTTTCTCATAAGGAAATCAGGAACGCCTCAAGGGAATCAGAACAGGTATGCCAAATTTGTTCTTAACCCATATCTCCTCCTGTCCTTCATCCCAAGTAGTCTTTACTTCATTCACTGTCTCATGCAGCAAGTTTTCCTGCTTCTCATTTCTCTTATCTTTTCTATCTACAACTGATAACAACCGACTCTGACCATTCCTTCCACTACCGACCACCTCAGTATCTCGGTAAACACTATCTCCTCCGGATTCCTCAATCAACTCAACATCATCTGCATCTCTCTGTGTCACAAATTTCATCATCTGTTGTACTATCTCTGTCAGAAAGACCATCTGGCTCTTAATCTCAACAAACTCTTCAGATATATCATTCTCCTTCTCTTTCATACCAGGATTTGTAGGAATAGGTTCACTAATTCTCTGCTCCTGAGGTTTGTCATAAGAACACCTAATAACTCCACATCCCTTAACCCCTGTCTCCTATAAAAGTAACAACTTATGTCTAGATCCTTCATGCCTAACCACATAGGTGTTAGCACGACCATCAAACAAAACATTTCTGTCAAATTGCCAAGGCCTACCAAGTTACAGATGACAAGCGTCCATAGGCAATACATCACACAATATCTCATTATGATAAGATCCAATCTCAAAATTAACCAAGCATTATTCTTCAATCCTAACCTTAGACACATCTTGTATCCAACTAATCTGATAAGGATTAGGATGTTTCTCTCTTGCCAAATTCAACTTACTAACCATCTCTTCTGAAACAAAGTTCTCAGAACTGCCACCATCAACTATGACATTACATACCTTATCCTTGCACTTACATCTAGTTCTGAACAAATTTCTTCTTTGCACTGGTTCCTGGACACATGTAGCCAATCTCCTAGTGATAAGGAACTCACCCTTCTCTGCAACATTCACAATATCCTCTTCAGCAGTCAGTGCCACTCTCTTCTTAGGACATTGGAAACTTCTATGACCTGCTTCACCACACTGATAACAAGTACCGGTGAACTCAATCTTCTACCTTCCTCTATGTCCACTATTGAAATTCTTACTGCCAGATCCTACATCAGGCTTAGGATTCTCTGTCACATTACCTTCAATAACTGTCTCACCAGTCTTACCACCTCAGTTCCTATTATTCTATCTTCCTTCAAACTTCTTATTCAGCTTCTCTTTAATCTTTAATGCCATCTGATAGGAATCTCCTATTGTTGTCATCCGAACAGTAACTCACTCTTCTTGAATACTAGGTCTTAAACTATAGACATACCTAGCAACCTTCTCTTTATCAGCTTCAGAATGACCAGTCCTAATCAGGATTCTGTAAAACTCCTCGGTATACTCCTGCACCAATTTGTTAGTCTGCTTCAAACCTTGCATCTTCTTAAACATGTTTAATTCATAATCCACCAAAATGAATTGCTTCTTCAACTTGTCAACCATTTGATTCCATTTAATGATCTTTTCTTTTCCTCTCCAACTTCTTTCCAACTGAACTTCTCTCCACCAAATATTTGCATGACCCTTCAACTTAGTCTTTGCAAATCTAACCCTATTAGGATCTTCTATTTCTTCATACTCAAAGTATTCATCCATCTCATTAATCCAATCAATCAATTCTTCAAGCCTAAGGCTTCCAGCAAATGCAGAAACTTCAATCTTAGGTCTTTTCCCAATTTTAGACATAAATTTCAAGATTTTATTTTCTTCAAAATCTCTAGCTTCTTCAAAATGATCTTCTTCCTCGGATTCATCATCACTACCTTCCTTTGGTGTAGTCTTCTTCTTTCTCAATTCCTCTTGTAAATCTTGCACTTGTTTCTGCAAAGCCCTAAAATCATCAAGACTGAATTCTCTAGCAGCTTCTTCCTCTGAGATCTCGCAATTTCTCCTAAGAGGCATCTTTAAATCAAGGCCCAGATGTAAACATACAAGATCAACTCAGCTCCAACAGGAACAAACCTCGCTCTGATACCACTTGATGCAGACACAGATGGAGGATCCAATGAAGGATAGTCCGACCTTGCAGCCAAACCAATACGCAATGGAAATACACAACAACAACAGATTGTTGGCAATTTGGCTGAGTTAGATACTTAGATGTTGTCATTATGGCAACATATGAGAAAATTGGTTAAGTCATAACACTTCAAAAACTCAATTTTCTTGGACACCTCAGCATTACCCGAGGGGATTCGAACCTGTGACCAAGCTCTAATACCACTTTTTACAAGTAGTAGTTGTCGTTGCACCAAAAGATCGACCTGTTAATGCCCAATACAACCACTAGACTTATAGAAGTCATAACAGTATTTAGGAGACATCTTATTGACAAGGTCAATGAGAGTGCAGTATTGGTAATTAAAACATTTCAAAATTTAATGAAAAATAGATCAAGGATTCCAAAGTCTTTAGTTGAGAAATATAAGAACGACATATGTTTCATGGTTGATACTAACTTTACATTCATTGAAGCAATAGATGTAATACCCCAAAAATGGGCTATATGTTCATTAACCTCCTACATCCTCAAATCGAACGAAATCGACATAGAAGTCCTAACCTAAGGCACATCTGCACATCATCGAATCTAATTGATTATCTTAAATTCTGCATCGGAGAATATTCCTAGCAATATTCTTAATTATCTTAATTACTTTTAATTTAATGATTATTTGGCGATAAATCACATTTATCCTAAAGTTTGATTAATTGAATATTTTCATATTTAATTAATTAGATTTAATATTTGCCACTTAATTATTTAATTAAATTTAATTCTATCTATTATTAATTGTATTATTTAATTTTGACAGTAAATCCAATATCCTATGAATAATTGATTAAATTCTTATTTAATTAATTAAAGCATGTTGTCATTATTTAATAATATAGTTTTTAATAAAAGTTTGATTAAATGATTGATTAACCCATAAATCAATTATTTATTTTCAAAAATCAGTTAAGTTGAGAGTAAATCATTTAATTATTTATTTAATTCTTAATTATTATGCACATTCAAAAGAAATAGTTAAACTCTAAATCATAAAATCAATGCAAAGTGCTGACTTTTTGGAACTCAACATCCTTTTGGAGTTCAAAAAGCTGATCTAAACTCTAATTTGAGTTAAAAAGTTGTTTTTGCATGCTTTTGCATAATTTTGAGAATTAACTATCTTTCATGATCAGATAACTCAAAAATCAAGCTGAGTTAATCTAAGTGATTTATGGCTTTTTCCATGCACCTCCAAAGCCCTGGATTTCTATAAAATCAAGGCTCAGCTCTTCATAATTCATCCACGAATTTGCATTCTCACGCTGTCCAATTGGAGTCTGAAGAATCATCTTTGTGAATCCAAGCTATTGTGAGATCTTTCTTGTTTTGAGCATTGCATATCATTTATCATAGATTCATATCATTGTTAGATCAATTTCATATCAATTTATCATTCATATTGCATAGAAAATCCAAAAAAAAAGCTTAATTGCATTCAATTCATATCTAGATCAATTGCATTCAAATCCTTCATTTAGGTGTCGTCAAGGTCACTGATCTCGATAACAATCTGAGAATATCAATCTCACACCTATTAGAAGACAGTAAATCACCTGGTTAGTTTAGCTTTCAATTATTGCATGATTTCGATTTTTGCTAACCTCTAATGTTTTACTTAAGTGTTGTGTCTACAAATCAGGTACAATTTTCACACACACATTTCTGGCGCCCACCGTGGGGCAACCCACCTTTACATGCTAGTTTTGATTTTTTTGGGGAGCTAAAACCCTAAAGTTTCAAAGATTTAATTTTATCTCCCAAACGGCTTGGAGTTTTCTTCTAAATTTTTTTTTGCAGGTTGGAAACATATCAGGGAAGGTACAGTAAAAAAAATTTAAAATTTTCTAAGATGTTTTGAATTTTTAATAATTTTTTCTTGAAATTCCGGAAAAAATCAATATCTGACGCAAATCAGCATATTTTTCGGAATTTTTATATTTTCAAAAAGCTCTTTAAATTCTACAGGGGGTCCATTCTTTGTATTTTAAATTTGGACATAATATAATAGCTCAAATAGTCAATTTACAAAAACTGGTCTGTTTTGATAAAACGGGTCTCTAGGGCACAAATGAAGAGATTTTTCTAAAAATTTTACATTTTTGGAAAGCTCTCTGTTTTTTAGCAAGGGTCTCTGTTTTGAATTTCTATTTTTGTAGCCAAAATCATATAAAAAAATCAGATCTTGTTGACTAGGTCAAATGCAACAAAAAAAATAAAATTTTGTGATGGGTATGCACTTATTTTTTTTACATGGTTCAATGAATGATATGAGTTGTCATTTGGGTTAATTGCTGGTTATTATTGCTGATATAATTGATTTTAGAGCTAACCCTAGGGTTTTCATAAGTTGAAGATACGTAGCATATCTTGTTTGTTTGTTTGCTTGTTTTCTTATCGGAGACTTTGTTGCTTGCTTGCGCGGGATTGCTTAACAAAGATAAAAAATCAAGTAAATATCTACTAAGCACGTCGCGAGGATCTCAGATATTCTACTTGTTCTGATAATATTTTGATTTGGACTTAAAATAAATCTCTCGTGTGTCTAGCTTGAGTGCTTCTTTTCATGCTTTTGTTTTACACACTTGCATAATTGATACTAGGTTGTGACACCTTAGGTATTCATTTAAGCAGTCTTAGATACTTGTGATTGATCTAGATTGCTATCTTGGGTTATTGGACTCGCTAATCCACTAGCCCCTCGTTCCACCCCGTGGTTGCAATCTCAGCGCCATAAAGGGGAGGGGTCTAGAGGATAGAAGCGTTAATTGTTCCACCAGGCAACCCTTTTGTGCTTTTTAGAACTCACTTGTTTTCTAAGTTGTGGACTCATTTTTAGCTTGTGTGAGGGGTTAATTGTTCCACCTTGTGGACTCACCTCATATTCGCTTTAAGCGTTAAGTGTTGTTCTTTCTTCTTTTGGGTACTTTCGGTAGATTTACTTTCAAAAATATATCTGTGCTCACATAGTAATTAGGCCCTATGAACACTATTCGTGATTCTTGAGAGATTGGATTCCCAGCGAAATCCTTTTTGATGACAGAATCCTTGTAGGTAGGGAGGATACTTAGTGCGTTTCACATTCAACTTGGTTAGTGCATCTTCTCTTATTGATCGATACATTATCTCCCAGGAGAGGTTGATAGATCACATGGGGTTGACATCACGAGCTTTGGTAAATCAAAATTGGTTAGTGCGTCTTCTCTTATTGATCGATACATTCTCTCCCCGGAGAGGTTGATAGATCACGTGGAGTTGACATCATAGACCTTGGTGAAGTAAAACTTTGTCTTAGTGTGTCGGATTTATTTGTCTGCTTTGTTTGGGTTAAAAGTGAAAAGGCGTCAAAAACCTTGGATCTGGAGCCAAGTCCCCTTGTGGTACAATACTGTGAGTCATCTTTAGAGAGGGTTAACCATAGCGGACATTCCCTTCACAGGGCAAATTGCGTTGACGGAACCTCAAGTGGTAATAGCCATTTTCGCCGTGGTAGTGACAACCGCTATATAAATGTCCTTTTGGAAGAAATCTTCACAGGTGTGGTTCATTGTTGGGTTGTCAGATCTCCCTAGCAGCTCCTGAAGATTAAGTTCTCGGACTGTGTCAAAACCCTGGTGCGCTGAGATTGGAGTTCACCCCTTTGAATCATAAAAGTTGCAGTCAAACCATTACTAAAAACCCTAGCGAGGCCAAATTTTTATTTTCTAGGGTATATGTGCGTCATTGCAAAACATTTTGGAACATACACAATTAGCACTTCTAAGGATTAGAACGAATAAGTCACTTGATTGTTCATGCGCAAGGTTGCTTTTGCCTTTGTTCATTATTTTCAGACATGCTTGAAATAACTTGCTTGATGTTTTGCATGCTTGTTTATCTATCTGGTTACTGAAAACGAATAAATCTTTTACAATCCTCAAATTTAGACAGTACAATTTGCAAACAATCCGAATCTGAAAACTCAAAATTTGCAAAATCTGAAGTAAAATTCTTTTCTGGAGTCAAAAGTCATCTCAGGAGGTTAGAAAGTCATACGAGTTTCTATCAAGTGTCGTTTCATTACTGCCCATCTATCGTATGGTAAAGAACCCAGTGTCGTACGAGTCTTTCTGCCAATCAAATTCAAAAAGTCAAATCCTGCTAACAACTGTCGTGCGAGTTTTTCAATTGTCGTATGAGCTTTTCAACTGTCGTTTCATAGCATACCCACTGTCGTACGAGTCTGCAGAGTGTCATTTGGGAAAATTTTGAAAAGTTGTTAGAAAATGTTCAGAATTGCCAAATACTTAGCTTTTTCAACCTAGTTCTAGAATCTGTCGAACAAATCACTGTGTCAGGAACAGAGCAATATCTATTGAGAATCAATACACATGTCTCAAAGAATCAGTACACATGAAGAAGAAATTCTAATCATAGCTATGATGAAGCAGATGCAAGCTATGCAAGTCAAACTTAACAAACTTGAAAAAGAAAAGGAACCTAAAGAGTTCTCCATGGAAGCTCTATGTCGTTTTCCATTTGATAAAGACTTGTACATGTCACCATGCCTCCGGACAGAATTTGAGCAATGTGATAATCCTTATGATACCTCTTCCACAGAGAGTGACACATCCATCTTTGGAGACTATGATGACTATGATGATGAACAATATAATGATACCTATGACACCTCTGTTCCTAAGAGTCCTCCTCGTCGTGTGTTCCTGCTTACTAGAAATGGGATGTCACATTGGATAGATCGTGATGGTGATCCATATGATTCTGATTTTGAAAAAGACTTTGATGATTTTTGTGAACAATACCTTGATTATGATCCATCTACTACTGCTGAGGACTATAAAATGCATCGTGTTAGCTTGAAGCATCAATACTACAAGGATCTCTCCTCTAAGAACTCTCATGCTGAAAATAAAGATTACACTCTCAAGAAAGATCATGTTAATGCTGAACCTTTGTCTTGTGATGGTTCCCTTCCATCCCCTACTTCCTCCAATAACCATACACTTCCTAAAGCTTCCGAGTCTTCCAAATCTTTCACAAATCCTTCATCCAACGAACGTCCTGATACTTTTCATACGATTCCCTATAGTTATTCTCAAGGGCTACCCCTTAAAGAAACTCAAGCTAACCTTCACTTGGCTACCAATACTTTCAATCATGCTAAACCTAAAGAGCCTAAGCCTTCATATGCTACAATGCCTACTTTAGCTGGTCCTTCACCATCTCTGCAACAGTCTTCCATAAAATCCCAACATGCTTTCGTATCCTTAGAAGTGGCTCCATGTCAAGAGGACTCTAAAAATGATGAAGAAAATAACATAAAGAAAGATCAAGATCAAGAACCCTCCATGTCATCCAATCCTTTTCATGATGTCTATTATCTGCTTCAGGGTTCTTTTGATCCTGCACATCCTTTTTATGCATTCCACCATGTCTTAAGTCTTCTCCTAAGCAAGATCAAGTTACTACTTACACCATTGAGCTTATTGACAATCAAAATAACCTTACTACACTTGCGCTTTCCAAAGATGATACTTCCATTAAGGTTGTTAAAAATGGTGTTCTTACTTCCAATGTTAAGCCTATTGAAAATCAAAAGAAAAATTATGCGCTTGTGCTATCCAAAGATCCTTGTCAAGATCAAAGTCTTCCATCTTCTTGTTCTACCACTCCATGTTTGCTTCCACTTTCTATTCTTCCTAAGTCTTTGCAAGCTTTGAACAATCCTATCAAAGAAGGTGCTCATATTCAAGATGTCCACGATTCTATTGAAAATTCTAATGCTCACTCTAAAGATGCTGATATCCTTGGTTATCATATAGATGCTGATAAACTTATTGATTATCCTTTTGTATCTTCAATGTCCATCCTTGGACCTCTTCCACCACTACTAAGGGCTTCACGTCTGCCTTCCATCTTGGGTCTTTATGTCCCTTCACTTTCCCCTCCTAACTCTCCTAATTCGACATCCATCTTGGGTCCTTACATCCCTCCATCTCCCATCTTTCCTCAAGATCAACATAGATGCATACCCTTGAATCCTTTTCATTCACCCACCCATCTAAACCAGTCATATTCTCCTTTTTCCTCCACAAGTCCCAAGTCTTTTGGAAGTAACTTGAATGTTCAATCCAAGAAAAAGAAGCAACACAAGAATCCATCAAAAAAAGATCACCATGTCTCCTCTAATCGACATGGAGGCATAAAGTCAAAAGAGATATCTAAGAAAAAAACTACAAGACAAGTATGGGTTCCAAAATCCATCATTGAAGATATTCTCTCTAGATCATCAAAAAGAAATAAAAAGCCTACTGTTATATGGATTCCAAAGTCTCTCTTGAAAGAGTCTGGTGTTGAGCAAAAAGTGAAATTGACATTCAAGCTTCCAAAGGGAAAATATTCTTCCATTCCATGCGCCTAAACCACAACCTCTACTATCCATTTGCCATATTCCTTCACGTATTCCTTCATTCACATTTCCTCCATCCTCTCGCCACACTTCAAGGTGTGTGCTGATGTTGATCTTGCCTTCCTTTCCACCTACCCTTTCACAGTCATTTCATTCATTATCCTTCTACCTCCTATCTTTTTTCCTCACTTGCCTATTCCTCCTATCTTCCAACCTCACTCGCTTTACATAAAACCTTATCCTCCATTTTCCTCTTCCATCTTCTTTTTCTTATCAGCATCTTTGAGCATATCATGGTTTATCCTTTCAAGGAGCATTATCTAAAAAGCTTGCCTTCTTCTATAAAAAAAAAAGAAATGAAAAAAAATAAAAATTGAAAATGTGCCATGGTGAAAACTTGCAAACAGGTGCCTTGGTAGCAAAAGTAAAGAGAAATAAATTCATCCTATGGTGAAAACCACTCCCTTGTGGCGCCTTGGATAAGTACCGTGATGAAAACCTGGCAATCAGGCATCATGCGTAGTTCTTCTACATATTTCATCCATTCCATTTTCTCTCTTTGATCTTGACAATGTTGATCTATACACAAACATTTGGCTATCTTGTGAGCTATCTTCCGATGATCTTGCTTTCATTCCCTTCTTTTTTAGCCTTCATATTTATTTTCCTCCATTCATTCTAGCCTTTCGCTATCATTTTCCCTTTTGGTCTTGATCTAATAAAAAAAAAATAGTAGAATATGATGCTTTGAAGCCTCTTGACATGTCTACTCCTTTGGACTGCATCATTTCTTGCTCTTGCATTACGATTTTGTGACTTATCCTATGCTGGCCTTTCATTGCTTGTCCAAATGTGCTTTACATGACAATTTTTTCCTAGCTTGAGTATTCTTGAGGAGTTTTCCCTTGAAGATTTTTTTCCCTTCATTCTCCTTCATTCTCTTGTCTTCCATCTCATCGACCAGCTTGCCAATGCCTCTTATTCTCCACCTTGCTAGACATTGGGACTGCACGATATGATCTTGCTTGGGAGTTTGCAATGGAAAAAGATGCTATCAAGTATACCAAGTATCAGAACAAATATCAGAACCAGTATCAGAACAAGTATCAAAATACCTACAGGGGCTACACCTTTCGCTTTAGTTTATGGGTCTGAAGTGGTACTGCCTATTGAAGTTGAAATCCCATCACTAAGAATCAGAATGCATGGTCTCGTAACTGATGATGACTACAAAGTGTCTAGGTTGCAAGAACTTGAACTACTAGATGAGCGCAGACAAGTAGCGTATGATCATCTCAGAGTATATCAGAAGAGAATGTCTAGAGGCTACAATAAGAAAGTCAGACATAGAGAATTTCAAGTTGGTAATCTAGTCTTGAGAGAAAATCCTAAAAATCAATCCCATCGAGAACGCAAGGGGAAGTTTGAACCCAATTGGCTTGGTCCCTTTGTTATCACTGCTACTTTTGGCTCTGGTGCCTATCAACTCTTAACGACTAAAGGAGAACAGCTCCGAGAACCAATCAACATTCTCCATCTGAAGAAATTCTATGCCTAAAGCATTCAGTCTATGGTAAAATGTCCTAAAAAAATCATAAAAATAAAAAAAAGTCCTAAAAAAATGAACATCTTGGTGAAAACCTAGCAATAGGTGCCTTGATGATTCACAAAAAAATCAGAAAATATCAAAAGTACAAAAAAAATTGAAAAAAATGAAAAGTACAAAAAAAAAGAGAAAAAGAAAGTGCCTTGGTGAAAACCTAGAAACAGGCGCCTTGGTAGCAAAAATAGAATCTTTGCCAAGATGGTGAAAACTCGGCAAACGGGCGCCACTTGTTTCAAAATGCTCCATCTATCAGTGCAATCTTGGTCTTTCCCAGCTTTCAGTTTTGCTTTAGTTTGTACATATCTCCCGATTTGTTTCTGCATTTCCAGTTTTCAATAAGTTGGTCTGTACACCACTCAGCTCAAGCGTCTGTATCCTATCAATGCTTAACACTTGGGGGCAATCAATGTTATATCCTATGGCCTCTAGTATATCTTAAACGTATCATATCCAGTCAGAGTACTTTGAAGCTTCATTTGAGTCAGTCAAGTCTGTCTCGTCTCCAGAAAGGATTTTGCATCTACAACAACAATCAAACACAAACTGAAAACAATTTGTGCTTTTCATGCTTTTATCTCCTTGTATGCTTACTGATTCGCATTGAGATTTTTGCATATTGTGTCCCTTCGAGCTCTTCGATGATGTCCTTTATAGGATTTAGAGAGTGACGACTAGGGGCATAATCTTTTCTTTGTCTTCTGCTTGTATGTGAAAATCTAATGTCTTTGAAAATTCTGGATTGAAATGGTGTCCGACTGTAAGAGCCTCTATCTCGAATTGGATGGCCATACGTACCTCAACCATTGATACCTGGAAAATTCAAGGAAGTTTGATCTCACTATTGTCTTTTTGAGTAAGTTCTTTCTCCTACTGTGAAACACGATCTTACCTAAGGATGTGAACGATAAAGGGTCACTACGGGTAATTCACACTGGATTTAGAATGATCTCTTGACTGTTTGATGTGTATGTTAAATGCAAATTGCTATATCAAAATGGACATGATACTTAGGTCATCTTGGCGCTTGTGCCTTGGTGCTTGTATCTAATCTGACATTCCAAAAATAAAACCAATATTCATATGTCCATGGTTGTTTGACCAGTGGGTGTTGTATTGGTTCTTGAGCGTTACAAATCAATATTCAAATGTCTATGGTTTCATGGCTAGTGGGAATTATATTGATTTATCTGGTTACCTAAAAGTTCAATGATGATAACAAATCGACACATGATCAGTGAGTAGGTCCTAGGTCCTAGGGTTGCATTATCATCCTGCATGTTTTTTTGCATTTTTGCACTTTGCATGATCTCACAAATTGCTTGAACACTTAAAAGATTCTTCAATCACCTCTTCCAAACTAACAAGAGCTGAATCTCACACGAAGGTTCCTCCAACGAAATAGCAAGTAAAATCCTTTTTCGGGATCAAAATCTAAATCTAAAATCATTCATATTATTAACTACTTGCATAATCAACCTTCAATCATCACAGAAATCAAGTATTCAACTTAACTGATTATCTAACATCAAACTATCAAAATTTCAACTTGGTAAACTATGGTCAACTCATGGTTTAACCTAGTCAAACTTGGTCTTTTGGACCCTCCAACAATGCAAAATGCGTTCCCAGATGTGTTTAACCACTTCTCAAATCAATTAACATGCTTCTGAACTATCAACGCTGACTTTTCTTGTCAGATTTCAATTTTAATCCCGAAGGGGGCATGGTATTGCATATCATTCAAAGTCTGTAATCATATCTTTATTGATATCATATCTTTCCTCAGTAATAAAGATAACAACCACGTCTAGTTACTGATTCATCAAAAGTCCTCATCGCTTGGGGCAAATCAATCATCACTTGAGGCATATCAGATTCATCGAGATCCATATCAATCTGGTATTCTCCTAATCTTGTAAATTGTATCAGTTTTTGCAACTATCGGTTCAATTGTGTTATTTCTTTGATTCTTCGATAACTGAAGGGTTCAGATGTGATACCTACGTGATTATTCTAAAGACAATCGAGTCTGGAATTGGTCACTCACTTCTTCGCAATCATAAGGTTCAGAATCAAACGTTTTGACACTTTTTCGCAATCATCGGTTCATTTGCTGTTATAGTTAACATTATCTTTGGTCATTCAGGACCTATTATCTTCATATCAATTTCAAACATCAGTTTCAATATCATACACAGACTATCTTTGAACCACTGCGTTTCGCACAGTAATTCAAAGAGGGGCAAAATGTAATACCCCAAAAATGGGCTATATGTTCATTAACCTCCTACATCCTCAAATCGAACGAAATCGACATAGAAGTCCTAACCTAAGGCACATCTGCACATCATCGAATCTAATTGATTATCTTAAATTCTGCATCAGGGAATATTCCTAGCAATATTCTTAATTATCTTAATTACCTTTAATTTAATGATTATTTGGTGATAAATCACATTTATCCTAAAGTTTGATTAATTGAATATTTTCATATTTAATTAATTAGATTTAATATTTGCCACTTAATTGTTTAATTAAATTTAATTCTATCTATTATTAATTGTATTATTTAATTTTGACAATAAATCCAATATCCTATGAATAATTGATTAAATTCTTATTTAATTAATTAAAGCATGTTGTCATTATTTAATAATATAGTTTTTAATAAAAGTTTGATTAAATGATTGATTAACCCATAAATCAATTATTTATTTTCAAAAATCAGTTAAGTTGAGAGTAAATCATTTAATTATTTATTTAATTCTTAATTATTATGCACATTCAAAAGAAACAGTTAAACTCCAAATCATAAAATCAATGCAAAGTGTTGACTTTTTGGAACTCAACATCCTTTTGGAGTTCAAAAAGCTGATCTAAACTCTAATTTGAGTTAAAAAGTTGTTTTTGCATGCTTTTGCATAATTTTGAGAATTAACTATCTTTCATGATCAGATACCTCAAAAATCAAGCTGAGTTAATCTAAGTGATTTATGGCTTTTTCCATGCACCTCCAAAGCCCTGGATTTTTATAAAATCAAGGCTCAACTCTTCATAATTCATCCACGAATTTGCATTCTCACGCTGTCCAATTGGAGTCTGAAGAATCATCTTTGCGAATCCAAGCTATTGTGAGATCTTTCTTGTTTTGAGCATTGCATATCATTTATAATAGATTCATATCATTGTTAGATCAATTTCATATCAGTTTATCATTCATATTGCATAGAAAATCCAAAAAAATAGCTTAATTGCATTCAATTCATATCTAGATCAATTGTATTCAAATCCTTCATTTAGGTGTCGTCAAGGTCACTAATCTCTATAACAATCTGAGAACATCAATCTCGCACCTATTAGAAGGTAGTAGATCGCCTGGTTAGTTTAGCTTTCAATTATTGCATGATTTCGATTTTTGCTAACCTCTAATGTTTTACTAAAGTGTTGTGTCTACAGATCAGGTACAATTTTCACACACACCCTCTTGGCTATGAAATTTTTGAAACTAAAGCAGAAGAGTATGTGAGAAGATTGCTTAAGAGCAAGTTGGATATTCACAGTAATAGATTTGGGACTTTTGAGGAGAACTTCAACTCCGCAAAGTCTATCTTAGAAGAAAAATAGTCTAAGAAGAGAGTGGATAGTATAATAAAGAAGATTCTGAAGGACACAGGGATGACAAAACAAGAATTTATAATTGCTAAGCAAACAGCAACAGCCATTAGAGACATAGGACAAAAGAAAATTTTGTCTGTTCCACCCCTATCATTAGTTGCAGAACAGCCAGTAGAAATTCAAATTAAGGTAAAAGTGGAGGAAGTTGAGAAAGATCAAGAAGTTAGAAAATCCACAAGATCATCCTCATCTACACCTGGTAAATGAATAAAAGAAATTGCTACTGGACCAGGCAAAAGGCAGAAAACATTAGTACCACCAGTACAGAGGAAGATAGGAGAAATGAATGATGATGAAGAAACCCCAGTGAAAAAGAAAACATGGAAACCTAAGATTGAAAAAGTGAATGAACAAATCATACAAGATGGAGACTTTTCTAAGATGAACAAGTATTATGACCTTTACAACTATTCAGAAAGACTAAATCTTGAAAATGCAGTTGTGAGACACATGATACTATCTAATAAGAAGTTTGACACAATTCAAGACAAGATACTTGATGATTTATATGAGAAATTAGTGAATAGGAAGAAAAGAGCAACAGAAGAAGACAATAAAATCAGAGAAAATCTTGTAAGAAAATTATGTGATGTTAAAGATGAAGAACATTTCAAGGAGATCATGAAAGAATTGAACACCCATCTGAGAACAAAGAAATGAACCATTCAGATTATGAGAGAAAATTATGAAGAGATCAACAGAGAAACATAACAAGCAATAGTCAAAGTAATGGCATCTAGTGTTGAAAGACACTCTAGTGCAGCAGGACAAATGGAGCAAGATAAGGAAGCTGAACATCAAAGAATTCCCTCTCCACCATCTATAAACATTGAAGATGAATCAATGCATGTGGAAGGAACTAATATCACTTTAGAAAGTGATGATAACCCTTTCAAGAATCTTGAAAACATTGTTGACAATTCGGCTTTTGAAGAGCAAGACAGTGCTAGAGAAGAAGAGAAGAGAGATACAAAGATTGAAGAAGAAAAGGAAACAGAGAAACAAGTAGAAGCCCCTAGTCAAGAAGAAATCAGTCTTACAGCTAAGATTGCAAAGAAATCACAAATTGGATCTATATTTGAAAGTTTTGGAAAAGAAGTTGATGATGATGATCAAATGGAATTGATCACATCTCTGAACAAAATAATTGGAAAGAATAAGAAGGTGAAAAGCCTTGAAGGATCATTGAAGGAAATAACAGAGAAGTTGCAAAGCATTGTGACTACACAGATAGCAGAGGCAGACCCACTTGAAAGAGCTAAGAAAGTTATGAATATATTTGATGATGGGTTTACTAACTTATTTGACATAGCTAAAGTGAAGGCACAAGCAGCTATGAGGCCAAATTACTTCTAGACATAAGTCAGAATATCATGAATGACATTAATAGCCTGGATATTTGTATAAAAGACTTGAGAAGAAATCTGGACAGAGGTAAAAGTTTGTATATTCAATGTACAAAATCTAAGAATCTTGTATCAGAAGAAATTCAGAAGATTAAGGCCAAAGAAGCAGAGATTGAGACAGAGGTAAATCTTCTAGCCAGCCCCAATGTGAAGATATTGGACATTGAGAAGAGAATTAGCAAGATCAACGATGAAATAAGGATTCCATATGATGACAAGGACAGGAAACTGAAAAGATTCGCTCTTCTAAGAGAGCATAGTTCCATTAAGTTAAGCATTGTTGAAGGACAGTTGGAAGAATGTCTTGCATCGAAGACATCTTTTTATAAGTTTAGTTTTGCAAACCTTCAAGCCTGTGAAATAGCATCTTATGGATTGTGTGCACTACTCAGTGTTGCAGATTCCATTAAGAAGGCATGGGAGAAATAGATAGAGAGCATCAAGATAAATTTTGCAGATTGTGTTGCAAGCCTACCGGCTTTGCAATATTGAATCAAGGTATACACATTTTTGTTTGAACACAGTTTTGGCACCCTTTCCTATTGTCATTGTTGTCAAAGGGGGAGAGAAATTTAGCAGAAAATTGTTATATATGATAAGGATGTATATTCTTAGGGGGAGTACAGGATATAGTTAAGGTATATGGATTTATAAGGGCAGTGAATATATACTTTTGTTATGGCCACAATTTTGAGTTTTTGAAGTGTTATGACTTAGCCAATTTTCTCATATGTTGCCACCAATGACAAAGGGGGAGATTGTTGGCAATTTGGCTGAGTTATATACTTAGATGTTGTCATTATAGCAACATATAATTTACATGAAGATCGCATATGACATAGAGTAAGTATGACAGAGTGCAAAGCAAAATTGTCCAAGTATGAGATAGTGTTTTTTCCAGTGTACCCGGAGACAGTTTTGATTAACGATGACGATTGGAGTAAGTTCAGTGCTTGCACACTTGAACATAGATACTATGATGACTATAGAAGACTCACCTGAGAGCGCAAGTCAGTACAGCATGTACGGAAGAAGTTATGACAGTTTTACCAGAGATAGTGTCAAACTGACAGGACAGTATATGAAGACAGAATTGGTAAGGAGTTAAGGGATTATTTTATTTATCAAAATAATGTCTTCACAATATAAAGGGACGACATCCTAGATGTTAACCCTTGGATAAATATGTATTTTGTATAATGCTTTTGTCAAGCCGACTATAAGAGTTATTAGTCTTAATAACTTGTATAAATATAAGGCATATGTAAATGTGAAGAAGAAGCAATTGTAATGATATAGATGGTATAGCGAACATATAAGTGAAGAGATATTGATGCGAAGTTGTGAAAGGAAAGCAAGCAGTATAAGGTTATGTACCTTGTCATATTTTGTAATCAATAATCATTGTACATTACTTGTTTGGGTAGTGGGCTCATCTAGTAATCATATTTTGTACTAACAACTCTTAGTAGGGTTGAGGCTTCTAACAAGGCCTAAAGTCCCTTAATCAAGACTGAGACACTATATGCATGTAATAGGCTCCTAACAGGATCAACATCCTTAACATGATACTTTTGATTAGTGAGTCTTTGTGGGTACCATCCCCACCAAGGTTTTTCCCTTGGCTAGGGTTTCCTCGAGAACAAATAATGTGTTATGAGTTCATTTGCTTTACTGTTATGCATATTCTTTAGTTTACTATGTTATGCATGTATCAAGTTAATCTGTTATATCCATAATTGGGCAAAAGTAAAAGTTTGCAGAATACTGATTCACCCCCCCTCTCAATATTCCCTATTTCTAACACAGATATAATATGGAACATAAATCTTTATTCATAAATTCACCGATTACATGCAATGTGCCAGGCTGTAAGGCCTTCCCGATTACGACCAATTACAAAGCAAGTAACAGTCTACAAGATCTCGCAGGATCCAAATCTTTTCACAACTTAATCCCTCGGCTAGTCCAGGTCTACAACATGACAGGACACTGGTAGGTTCCCAGGATAGATCTAAACTTGTACTCACAACTTCCAAGCAATCTTCATGATGCCTAAGCTAGCAAGATACTAACTCTGCTATCTACTCTCTGATGCCCTAGACAACTACCCAAACATCTACTTAAATACTAATTTTCAGCCACAAGTCGGCTTGATGAAACAATTAACTATTACAAACAAATATTAAATGCCAAAACATTAGTCGGCTCTCAAACAACCTTACAATAAATTACATTATCCAAGATGGCCCCAAACGGTCATCAGATCCGCATAGAAGAATGTAACACGCCAGATCTAGGTCCCCCCACGTCCAACGGTCAATCCATAACTCGAGGAGCACGACCCAAATCAACGGAACCAGTCGGCCAAGCCAATCCAACCAAACAATCCAATCGGTAAGCAAGAACACCGAGCAACAAAGGAAATAACCGAGCACCAGCAAGCCGACCACGCCAAGCATGACTGAGCAACACAGTTATCACTGAGCACCAGTGAACCAATGTCTTTAGTCACCGAGCGTTCTTCAATGACTAAGCACCCCGGTAACCACAGAAACCAAGCAACCAGTCTCCCAAACCAAGCAAGTACTCCACCAAACAAAGACCAAAACTAACAATCTACCTTCAAAGACAAACATATTTTTGGTTGATACAGGATTGCCAAGAATCCTAGGATGCTCCTGCATCATTAATTCAAAAAAATGATCTAAAAAATGGCATTGAAATTCCCCTAACGTGTTAGGAAATCTATTAAAGGGTCAATATAATAAAAAAATTCCCATGTGAGCAATAACAAGTTAAAACTTGCTACATACACATGCAGTCAATATTTTGAAGTTGTGAGGGAACTTATAATTACTAATGATATTTTATAGTTGCAAAGCTTTAAGACTTCAACATAATTTTGCAATGCAAGGGAACTTGGATTTCTGATATAATTTTGGAATTGTAATGGATTTTTAGACTTTTGGGGTAATATCCATGGTAGAACTTTGGACTTGACACAATTTTGCAATTGTAAGAGAGCTTTATACTTATAACCTAATTTTACAATTGCATGGGAACTTTGGATTTCTAGTAAAATTTCACAAATACAACACAACTCTAAACTTTTTATGCAATTTAAAAATTGCAAAGGAACTTTAAACTTCTAACCTAATTGAATAATTGCAAGGTAACTTTGGACTTCCAACCCAATTTTAGCACTACAACCAAACTTTGAAGTCTCGATTTAATATTGTATTAGCAAAGGGAACTTCAAACTTGTGTGGGTAATTTTGTAACTATGAGGGAGCTTTAGACTTCTGCAATTTTGCAAATGCAAAAGAACATTGATTTCTACTATAATAACCCAAAATTATATGATATATTAAAGGTCTAGAGCCCTACATGATGCCATCAACAAACTAAAGACAATTATCAAAGACAATTTCAATGAACCCATAGTAGTAAGAAGGCCCCTTTGCATCAACAACCAAATTACAAAATACTCATTTCTTTGTGAAATCCTTGTACACATGACACTAAATCATGACTAACAAGTTAGTAAACTTTTTTTTCATATATTTATGTGTAAGTTTTCAGTTCCAACACTAGTACAGACCTTAACCTAAAGTGCTCATTATACACTCACGTTCTATGATATTGTCTACTTTCTGACACCTCTGAGATCTTCACGTAATCTAACTTAAATTTTTTGATGTAGTTAACTCAAAGTTTTAGTCTAGTCTGTGCTCAAAGAGACTTCTTATAAAGGGACATGTTACCAATGGTTTTATTGTCAAGACCAATACTAGGGGGTCGCGGTCCCCATTGTAATATCATCTTGTTCAAACTCATGAACTCAACAACCTAGTGAAGGTCCACAACCTAGAAGCACAACATCCTAGAAAGGGCACAAATCCCACGAGCATGTTAACCCAACCAAGGCACACATGTCAACACAATGGCCTAACAAAAGTTTGAACCTTGGTGGCCACTACAACAATATTATTACTTGACCATTCCAGTACACACTTATCAACTACAATCTAACTTGAATTCGTGATATTGTAAAATGTTCAATTTTGCAATTCACTTATTTTTAAAAATCTAAGTACATCAACAAAAGGATAATTAGGTGGTGAATTCTCTTAACCGTATATTGTTGTCCTCGCTCCAATTGCATTCACATTCTCATATCAAATAGTTGAATATTTAGCTATGGATGAACATTACATAAAAATTGTGAGCTACTTAGAATTCTTATAATTGAATGATTATTCTAATCAAAATTAATAACTCAACAATATAACTATTTTTTATTACTATACAAACAAGTGCCACGTAGTGGCCAAGTACTTGCCTTTAGTTTTATAAATAAATTTTATTTTAATTTTGATTTACATGTAAAATGAATTTTTAATTATAATAATTTATAACTAATTTTAATTTTAATTTTAACTTATATGTAAAGTAATTAATTAATTATAAAAAATTATAAAATTACTATAATTATAGTTCTAATAATATTTTTAATTTTATAAATAATTATAAAATATCATTTATAATTAATTTAAATTGTAAAATAGTTATACTTATAATTAATTTTAATATTAATTATTTAGTCCAAATAACTCTTTTTCAACAATATTATAATGTTATTCTATTAAATCTAAATTTATATAATATATATTAAAATAAATCCAAAAAATTCAATATTTTATAATACAACAAAAATATAAATATTATTTTAATATAAGGAAAAACTTATCAATCTCTTAATAGGTATCTAAAAAGTTGTAAACCATAAACCAAATAAAATCAGATAATATATAAATTAGATTGTATTATTTGAATGCACATTTTTCATGTACAATAAATAACAAACGGGGTACATTTTAATTGGTTCACTCCAGTAATAAGAGCTCAAATGTATTAGCCAATCATATCATCAAAAAATAATTTTTACAAATTATAAACTTAAAAAATTAACATTTAAACTATAGAATATGTGTTATTTTTAACAAAATAAGAAAATACTAAATTATAATTGGTGCAAAGAATTGATTTTAATCGCTACTTAATAGAAGAAATGCAAAAAATGATGCAATAGTACTTGCTAGCCTATCGGCAAGTACTAATGATAAAACTTAAACATGTTGACAAATTATTAGGACTAGAGGAGCAGCTCTCATCTATAAAAGCTAAAATTCATTGATACGAGGAACATGTGTATATACATCACTTCCATAATTATCTTATTTTTCACAGATATCTGCCACATCAAAGTGGCTTATTCCAAATTATTTTATATTAAGAACATTTACTTAGGCTTAAGTATCAAACAACCCATTTATAGAAGTAACATCTAAATGTTAGAATTTATGGGTGCAAATTACCATGTTTAAGAGATAAAACTGCTTCATTTCCACCTTATAGAAAAAGGTCGTACCTGATGTGGTGATTTATTACAACCCTCAACAGATTCATAATACTTTTGAATAATTTCGTCAAGGTCCCTGCCCACAAAATTCCATCATCGTGATTTTTATCGTATTATTCACTCTACAATTAAAAACATAATCTATTTTGAATTTTTAAAACTTCAAAAAAAATTAAATAAATAATTTAAAATAAAAAAATCAAAGCTTTTATTCTTTTTGAAATTTATTTAAATGTCATAAAAATATTTAAAAAGTCATAGTTGATATGAATCACTAAGATATGTAATAGTTGTAAGTACTTATAATTATCAATAGTTAACTTTAAAGAATACAAATAATTATCTCTATAACAAGTCTAATATATATTACAAAATGAATTTGATATTTAAGATTATAATATATCATATCATAAATTTAATATGTTAAGAATAACAATTTAAAAAACTAAAAATTATAGTTAAATAGAATTATATTATATTTTAAGTAAGAATATATATAAAATTATTAAAATATTAAGCTTTTTGTTTAGTAATTAATATATTTATTAAAGTTTAAATGAACAATCAAATAAATATAAATATATGAGAAATTTTGAAATATCTTGTAAATTAAATTTATAATTTAATTGGTGATTTTAAAAAATTGTTATCAATAAAATATTTTAAATTGCAATACTAATTAGATTCTTGAAGTTGCAAAGATCTAGTTTTCGAATTTTGGAGATTAAATTGGTCTCAATATCAAAAGTGAGTATGTTGGTATGATCTATCTAAACATTCTATTTTGCCACTCAAAGATTTCCATGCACACCACCATGTACATCATATTGATTTTCATTGCTATGCTATATTTTGATAGTTAAGAGATAGTTTGTGAATTAATTCAATTTAAATTACTATTAACAATTTGTTTTCAATATTTATCTACCAACTTTATCCAACTAGATGAATAATGCATGATAAATGCATTCTTAGGCTTTTTAGGAGGTTGCATATATGTTTTAAGTTTTTAAAATTCTATATAACATACATCCTGGATACATCCTCTTGTTAAGTTTGTCAAGTCAGAAAAAGACCTCAATTGAGGCACGGTGTAATCCCATTGAATAAATATTTTTTTGTGTGATAAATAGTTGCAGTTTTCAAATCTACAAAGGTGAAAAGGATTCAACGAAAAAGAAAGTCATTTGTGGCAAAAGCTGTCGCCATCAAAGTCTATCACAGATGTAAAATAGTTCTTGCATTTTTTAATATATAAAAAGAGACTGTGACCTGGAAGAAGTCACTAAGAAGGAATAAATGAAGCAGAGTGAAGAAGTAAAGAAGTACCTATAAGAAAGCAAAGGTGTGCAAAAATGATTCCTATGCTAATCTTGAGAGGACGATTATGCAAATTTCAACATAGCTATTACATAGATTTCAAGAAACACATAAGAGCATAAACAAAAAAATAATAAACACATAACATAGTGATTTCTGTTGGGAAAAACCTTACGAGAGAAAAAATCCACACTCCAAAACCTGCGTAATGTATTATCAAATCAACAATGAATTACAACACACTTGCAATGTAAGTTCTTACATGAGTTACACCTCAACTCAAGCTTGGAGGAACTTCAGTAGCATCCTTCTAGCATCCAATCTTGCAAACAAAACTCAATGATCAAACTCCTCCTCAAGCCCTCATTTTATAGGCTTTTCACGACCGAGAAACTATTTGTGGTTTAAAAACCATGTGCTAAACTTCCTTGACACGTGTTGCCCATCCTTGACATGTGTTTCCCAAGATAGGCAAGAATCTAAGTTAAAAATAGTCTCTCACGTCCAAAGTCTTCTCCTCTATTTTTTACCCTTACAATTGTCATGAAATACATTGTCATAGAATCTCTAAAAATGGGTCTTCCATAATATACTATGGACATGGCATCTTTTGACAACTAATATTCCATTTTTCAAGGCACCAACATGTAGGAAAAAACCAACTACATTTTTGGAGCTATTTACAAGGTTGAGACATGTTTTCTCAACAGTGCCAATCCTAAGGAGATCAATTTGTTTCAATTTTTAGCTTGCATTTTTCACAAGACAGTCATAGCTATTAAGAAGATTGGTTATGGTAGTAAGAGAGAAAATCAATGGAATAGTGAAAATTAATGGAAGAGTGAAGACACACAAAGTTGTTAAATTGTTGTAGCAAAATCAAGTGTAGAAGGTGAGTTAAAATTATTTATTTCAACAAAAAAAAAAAAAAAGAGAAAAGAGTCAAGAAGGAAAAAGATAATTAATGATATGAATTGATGGAAGTTGTAAAAAACACAATTAAGAAATGATGGCAATTCTAAAAGACAAGAAAAAGGTAAATTATAAAATTTTCTGTGAAATTAAAAATCTTGAGAAGGAATTTATAAAAGTTAAAGAGAAAAATGAAAAGTTATTAAAAAGATTAGAGTTATTTGATGAGGTCAAGAAGAAGTACGATTTTGTTGAAAAGCTAACAAGATTCAAAGATGATAAATTTAAACAAGAAGGAAATATCAAAGTTGAAAGAAGAGAAATCAATTATGTCAATTAACTAAAACAAGCAATGAATGTCTAAAGCAAATCAATCGGTATATGATGCGTTGTGTTATATAGATGATTTATTCTATTCCATTGATCCATCATGGAATATAAGTGTGATTTTTCTTAAGTTGTTTGTGATGAAGATGATAAAGAGTCTACAAATATTGTTAGATATAATGATATTTCAAAATGAATATTGGTTTCAAGATCATGAAAAGAAAGAGATACAATTGTCGTGGATTAGCAAAGTATGAACAAGAAATTAGAGAGCCAATTCAGCTAACAATGAGGCCAGATTATGAAGGCATTGGGTATGTCACAGGTAGAGGAGATGATTATACAGATGTTACAAATTCAAGAAAATGAGTTCAAAGAATGAAGTGTGTTCAATGTTCTTATTGTAACAAGAAATGAGGATTATCAAAGTATGAACAAGAAATTAGAGAGTTGATTCAGCTAACAATGAGGCCAAATTATGAACGCCTTGGATATGTCACATGTAGAGGAGATGATTATGCAGATAGTTCAACTTCAATAAAATAATTTCAAAGAATGAAGTGTGTTCAATATTTTTATTGTTATAGGAAATGATATGTATTGGGACCTACATCCTTTTACCCTATATAGATTGAAGAATCTCTATGAAAAGAAGTCTTGGAACAAATCTATGACAGGTTGCATGAAAATAGATTGTGAATGAAGTTATGGACCAAATTGGAAAAAGATTATAGACATGGTCAAAAAGTTGTTCAAGTATAAATGTTCATAGTGAAAAACGATAGCAATCATAAAATATTTGAATGGTAAAAAATGATAACAAATGGTTTGGATCAAAAGTAATCATTGTCTTGCAAGACATATATAGATAGTGAAGTTGCAAGAAGTTTCAAATTGAAGTTTTGAAGATTTGAAAATCGAAGAGTTGAGAGACTTTTGTAGTAGGTGGATGAAGTCAACAGAAAGGCATCATTATTGGGAAAAGATTTGAAGAGATGGTTTGGAATATTATACAAGGAAATTATTTAAGTCTGAAGACTTTGTTATTAGAAATAGATAAAAGAAAAGACTATAGTCATGAGCAAATGGATCTAAGTATGCATTCATGGTTAAAATTTAGGGAGAACCTTGGGATATGTAATTTCTCCCACCAAATTATGGATATTAAATTAGAGTGTCAAAACTAGATACAAAATATTCTAAAACATGTATGAGATATAGATAAAAGTGCAAAGCATCAAATATTTGTAATTTCAACCTAATATCTAGAATTGTGTTACTACCTCTATGTAATGAGGTGTTCATGTAAGGTTTTAGAATTAGGTAAATAATTGATCATGCAAAGTGAATGTTGTAGAATTCTAGCTAGTTGTAATGATTATAATGAATGGATTCATACAAAATTGTGTTGAATCACTTGAGCTATATGTATTTATATATTTCTAAATTTTGATGTTGCTAGTGTTTCTTAGTGTTTGTTCATTTATATCTCCATCCACCCAAACATGCATGAGGATGGGCATTTAACCTACTACACTAGAAAATGAGTTGAGCTTAGATCTATATGTCAGAAGTAGATGTTGAAAAGGCATTTAAAAGAAAGGAATTTTGGCCACAAGGGGAGAGGATAATTCAACTAACAACATCAATAGAGAACACATAATCATACTTTGAGCCTTCACAATTGAAGGAGGGAGGTAGTTTTACAATACATATGAAGATCTTCATGACTTGATGTTTGACATCGAGCCAATACAAAGGCCTATATTGAATCCCCACAACACTAGAGTTTCTTTTCCAAGAGGAGGCTTCCTTCAAGTAAGTTTTCTCTACCTAGCTTTTTTTGTAGGAAGGCTTGGTAAAGTCGTGATACATTGTATTGTAAATTCAATTAACAACAATAATATATGATTTTATTTGTCCAGTGGCGTAGTTGACAAGGTAATGAGCTATGCCTATTTTCAAGCTTTCAGAGAAAGAGATTTGGCAATGATATTGTAAGGGACATTTAACAAGATGATAGGCCACCAATTATAAATTTCTTTTAGTTCGCTAATTCTAGGTATGAATTTAATTTTATTCTTGGTGATTATACTTCCTAAATCTTATAGGAATTTTTTAGGCAGACTTTGTGAAGGCCTTCACCAATAGTATCCAAAAATGTTTTATAGAAATCACAAGAGAATCCATTCGATGCAAAGGGCTTTGTCTTTGGACATAGAGAAGACAACCTCACAAAAATCTTCCTTATTGAAATGTTGATCACAAAGAATCAATCAAAGTAATAGCAATATTTTTGTTGATTTTTAGATATATTATAGCAGTCACCATAACCTCCAAATTATAAAACCTAATAAAAAGATAAAACACACGTTACTTTAGATTAAAATTTAGAATTAATAATTAGTCATATTTTTTAAATATAATTATACAGATTTGAGATTTTTAACTATATAAAAAAATGTCAATGAGAAGTACATTAAGAAGACTAGTTCATTTAGAATAATGTAAAATTAGTAAACTAATAATTCTTGAAATCTACATGTACAAAAATTGAAATTAGTCCAAAAAACTCTCATATGTACAAAATATAGACTTCAACTAAAATTTAGAATATATATGTGTATGTGTATGTGTATGCGTATGCGTATGCGTATGAATGTGTATGTGTATGAGAATGTGTATACATATAAATGTATATGCATTCTATCTAAAATAGTGTCACCTCCCTAATTAGGAAGGGCTCTTCAACCATAAAAACAAAAAAAACATATCAAATACTAACATCTGATGCCTAGCTCAAAATAAAAACTTTGTTCAATTCTTTTTGTTTCAAGAAAGCCCCATGAGAAACATAAAATTTACTTTCATAGATGTGAATGAGTGCTCAAAAACACAAGAATTTGATAGTGAGCACATAAACATTAATGAAGTAGCGACAATGGATGGTTAGACTAGAAATGTCTATACACATATCAAAAGGGTGTTTTGTACGTCAAAGAAGTTAAATGTTGTCTTGTATATTTATTTCAAAAATCTCTTTGTGGGATAATATATAATAGTATGATTAATAGAGTCTGCATGGGTAGCAGAGTTGGCTTGAGATTGGCTTGAGGTTGTGACCCTAGTTCCCCATGGTCTTGGGTTTGAATCTGCTCCTGATTTAAAAAACAATTTTAAACATTTAGATTGTTCAAAAATTATAAAATATTTGAATTATGTTTATTTATTATTAAAATTAATATATTGTTAATTAAATCATTATTAAATTTACTATACAATATTTACCACATATTACTATTGAAAAATAACTATGGTTATTACTAAATATATTATTATATAAATATATTAATTATATATTATATTATAAATATGATTCAAATAATATTAATATTTAATATGAATCATAATATATTTAATAATATATATTGGCGTAAAATCATATATATCACCTAATATTATTAATAAAACACATTATTATATAAGGATTATATAAATATTTTTTTATTAAAAATATAAGCATATATAACATATTCATATTTCATATTAAATATTATATAAATTTATATAATATTTAATATATATTTAAAAATTAATATTAATAATTATTATTTAATATTTTATATGATATTCAATATAATATAAATCATATTAATTATGAACTAATTTTATTAAAATATTATTAAATATGATTTTTAATATATTAAATATAATTATACAATAAATTTCAAAATTATTTAAATATAACATAACAATGCTTCAAAATTAAAATAATTTTCTAAGTATAAAGTTGTATAAAACTATCAAAAGAAACAACTACAACATTATTTTGAAATGGAAACCTTATAACAAATGGAAATGACAGTATCAGTCATGACAACATTAATCATGGAGTTAACTGGAAAAGGCACACACTAGCCCATGTCCCTATGTGGCTGCTTTGAATGTGCCTATGCAAATTTTCAATCATGGGGAAAAGGATAAAATAGATATTAATTGTTAGAACGATTTAGAACAACAGAGAGGGGGGGTTAATCAATTGTTCTCGGGTCCAGATGTACCAATTAAACTTTCTCGCACTTCAACAATCTCAGATCTAATTAGCAATTCAACTCGGTCTCTATAGCATATATCAGAAACATATAACATGCAATCCACTATCCAAAAGTAATTAACTTGCAGAATATAAAGCTTTCAACAACATCCACATCGAAATCATTCACACAAGTATAACATTAGGATTTATAGTGGAAACCCAATTTGGGGAAAAACACTTTGTAACATGCTACTGATTTTCACTCTTCTGAAGTGAGCTATGTGAAAAGCCAACCCTGTTAAAAGTTTACATACACACTGTTAGGTGTGACCCTGTAAAAGGACCTAGTTAGAGGACTTAAGAACATTCCATTAGAATGTCACCTTGATTAAAGGATTTATACAATGACTGTTAGGTCAACCTTGATTAAAGGATTTAGACTGCTACAATGGTTAGAAAGTACCAGTAATTTCTGATCTGAAAAATATACAACTCACTTTGCAAATACAGATCCACTTTGCACATATATGTTGATTTACTGACTCATCTCCATTTCCATCTCCATCTCTGATCTGCTCGAAATTCGCTTCAAGCAATCACAACTCTGTTCAGCTCCTTCACAATTTCACCTTCAGCCTTCTGCTTAGACTTATTAGTCAATAACATCAACCTCTTCTTTATCCTCTGTAACCTCACAATTAGGTTTCCTTTATACCTTTTTGATCATGTAGATCAATCTTTTGCTGCTTAATCTCATCTGTAGATCTTAGGTTTAGGTTAGATTCATCGAATCCTTCCATCATTATGTTCTTCATCTTTTCCTTCTAGATACAATACAATTCATTAATAATGTCAACACGTTTTACATATCCCAAGAATTCAACTATGTCGGTTGGGATTCTCAATTCTTTCTTCAAATGTAAATTACTGACACTCGATCAATACTTTGTTCATCTCCTCGGTCATCACTACAAACTGTCTTCCTCGGCAAACACTATCTTTGCTCAATAATTTCTTGTCGCTCGGCAATTACTGATGTTCAGTCAACATATATTTACTCGGCATATACTAGCACTCAGTCGACACTAACATCACTCGGCTTAAACTAGATTTTTTCACTTTTGCTCGGTTAAGCCTACATTTCTAGTCTTTCTTCTTACTTAGATAAATAACTCATTATCTTGTCAATGTGCAAATTGATCAAGTACCCATTGAAGTATCACATAACTCAACCTTTCCTTAGGTCCTATTGTTATCTCCGCTTTTCAAATCCTCTTCATCAATCAAAAGATATGGTACTATCCTAGATAGCAACTGTCTTACCAATTAAGGTTTGACATCAATGACAATATAACAATTGTTTCAATTGTAATTTCCAACAATTAATATGGTTTAGGAATTAAAATTAAGCATTGGAAAAAAGGGGGATGGAAATAAGCAATAACTCCTTATTGAAAAAATAATATGTGGCTCTAGAAATTTCTTTCCCTCCATTTTTTTTATAATTTTTTTTCCTCCAAATTTTATATGAAAAAATAAATGATAATAATTTTATTCAAAAATATAGTTGAAGATAAAATAAGCAACAAAATAAGTATACATAGTGTCATTGGCTCCGCAAATTACTACTTAAAAATCGAGCAGTGGTGCTAGCCAAAATAAGTTAAGCAAATCAAGCTTAGTGTGTTATTTAAGCCTAAACCAACAAAACCCTTACAAATCCCTTTGTCTATGCTTTTGTTTAACTTTTGTACATGGGCTTTCAACTTGAAATTGTGTTTGCTATCAGCCATAGAAAAAAATGTGCAAACCAACATCCATAAAGTCATTACTAGAAGTCCCAACATGGTCATGAAATGGCATGAATTTATATACTCTTGGGTAGTATCTTTATGCTAGGTTTGACATTACGCAAAGCTCTTGATTATGGCTTTGATTGAGTTCAAACATAGGTAGATGACCACACAATCAAACACAAAATAATGTGCTAGAGATTTCTCACGTCATTTGAATCAGCACACAATATCAGTTCAAGAAGATTCAAATTGCCCTCCATAACTACTCTAGATAGTTTTTTTAATCGCTTAGAGAATGTCCAACTCCTACAACATCACCATCCATGTCCAAGAAGCTATCGAACCAAAGACACTAGAATGAGAGAAGATAAATGGTTGTGTTATATGATTCAATGATGTGAGGTGGATTTTTACATAGGAGATATTTTGAATTTGTGGGTCTTTAAGATTGGGACCAAGCCTGAAATTTGATGGTCACCTCATGTCAGTCATATGGTTTTTTTATGACGGTTTGGTCATTTTAGTGTCTTTCATTTTATGTTTTAAAAAAAATATTAATTGTCAATTTTTTTTAATTTATGAATAACATAATAAATTATTTTAAATTTAAATAACATAATAAAGCCGAGCGAATAATCTAATTGCTATTTTAAAACATAAATTGGGATACATTAAAAAAAGAAAAAAAGAGCTCTTATTTGTGTTATAAAAAGAATATAAAATCATAAAAATATCAAATTAACTAGGCAAGTTAAATTTATAAGTTCATATATTTTATTTAAAAAGAACTCTAAATTAATATAAAGATAAGGAAGTTTCTAAAATCATATATTTTATTTGAAAAATATTCTAAGATAATAATATTATACAATCAATTAAATATAAAAACTTTTATTTGTAAATTGTGATAAAAATAATATAAATATAAATATATATAATAGATAATATAATATATGCATATTACATACTAATATTTTTATTAGTAAAATAAGTTTCTAAAATTCATATATATTATCTAATAAAGATTCTAATTTTTTATTTTATTTTGATGGGTAATAGGTCGAAGCCAAGATCAACATGAGGCTCAAGAAGACTTGAACCCAAGACCTCCCAAATAAGAGGCTCGCAACTTACCGTTGCGTTGTGGAGTGTTCCCCTATAAAGATTCTAAATTGATATTAATATATTACATAATATTTGAAAATGTCTCCTACTTATCAATTGATGAACTTAGGGGGCTTTCTAATGAATGGTTCGTAAGGCACAAAACGAGGTTGCAAGTAGAGTGAGTTTAACCATGGGTGAAACTTTGTAGTCAAGCGCGCTCGAGCTGGAGTAGTACTAGGATGGGTGACCTCTCGCGAAGTCTCAATGCCTCACTTTTGTGAGCATCACCTAGATCCAATGAGTGCTAAGTGTTCCATTCTTGATTCAAAAAGCTACATAGTTGATTCTTGATAGCAATATCATAATATTTTGTTTCTGCTATTATTGTCCTATTGCGTTGTACTGTAGAGTTGTCTTAATAGAACTGTGGATTAATATCATTATTGTTGATAGAATAAATTTTATATAATTTCTATTTTATAGAAGAAAAAAAATTAGTATTTATCTTTGTTGAATGGTTTGTATTGATTCGACTGTGTTCTAATCGGATGTTTCATATTATCTTTTTCATACAAACTTCAGTTTGATATTTAATCTTTATTTCCACAGACTCTGCAAAAGAATTTTTCCATTGGACTAGGTTGAATTGGTTTCAACTTAGTTCAATTGATTTCGATCGATTTTAAATATGATTGTACAAAGAAATGGAATCTTAGTTACTTCATATGACAGAAGAGCCTTGGCTTCAAGGCGTAGAAATCATATTTAACTTGTTTCTTTTTTTTTTAATATTCTTAAAACACATGTAATGGAAAGACATCATATTGCATCTGGATTTGTATTGGATGTCACCAAAGTTTTGTTACATTAAATTACTAGACGCCCATTAAATTTCAAATTTTCCTTGTATTGTGTTGTCAACAAAAACATGATTTTTATTGGTGAGAAATAGCAAATTGTAGTTGAAAGATGGTAAAATCTATTATAGGTAATAGATGGCTTGGTGAAAGATGAAAAAGGTTTACTTTGGTAGCTGAGTTTGAAAAGGATGAGAAAAACAAAAATGATTGAGAAGATAACAGTTAGTTCAAAAAGAAAATTTGGAGACAAGTGGTAGCTACTTAATGGAGGATGTTCTATTTTTACATTTTTTGGTACACAATTTTTTATAGATTTGATAAATTTGAACACGATTTTAATTTTAAAAGAAGATTTATTATTGATATGCTTTATTTTGTTATTATTGGTCACAAATTAAAGGCTGAAGTTCTTAGAATAGAAATGATTATTCAAGGATCAACATTCTACCAGTCGTCTAGATTTTTGGCTTTCTATTTGAAATAAATTAGTTATTAATGGTGACTGCTACTCTTCATAATTGTTACCTTTTATTCCAAGCACTAATTAGTTATTAATGGTGACTACTACTCTTCATAACTGTTACCTTTTTTCATTTCTCATTACACGTGTTGTGCATTTGATATGGAAAGACATCTTTTTCTTATTGGCCAATGATGTTATATAGCTCAAAAATATTACAGTTTAATAATATTAATTTATTTTTAAAAAATTAAATAATTATAATAGATATTTTTAATTATATTTTTAAAATATCAATTATTGGTAAATCAAATCACATTTTAAAAAAAATTATAATGATAAAATCATAGCACATTAGTATGAAAATTATTTTTTATTATCTGTTTTTTAATTTTAAAAAATTGAGCATAAATTCTCTCCTTCTGTTATTTTATATTTTCAAATTTATTTCTCTACATCATTAATAATTCATTTTTTATGATATGCAAACCATTTGATAATTTAAAAAATCAAAACTCATATAGACTCATTGTTAGAAGCATAAAAGCATGCAACTGCTAGTAAATATTAAGTGTCGAACTTAGAATTTTTAAAAAATTGAATCTAATACGATCCAATAAAATTCTAGCCAAATACAACTGCTTGACCTACCTTTTCGATTTACGTAGATTTACTAACTAAATCCATCAACTAAAGACGTAGATACAAGTTTTTTTTTACTAACCTTCACAACACCAATTAGTCAGCATCATAACTATAACATACTGTGCTTACCAGCCTCTCAATTGCAACGGTTGTCAATTCAAATTTGTGCTGTAAATTGTCCTTTCACCCTTTCCTCTCTATTGTTGAGAAAAACTACATTGTCTTTTATTAAACTAATAAGACCTGGGGAGATGTTTGTAATCAATCTATAATAAAGTGACACTATTTACTGTACAAAATATTCTCTTACCACTTTCCATAAATATATCTAAACCTCTAAAAATCTTATAATATTTAATGCTTCTCGAAGAAGCAGATAACTCATTTACCTAGACAAACATGGCAATAGGCATATAAATTAAATGTTCGAAAGCAGGCAGTCTGTCATACTGGAGAAATAAGGAAATGAATTGAACACCCCGAATTAACGCAGGGTCTTGTAGAACACCCCGAATTTCATAATTATTTAGCCTTCAGTCCCAGTCACACAGCTGGATAGTGGGTACTTAGTTTATCACAGGATTATTCTTTATAATACTTGATAATAAATAACCTTCACGTTGTAGTTAACCACAGTTTTATATTGATGTGATTATAATTGTGTATTTTCTTCCATTAATGTTTTGAATCATAGAATGTGATTCATTATCAGGATGGAGATGTAAAGAGAACTGCGTGTTTTTTTTCTCATCAATGTTTCGAATCATACTTCATAATTCATCATCGGGTATAGCACTCCATATTGATGATGATTCATAGAACATGATTCAAAACGTTGACAAGAAGAAAGAAGACACTGTTATAATGCAGAAATTCATAAAACCTAATAAAAAGATAAATACACGTTACTTTAAATTAATTTAAAATTAATAATTAGTCATATTTTTTAAATATAATTATGTAGACTTGAGATTTTTAACTATTATAAAAAAAATGTCAATGAGAAGTACATTAAGAAGACTAGTTCATTTAGAATAATATAAAATTAGTAAACTAAGAAATCTTGAAATCTACATGTACAAAAGTTGAAATTAGTCCAAAAAAAACTCATATATGTACAAAATATAAACTTCAACTAAAATTTAGAATATATATATGTGTATTTTCCAGCAGAGTTGATGGTTAAACAAAGAGAGAAACTTACCCAAAAAACCATGGAAATATCGTATTTGCAGTGGGTAGCTCTGCACTTTCCCAACTGAATTCAATCCTCTTCATAATAGAGACAAGTGTAAATGTGAATGAGCGCTCAAAAACACGAGAATTTGATAGCGAGTACATAAGCATTAATGAAGTAGCGACAATGGTATTAAATGGCTGAAAAGGATAGTTGGACTGGAAATGTCTATACAGAAAATACATGTATCAAAGGGTGTTTTACAATTTCTTAATTTAATAATTAAATTGAGATTTAGTGTACAATATTATATTACTTTTAAATTTAAATATTAAACATAGAACCTTCTTGATGTCTGTATAGACATTTTCGGTTGGATGATGGATGATTCTATATATCTATTTAAGCTCATCGATTTTAATTGTTGAAATAATGTCAGTCGTCAAAGAAGTTAAATGTTGTCTTGTATATTTATTCCAAAACTCTCTTTGTGGAATAATAGATAATAGTATAATTAATAGAGTTTGCACAAGTAGTAGAGTTGGCTTGACATTGTGGGTAGTTCGGTTTGAATCTGCTCCCAGTTTAAAAAAGGTGGATACATCATGCATAAAAAAAATAAAAACAATATGATTAATCAATTTAGAAACGACAGTATCAGTCATGACAATATTAAATGTGGAATCCACTCGAAATAGCACACACTAACCCCATGTCCCTTTGAGATTGCTTTGAAATTAAGCATTGGACAAAAGGGGATGGAAATAAGCAATAACTCCAAAATAAGTATTCAGAGTGTCACTGACTTCACAAATTACTACTTAAAAAATTGAATAGTGGTACTAGTCAAAATAAGTCAAGCAAATCAAACTTAATGTATTATTTAAGGCTAACCCAACAAAACCTTTAAAAATCCCTTTGTCTATGCTTGTGTTTAACTTCTACATGGGCTTTCAACTTGAAACTGTGTTTGCTATCAGCCATAGAAAGAAAAATGTGCAAACCAACATCCATAAAGTCATTACTAGAAGTCCCAACATGGTCATAAAATGGCACGACTTTTTATACTCTTGGACAGTATCTTTATGCTAGGCTCACCATTAGACAAAGCTCTTCATTATGGCTTTGATTGAGTTCAAGCATAGGTAGATGACCACACAATCAAATGCAAAAATATGTGCTTGGAGAAATTTTCAGCACACAATATCAACAAGAAGATTTGAGTCGCCCTTCATAACTGCTCCAAATAAAGAAATTATCGCTTAGAGAATGTCCAACACTTACGACATCGCTATCCATGACCAAGAAGCCATCGAAGCCAAGATTTTGACAATCACTTCGTGTTTGTTATATGATTCGATTTGGTCATTTTAGTGTCTTTAATTTTACGTTTTAAAAAAAATATTGATTGTCAAATTTTTTAATTTATGAATAACATAATAAATTATTTTGAAGTTAAGTATTTTATAAGAAAGTTTCTAAAATCATATGTTTTATTTAAAAAATATTCTAAAATAATAATAATATACAATCAATTAAATATAAAAACTTTTATTTGTAAATTGTGATAAAAATAATATAAATATAAATAGATAATAGATAATATAAAATATGCATATTACATAATAATATTGTTTATTAGTAAAATAAATTTCTAAGATTCATATATATTATCTTATAAAGATTCTAAATTCGTATTAATATATTAAAATAAAATAGAAATATAAATATTCTAAATTGATATTAATATATTACATAATATTTAAAAATATCTCATACTTATAATTGATGGGCTTAAGGGCTTTCTAATGAATGGTTCATAAGACACAACACTTGGTGAAGGTTGCAAGTAGAGTGGGTTTAACCATGAAGGAAACTCCGTAGTTAAATGCGCTCGAGTTCAAGTAGTACTGGGATGGGTGACCTCTGAAGAAGTCCTCGTGCTTCACCTCTATGAGCATCACCTAGATCCAATGAGTGCTAAGAGTTCCATTCATTCTAATGAGAAATTAATTAATAAGACCTGAGAAGATGTTTGTAATTAATCCATAATAAGGTGCCACTATTTAACTGTACACAATATTCTCTTACCACTTTCCATTTATATCTAAACCTCTAATCTTATAATATTTAATGCTTCTCGGAGAAGCAGATAACTCGTTTACCTACACAAACATGGCAATAGTCATATAAATTAAATGTTCGAAAGCAGGCAGTCTGTCGTACTGGAGAAATAAGGAAATGAATTGAATGTGAACTAATACATTTAACGCAAGGTCTTGTAGAACACCCCGAATTTCATAATTATTTAGCCTTCAGTCCCAGTCACACAGCTGGGTGGTGGGTACTTAGTTTATCACAGGATTATTCTAATATTGATAATAAATAACCTTCAAATTGTAGTTACTTATAGTTTTAAATTGATGTGATTATAACTGTGTATTTTTTTTTATCAATGTTTTGAATCATAGAATGTGATTCATTATCAGAATGGATTTTTTTTCTCATCAATGTTTTGAATCATATTCCATAATTCATCATGAGGGATAGCTCTCCATCTTGATAATGAATCATAGAGCACGATTCATAACATTGACAAGAAGAAAGAAAACATTGTTATAATTCAGAAACTGATAAAACCTAATAAAAAGATAAAATACACGTTACTTTAAATTAATTTAGAATTAAAAATTAATCATATTTTTAAAATATAATTATGTAAATTTGAGATTTTTAACTATTATTGAAAAAAATGTCAATGAAAAGTACACTAAGAAGACTAGTTCATTTAGAAGAGTGCCACCTAGTAGTGGCTAGTACTTGCCTTTTAATTAAGTAATAAGTGTAATTATAATGTGAAATATATAATTAGAATTTTAATAAATTTATTATATTTTAAAAAGTATAATTCTATTTAATATTAAATTAGTATATATTATGATCATTATTTTTAATCAAAAATTGATATTTAATATATATTCAAAATATTTTAATATAAATATTATATCTCACATAATTAAAAAATTTAATATTTTAATCTGTACTATAAATTTTATAGTAATTTTTTAAATCAATTTTTAGAAATAAAACTATGATAATAAAATTAAATATTAATTTAATATACTTTAATTTAAATAAAAATAATATGTATTATAATATCATAAGTTTTTATTTAAATTGTAATATTTTATAAAAATAAATTTATAAAATATAATTTTTAATTTAAATTTATTGAAATATAATAAATTTGAAATAAAAATTTCATAAGAACCTAACAAAATAATTTTTTTTTAAATAATGTTTTTACCATATTTTATTACTACTTCACAAGCGGAAAAATTTCGTGCAATAAAACTCAAATTAAATGGACCAATCATATCTTCAAAAAATAAAATTTATAATAAAATATAAAATATGTTAAAATGTTATTGGTTCATACAATTAGTTTTAATCACTTATTAATCTTAACAATCTATAAAATGATGCAATAATAGCCATGCCCATATAGAACCTTACTACAATGAAAATTATATAATATTAAAAGAGAATTGTTTAAATTATATATTAAATATTAACTTTTTAAAGTTAAAAGAATTAAATATTCAGAATTGACTGACATTCTCTTTTAGATTTGATTGACATTCTCTAAACTTAATATGTAGTTGAAGACCGGCCGACAAAAAATTTCTACACCTTCACCTTTTTTTTCATCAATCTTTTTCACTTCGATCCTTCCTCGACTCTTTTTTTTTTTCCCCTTTTTCCACCTACCCAAAAAACCATGGAAATATCGTATTTGCAGTGGGTAGCTGTGCACTTTCCCAACCGAATTCAATCCTCGTCATAATCGATAGAAGTGTAAATGTGAATGAGCGCTCAGCGCTCAACAACACGAGAATTTGATAGCGAGCACATAAACATTAATGAAGTAGCGACAATGGTATTAAATGGCTGAAAAGGATAGTTGGACTGGAAATGTCTATACAAGTTTCAAAGGGTGTTACACAATTTCTTCATTTAATAATTAAATAGAGATTTAGGGTACAATATTATATTAATTGTAAATTTAAATATTAAACATAGAACCTTCTTGATGTCTTTATAGACATTTCCTGTTGGATGATGGATGATTTCATATATATATTTAAGTTTATTGATTTTAATATACAACTAATTTGTTGGAATAATATGTCAGTCGGTTAAAGAAGTTAAATGTTGTCTTGTATATTTATTTCAGAACTCTCTTTGTAGAATAATATAAAATGGTATAAATAATAGAGTCCGCAAGTAGTATAATTATGATCATTATTTTTAATCAAAAATTGATATTTAATATATATTCAAAATATTTTAATATAAATATTATAATTCTATTTAATATTAAATTAGTATATATTATGATCATTATTTTTAATCAAAAATTGATATTTAACTACGACTCTGACTAATAACATAGCTAAGGAAGACGAGGTCAGGTGTGAAGCATCTCATAATGATCAAGTTCGGAAACTCCCACCCAAGGTGTTTCAAGAAATTGGAGATGAGTATGATCTTGAGATCATACCGGCCACTTCAATCCCTCCGAGTTCTAAAGTTGGGCCTTCCATGGAAATGACTCTTTTGTGGGGGCGGAGAACGATTCGAATAATGACCCCTCTGCTGCTAGAAGAAGAGGTAGACCACCTGGTTCTAAAAACAAGCCCTCAATCTCTAAACAAGGGGACACTTCTAACAGATTTTTAGCTTTAACTGAGTAGGAATACATTGCGAAATCCTCCCTTAACATTGTGTCTCAATGAATTGTCTTTCATGGAATGTTAGGGGTTTGGAATCCCCTGATAGAAAGTTCGTTATTAAACGGTTGTTAAATTCTCTGCATTCGATAGATTTCTTTATGACGCAAGAAGTTAAGGCTGTGGGATTCACCTTGGATTCCAATCTCAATTATATATGGAAAGATGCTATTAAATTTTGCACTAATCATGTCGGAAGCAAAGGCGGTATTGCCCTGCTTATTGACAGTAAATGGGGAAATTGCATTCTTAACAGTGGTTGCTCTCCCTGTAATAGGGCTGTTTGGGTGTCCTTAAAACATGATAACTATACTTTTGGTATTTGTGCTATATATGATTCTAATGATTCTAGAGAAAGAAGTGATCTCTGGAAATGGCTCTCTAACCTCCCCGATATCCCCTGGTTGTTTGGTGGTGACTTTAATATGATTGAGTCCCATGAGGACAAGCTGGGGGGTACTCCTTTCCATTGGAAGGACAATGAAAGACCTTTCTGGAATAAATTGATTGGTTCTAAGTACCTTTTTGATCCGGTTGCTGGGAGTAAGGATGTTAATCCAGGTTTATGGCACACTTGGTGCAATTTTCAGCAAGGTAATACCAGGATTTACTCTAGGCTTGATCGATTTTATGCCAATAGGCTGTTTTTTTCTTTTTCTCCTGATAATGCTGGGAACATTGTTCGCGTTATGGCTACCACTTTATCTGATCACCATCCTATTCTGACTAAAGTCAACCTTATCTGTAGCCCCATTCAAAACAAGCCTAAATGTAATAAATTCATCCTTAATTCTAGCCTCCTCATGGACGAGGATGTTCTTGTTGCTATTCAGATTATTAGAGGCTTAAATAAAAATAATCTTAAACACTTATCTCAGATTGATAAATGGAATATTAACCTTTCATCTTGGAGGATTTTTCTGCAAACTATTGGGCAAAAAAAAGCTAAAGATTATAGGTTTGTCGAGAAGCAACTTTCTTCTGAATTACAGATTGCTAAGGAAAACATCCAGAACGATTCTTCTAATATAGTTCTTCTTTCTAGAGTTATGACAGCTAAGGATTCTCTTAGAAAACACTAGCAATTTAGAATACAGGGAGCTAGGATCAGGTCTAGATCCAAATGGCTCCAATGTGGAGATAGAGGTTCAAAATTCTTTTTTAACCTCCTTAAACATAAACATATTAAAGAATATGTTGATAGACTTTTAATTGACAACCAAGACATTTCTGATCCTGAAGCTATTACTCAGGCTTTTGCTATTTATTATGAGTCTCTTTTTTCCTCTGAAGATTCTCCTGAGGCGGAGTTGCTCAGAGTCAATTGTAAAAATCTTATTCCTAAGAAATTAGAACCGGAGGATATTGATCTTCTTGCTAAAAATATCTCAGTTGAGGAAATTGAAGGAGCTATTAAAGCTCTCAATAACGAGAGAGCCCCGGGTCCAGATGGTTTCCCTATTGAGTTCTATAAATCCAACATTGGTTGGATTTGCAAGGATCTTCTTGAACTCTATTCTGAGGCCTTGAATAATGGTTCTTTAGGTAAAGAGATTAATAAAGGCATTATTAAACTTCTCCCCAAAGATGGGGATAAGACTCTCATCAGAAACTGGAGGCCTATTACCCTTCTGACTGTTTCTTATAAAATTTTGGCCAAAGTTATGGCTATCAGGTTGGTCAACATTCTTCCTAAATTTGTTAATTCTTCCCAGACTGGTTTCATCAAGGGAAGATATATCCTTGAAAACCTCATAACCAGCTGGGAGGCTATGGATTGGTCTAGACACTCTCATCAAAATTCTGCCATGCTTCTCTTGGATTTTGAAAAGGCCTATGACAGGGTTGAGTGGAATATTATTCTTATGATGTTGGAAGCTTTCAGTTTTCCGCCTTTTTTCTACAATACTGTGGCTATGCTTCTTAGAGATGCCTCTGCTCAAGTTGAGGTGAATGGTATCCTTTCTGCTCCTTTCTCTCTTGGGAGATCCATCAGGCAAGGATGCCCTTTGGCTCCTGCCCTCTTTGTTATTGCTTCAGAGGCTCTGTTTTATATCCTTTGTGATAACTCCATGTCTCAAGAGGTTAGAGGTATTTATCTGCCTAATAATGAAGAGCTTATCAATTGTCAATTTGCGGATGACACCGCTCTTTTCTTTGAACTTTCAGAAAATAATTTCAATAACATGATAACGAAGCTTAATCTGTTCTATTCCATATCTGGGGAAAAAATTTCCCAAACTAAATCTATCTGTTCAGGATGGGAAGAACGCCCCCCGGAATGGTTCTCTCAATATGATTTTCAATGGGGAGGTCCTAACAAGATTATTAGGTATCTCGGTATACCTTTCTCTGTTAAGCCTGATCTCAAGGACATGTGGTCTTGGGTGAAAGATAAAATTGAAAATAAGCTGAATAAATGGCATAATAGGACTTTGTCTTTGGCTGGCAGAATTCAGGTTTGCCAGAAGATTCTGTCCTCCTACACTATTTATTATTCTTTTGCCTGGTGTTTTAATAATTATCAAATTGCTCAAATTCAGAAGTCTATCAGACAATTCCTATGGTCTGATGGTAAAGGGAACAAGATTCATTCCGTCAAATGGGCATGGTGCCACACTGACAAGTCCCTTGGGGGGCTTGGGCTGAAGGATTTGAAAACTCAAGGTATAGCCTTGTCCGCCAAATGGATCTTTCAATCCATGGAGGGTGATGCTCCTTGGAAAGTGCTGATAAGAAATAATATTGAAAGGGGGGTCCCAAAAAAGGCTAAATCTTGGACTAACCTCCCCTTTTGTGATCTCCTTCTTGGTAACTTCACTGTTATAGTTCAAGGCTCTGAGGTTTTTAAGTCTATCTGGAAAGCTTGGGACCATGTTAGAAAATTTATCACGAACAAGGGGTTTCACTCCAACTCTCAACTCCATGGTGAAAGATCCATTTGGTGGAATCTTCACTTAAATGATAAACCTCTAGCCCTCACTCAAGGGTGCTCTGCCAGAATGTGGGCTATGAAAGGCATCAAACAATTTATGGACCTATTTGACGGTGATTGTCTTATGCCATGGGACAAGCTCAAGGTTAAATATGATATCCTTGAATCTCATAAAAGAACTTATAACATGATTGTGCGTGCTGCTGTTGATATTCCTGTGACTTGTCATGCTGATTCTCACAAATTCTTAAAATGCAAATGGCCAGGTGGTATCATTACTTCTCTGATTAAGACCAAGAATATTTATAAGATAATTGACTGCAATACTGATATTATTGATCATATTAATGTTGTTTGGTACTCTTCTTATAAAGCTGATGATCTTAAAAAATATTTTGAAATTCTTTGGAAGAATCCGGTGGAACCCAAAATTAGATGCTTTAAATGGTTACTGTTACTCGATAAGCTGCCTGTGAAAAAAGATTTTGCTAACCCTAATATTTGTAATCTCTGTAAAGTTCCTGAAACTTGTAGACATATATTTCTTGATTGTGTTTTTGCCAAAGAAATATGGAACGTTTTTGGCATTGTTTACCCTATCAATGTTAATATTTTCGAGATTATTTCTGGACATATTAATGGTCTTCCTAAAGATACAAATTTTTTCATCTAACATTCTCTAGCAGATCTGGAAGTGCAGGAACGAGGAAAGGTATCAAGGTAAGCGCAGGGATCTTACTGAGTTTTTTCGTAAACTCACATATTTTAAAATTTTCCTGCAGGTGCAGGCTACCATTGTGATTGAGCGGGACAAGATGAGGAGGTTCCTCCGTAATGGGCACGCTACGTTTTACTACTATGAGCTCAGCATGGATATCAGTGGCGAAGAACTTTAGACGATCTTTGCATTTTTGAGCAAGTGTGTGACAGGCTGAACAAAGAAATTAGAGAAAACAGGAATGTCAGAAAAGAAGAGTTATATATGTTGATGCAGATCCAAGAGCACAAAAGTACAGTTTGGATGGAAGGTCCATTAGGTTGGACCGCCTGGATAGAAAATCATAATGATGTTCTTAGCTAGCTAGTGGTTCCCTTTTTTTTTTTCTATGATTGTTGGTTCTACTAATACTGGTTCTTCGGGGTGAGGCTTGGCCTCCTTGTATTCTTCGGTGATGTAACTCTGCTGATCTCTTTTTGATCTGTTGATTACCTTATATCTAACAGAAAAAAAATTGATATTTAATATATATTCAAAATATTTTAATATAAATATTATATCTCACATAATTAAAAAATTTAATATTTTAATTTGTACTATAAATTTTATAGTAATTTTTTAAATCAATTTTTAGAAATAAAACTATGATAATAAAATTAAATATTAATTTAATATACTTTAATTTAAATAAAAATAATATGTATTATAATATCATAAGTTTTTATTTAAATTGTAATATTTTATAAAAATAAATTTATAAAATATAATTTTTAATTTAAATTTATTGAAATATAATAAATTTGAAATAAAAATTTCATAAGAACCTAACAAAATAATTTTTTTTTAAATAATGTTTTTACCATGTTTTACTACAACTTCACAGGTCGAAAAATTCGTGCAGTAAAACTCAAATTAAATGGACCAATCATATCTTCAAGAAATAAAATTTATAATAAAATATAAAATATGTTAAAATGTTATTGATTCATGCAATTAGTTTTAATCACTCATTAATCTTAACAATCTATAAAATGATGCAATAATAGCCATGCCCATATAGAACGTTACTACAATGAAAATTATATAATATTAAAAGAGAATTGTTTAAATTATATATTAAATATTAACTTTTTAAAGTTAAAAGTATTAAATATTCAGAATTGACTGACATTCTCTTTTAGATTTGATTGACATTCTCTAAACTTAATATGTAGTTGAAGACCGGCCGACAAAAAATTTCTACACCTTCACCTTTTTTTTCATCAATCTTTTTCACTTCGATCCTTCCTCGACTCTTTTTTTTTTTTTTCCCCCTTTTTCCACCTACCCAAAAAACCATGGAAATATCGTATTTGCAGTGGGTAGCTGTGCACTTTCCCAATCGAATTCAATCCTCGTCATAATCGATAGAAGTGTAAATGTGAATGAGCGCTCAACGCTCAACAACACGAGAATTTGATAGCGAGCACATAAACATTAATGAAGTAGCGACAATGGTATTAAATGGCTGAAAAGGATAGTTGGACTGGAAATGTCTATACAAGTTTCAAAGGGTGTTATACAATTTCTTCATTTAATAATTAAATAGAGATTTAGGGTACAATATTATATTAATTGTAAATTTAAACATTAAACATAGAACCTTCTTGATGTCTTTATAGACATTTCCTGTTGGATGATGGATGATTTCATATATCTATTTAAGTTTATTGATTTTAATATACAACTAATTTGTTGGAATAATATGTCAGTCGGTTAAAGAAGTTAAATGTTGTCTTGTATATTTATTTCAGAACTCTCTTTGTAGAATAATATAAAATGGTATAAATAATAGAGTCCGCAAGTAGTAGAGTTGGCTTGAGTTTGTGGGTAGTTCCCCACGGTCTTGGGTTCGAATCTGATACAGGTTTAAAGAGGTGGATACCTCATGCATAAAAAAATAAAAAATAATATGATTAATAAGTTAAGCAAATCAAGCTTAGTATATTATTTAAGTCTAACCCAACAAAACCTTTACAAATCCCTTTGTCTGCACTTTTGTTTAACTACAAACGCAAAAATATGTAGATTTCTCACGTCATTTTCAGCACACAATACCAACAAGAAGATTCAAATCGCCCTCCATAATTGTTCCAGATAGATTTTTTACCGCTTAGAGAATGTCCAACTCCTACAACATTGTTGTCCTATTGAACCCAATATATACCAAAATGAGAGAAGATAAATGGTTGTTGTTAGTTAGTTAGCTTGGACAGCTATTGGTCCACTTGCTAAACAATATTAAATAATTGTTTGTCTAGAATTTAGTGTGGATACAATTATTTAATGCATTGTTTGATTTCCCTAGGTGACAACTTGCAACCTATTTTGTTATTGGTTGTTGAGTTGTGATGTATCTCAGTCATTGATTGAGAGTTGATCTCGACCGTTGGTTCTCCAACGAGGGTAGTATAAAAGGGGGTCTAGGGGAATTTAGAAAACACAACAACAGACATAAGTTGAAGAAGCATTTGCAATGTTAACAAATGAATTTGCAATGATAGCAAATAGTCTTGCAGTGTTAGCAAGGGCGCAGTGATAGCGTTGGGAGATAGCAGTGGAGGAATATCAGCAGGATAAATTGGGAGGTTGTCGAAGCTCTGCCAGTAAGAGGCAAAGAGTTTTTTGTATCTCTTAATTTGCTAAAGATTAATATATTTCTCATCTACAGTACCGGTTTTCCCTCCAGGGTTTTTTCAGGGACAATTGTCCAAAAATATTGTGTTCATTGTGTTGCATGTTTCTGTCCGCATTTTTATTTGGTGAAGTTGCAACTGTGTTATTTTTCAATATTAGCAGTTACATAATCTTTATAAGATAGGAGATTAATAAGATCAATGACTGCAATAGATTTTTCACATAGTATCAGAGCAGTGTTGAGGGTAGAAAGGGTTTACCCTAAGTAGAGGAAAGGAAATTGACCTCTTTCGAGTTATTATTTCTTTGAGATGGCCTCATCAGGTTTGAGAGATCAGGACATATTGGATGGAGCCTCTAATTTTGGTGTCTAGATAGCCAGAATTTCTTTATTGCTAGAAGAGAATGGTACCAAGGAATATGTTACCAGTGTTGTAGCTGTACCTACATATGCAACATAGCTTGCAGTATACAAGAAGGGCGATGCCAAGGCGAGGAGGATAATCCTTGATGGAGTCAAGGACCATATTGTTCCACATATTACAAAGTTAGATACAACAAAGAAGATGTGGGACGCCATTCTGAATCTGTACCAAAATGCTACCACAAACCGGAAGCTGATTCTTAGAGAAAAGTTGAAGAATACTCGGATGAACAAGGGAGAAGACGTCATAAGTTACCTCACCACACTTAGACTTGTCAAGGATGAGTTAGCAGCTGTTGGAGATGGCCCCAGTGATGATGAGCTAGTCAGAATAGCCCTAAATGGGTTTACTAAGCAGTGGGATGTCTTTGTTCAAGTTGTTAGTGGACGAGACACCTTAACGAGTTGGGATCGACTTTGGAGTGATTTCACTCAGGAGGAGTTTAGACTAAGTCTTGTCAATGGAGCCAACAACAAGTGTCAAAAAAGTGAGGTGGAACAAGAAAACGTTGCCCTAGCAGGAAAGGGGAAATCGAAGAAGGGGTCTAGCAAAGGATCGAACTCACAAGGTGAGAAGAATGAAAATAAGGGCAAGAAGCAGGTGGCAGCTTCAGCAAGTGCATATGAGCTCTCTAGTAGATTGGAAGATGAGTTCGCACTCATAGCTTGCATGATTAGCTCAACCTCACAGAGTGTTTGGCATATTGACACTGGGGCATCATTTCATATGATAGGAGTTAGAGAGTACTTCTCTAGTTACAAGGAGAACACCAATATCTAGATTTCTATGGGAAACTTGTCCAAACTCAACTCAGTTAGGAAAGGGACTGTTTAGTTTCAGAGGGAGAATGGTAAGATTATTCCCCTTTGCAATGTGTTGCATGTGCCAGGCTTAGGTATGAATCTAATTTCTGTATATGTTCTTCAGGATAAAGGGTATAATGTAATTTTTAGAGGGACACATGTGTTCATCAAATACAAGGATTGGAAATCACCAATATCTATTGGAGTTAGGAGTGGTCACCTTTATAGGTTGCAGTTTGATACTCCTAAGGCACTCATGAGCAGCAGTAATCCTAGAGATCTTGGAGAGCTATGGCATAGGAGGATGGGCCATATACATCATGGAGTACTTAAATTACTTCGTGAGACAGTGACAAGTGTTCCAAAGGTGAGCATGGAGCATGATGATGTATGTAAGGGATGTGTGTTGGGGAAGTTTGTGAAAGCATCTTTTCCAAGGAGTGACACCAGATCTGAGGGTGTTCTTGATCTAGTACATTGAGATGTAGGTGGACCAATGTCAACGAAGTCTCTTAGAGGATATGAGTACTATGTTACTTTTATTGATGATTTCTCCAAGAAGATCTGGATATACTTCTTGAAGACCAAGGATGAGGTTTTCAGTCGCTTCCAAGAGTTCAAGGCTCTTGTGGAGAACTCGACAAGAAGGAAGATAAAGGTTCTTCGGTCAAATAATGGAGGCGAGTACAAAGGAAATGAATTTTAGGAGTTTTGTACCAGGGAAGGAATCAAGAGAGAATGGATTGTTCCTTACAATCCACAATAGAATGGAGTTGCTGAGAGGAAGAGCTATTCTATATTGAAGGCAGCAAGGGCTATGCTACATGATCAGGATATGCCCCTCTATTTATGGGCAGAGGCATGTAGTACGACAATATTCATACAGAACAGGGTTCCACAAAAGGTACTAGGGAAGATGACACAAGAGGAAGCTTTCACTGGGAAGAAGCCAAATGTCAATCACTTCAGAATATTTGGAAGTTTGGCATATTTTCATATTCCAGGTGATACACGTACCAAGTTAGATCAGACTGCAGAGAGGGGGTACTTTGTGGGGTAGAGTGAAACCTCAAAGGCATATCGGATATTTATTCCAGGGACCAGGAGGATTATAGTCAGACGTGATGTTAAGTTCATGGAGGACAAGGCATGCAGGAGGTCCATAGATTTGCCAACATAAGATCAAAGTGAGCAGCCGACAGAAGCTTCAAGGGTAACTCAACCGAGTCAAGGGCAGCAAAGCTCGAGTACAATTACTAGTACAAGCATAGGCTCAAGTGGTGAGAGTTCACAGAGTATGGAGTAGTTGGTGCAGTAGGAAATGCATCAAGAAGACATGGAGGTTGATATTTCATCCTCTACAATTGGTAGCAGGAACCCTGAACAATGGGATACTCAAGAGTTTGTGGGGGCTCCTAGGATGAGTACTAGACAGCGGAGACAACCAACTAAGTTCAATGACTATGTGGCTTTAGTTAGTTAGTCGATAGATAGTGAGTCTTCCAATTATCAGGAGGCTACACAGCATCAGGTGTGGTGAGATGCGATGGTTGAGGAATATACCTCAATAATGCAGAACGATGTGTGGGAGGTAGTGCCTAGACCAATAGATAGAGCAGTGGTTGGATCACACTGGATCTACAAGATCAAGCACGGTGCAGATGGTAGCATCAAGAAATACAAGGCAAAGGGGTTTTCTCAGAAGGAGGGAATAGACTATGAGTAGACGTTTTCTCATGCGGCCAGGTATACTTCTATACGAGCTGTGATCTCATTTATAGCATAGATGAGATGGTAGATCCATCAAATGCATGTCAAGATAGCATTCCTCAATGGTGAGTTGAAGGAGGAGGTATACATAGAGAAACCAGAAGGCTTTGTAGCACACAGTAGAGAGACCCACGTGTGCAAATTAAAGAGAGCTTTGTACGAACTCAAGCAGGCTCCCAGAGCATGGTATGAGCACATCGATACTTACTTGCATGAGATGGGCTTTGTGAAGAGTGAGGCAAATGCTAACCTCTACTACTTGGTGGTTGGGGGTAAGGTTCTCATTCTTGTTCTATATGTGGATGACTTGTTTCTAATAGGTTCACTAGGGCTCATAGACGAGTGCAAGAGGGACCTTGCAGCAAAGTCCGAGATGAAGGATTTGAGACTTATGCACTACTTTCTAGACATGGAGGTGTGGCAGACAGATGGAGAGATTTTCCTTGGGCAAAGGAAATATTGCATTAAAATCTTGAAGAGATTCAAGATGGAGAATTGCAAAGCCATGTCTACACCCATGATCACAAGTTGGAGGAAGGTAGATACATCTAAGGAGAAGGATGTAGATCCCACCATATACAAGCAGTTGATTGGTTCGCTCATGTATTTGGTCAACACCAGGCCAGATATAGCATTTGCAATAAACTCTCTTAGTCAGTTCATGGTTGAGCCAAAGAGAGTACATTGAACAACAACAAAACATGTGTTACGTTATTTGCATGGTGGGTAAGAGTTTGGAGTTGGGGGACAATTCCGCGGAAGTCTTGTAGAAATGAGAGATGTCGCTCAAAATGGGTGCTTGTTTTCAAAAAATGGGCACCCGTTTTAGGTTCGAGCACCCGATCCTAAATTCAAAAAATGGGTGGCCGTTTTTTAATTCAAAACGGGTGCTCGTTTTTTAATTCAAAAAATGGGTGCTCATTTCTAAAATTTATTTATTTATTTATTTTTAGAATTAAAAATGCATTTTAACACTTTGATTTATTTTTTTTAAAAAAAGGGTGCCGTTTTTTGAATTTAAAAAATGGGTGCCCGTTTCTTAGGACATGAGCGGGAAGCACACATCCACCTCGAATTTCATTTCAAAGTCAGTTTGGTTTACGCTTGGTAGAACCAAGCCTATGCCTTGACCTCCAAAAATTTGGTTAAGGCACTGGAATGCCAAATTTCTGCCTTGCCATAATTTTTTGAGGGCCTTCTTGATCGTATCATTTCACAAAAAAAAAACTCATTAGAGTTCTTACTGTCTTGATTTCAAAAATGTAAATTTCATAGTGATGTGATTATTTTTACTATTTTTGCATTATTTATTAGTTAAAAGTGGCACCTAAACGTAAAATAGCAAGGTTCACTAAAACGTTAATAACTTTTTGGTTTTTAGGTTTTTTGGAAAATAAATTATGAGACTAATCTAGATACAATTCTTTTGAAGATAAAAAAAAGAATTTTGAAAATATGAAATCCTCATCAAATTATGGTGTCTGTACACCAGAGGTTTTGACAACTTATTTTATAGTCAATTAAAAATTAATTTAAAAAAATATATTCAATAAAAAAATAAGAAAAAATATGCTGACCAATATTTGGTGTCTTAGGTATATTTCCCCAGAAGGATTTGCAAAAATTCATTTATTTAATTCAAAATATGGTGTTCGTACACAGCTATGGTATGGTCCTAAAACAGACATTTTGAAAACATAGTTTTTAAACATTCATACTAAAAAGCAATTTATACCATGTGGGTATTTAAATAAATTACATATTTGAAAAGTAGACTCTGAGAACTACATTTTCTATTACTAAATTTTTTTGAGATTCAATCTCTAAGTGTCTCAAATTTAGACATCAATTGACAGGAAATTTGAAAAAAATGAAAAACACTTCCACTTTTTGCCCAAAAGTGGAACTCAACTTCTTGCAGCCACCCTGGTACAGTTGAGTACGGGATCAGATATGTTTGAGGTGAAGGTTAAGTTGATAGGCTATACTGATGCAGATTGGGTAGGTAGTACAACAAACAAGAGAAGCACTTCAAGGTGTTGTTTTAGTTTGGGATCAGGAGTTGTCTCTTGGTTCAATAGGAAGCACAAGTTCGTAGCTCTGAGTTCTGTAGAAGTAGAATACATAGCAACTAGCATGGCGACATGTGAAGCTATATGGCTTCGGAAGTTGCTAGTATCTTTGTTTGGTCAGAGGGTTGAGACTAATGTGATACATTATGACAATCAAAGTTGTATTATGTTATCTGAGAATCTGGTGTTTCATGATAGGTCTAAACATATAGACATCGGGTATCACTTCATCAAAGATTGTGTACAACGGGGGATTGTTCAGCTACAATACATACCTACAAAGGAGCAAGTAGCATACATTCTGACAAAGGCATTGGGGAAGGCTAAATTCATCTTCTTTAGAGATATGTTGGGTGTCGTGCAGAACAACTTCCTCACTAAGAGGGAGTGTTAGTTAGTTAGCTTGGACAGTTGTTGGTCCACTTGCTAAACAATATTAAATAATTGTTTGTCTAGAATTTAGTGCACGAATACAATTATTTAATGCATTGTTTGATTCCCCTAGGTGACAACTTGCAACCTATTTTGTTATTGGTTGTTGAGTTGTGTACTTATCTCAATCGTTGGTTCTCCAACGAGAGTAGTATAAAAGGCGGTCTAAGGGCATTTGGAAAATACAACATACATAAGTTGAAGAATCATTTGCAGTGTTAGCAAATGAATTTGCAATGATAGCAAATAGTCTTGCAGTGTTAGCAAGGGCGCAGTAATAGTGTTGGGAGATAGCAGTGGAGGAATATCAATAGGAGAAATTGGGAGGTTCTCTGCCAGTAAGAGGCAATGAGTCTTTTGTATCTGTTAATTTGTTGAAAATTAATATATTTCTCATCTGCAGTATTGGTTTTCCCTACGGGGTTTTTCGAGGGACAATTGTTCGAAAATATTGTGTTCATTGTGTTGCATGTTTCTTTCCGTATTTATTTGGTGAAGTTGCAGTTGTGTTATTTTTTAATATTAGCGGCGAATTAATTTTCAGCAGTTAAATAATCTTTATAAGATAAGAGATTAATAATCAGTGATTGTAATAGATTTTTCACAGTTGTGTTATATGTTTTAATGATGTGAGGTGGATTTTTACATAGGAGATATTTTGAATTTGTGGGTCTTTAAGATTGGGACCAGGTCTGGAAATTGATGGTCACCTCTTGTCTGTCATATGATTTGTTTTTACATGATGGTTTAGTCATTTTAGTGTCTTTTATTTTACATTTTAAAAAAATATTGATTGTCAAATTTTTTAATTTATGAATAATATAATAAATTATTTTAAATTTAAATATTTTATCAATATAATTTGTAATGCATATATCAAATTAGTGTATACGAAAAAATAATTTTATTTTATTAAAAAAATATATAAAATCACAAAAATATCAAAATAATATAAAGATAAGGAAGCTTTAAAATCATATGTTTTATTTTAAAAATATACTAAAATAATAATAATATACAATCAATTAAATATAAAAAAATATTTGTAAATTGTGATAAAAATGATATAATAGATAATATAAAATATACATATTACATAATAATATTTTTTATTAGTAAAATAAGTTTCTAAAATTTATATATATTATATTATAAAAATTCTAAATTGATATTAATATATAAAAATAAAATAGAAACATAATATTTTGTCTTTAAAAAATTTCAAATTAATATTAATATATATTAATAAAATAGAAACATAAATATTATAATATATCTTATATTTATCATACATATATGTCATATACACTATAAAATAACATATTTATATTATTAAATAAAATATTATATTACTTATTTTGATGGTCTATTAATAAATATTAAGTGTCAAACTTACAGTTTATAAAAATTTAATCTGTCAAACTGTATGATCCAATAAATTTCTAGCCTATCATATATAGTTCAAAAATGAAAAACAGCAAATACGACCATCAAATTGAGCCCTGATTGAAACTTCTGTATTTTAATATTCTAATAATAATTTAATTCAAAAACAACTAATTCCAATAACATAGATTGTAGGAATTTAATATCTTAGGAAGTACAACTGCTTGACCTACCCTTTCAATTTACATAGATTTACTAAATCCATCAACTAGAGTTGTACGTACAAGTTTTTTTTAATAACCTTCACAACACCAATTATTCAGCATCATACTGTGCTTACCAGCCTCTCAATTGCAATGGTTGTCAATTCAGATTTGTGTTGTAAATTGTCCTTTCACCCTTTCCTCACTATTGTTGAGAAAGAAACTACATTGTCTTTTATTAAATTAATAAGTCCTCGGGAGATGTTTGTAATCAATCTATAATAAGGTGCCACTATTTAGCCGTACAAAATATTCTCTTCCCACTTTCCATTGATATCTAAACCTCTAATCTTATAATATTTAATGCTTCTCGGAGAAGCAGATAACTCATTTACCTACACAAACATGGCAATAGTCATATAAATTAAATGTTCGAAAGCAAGCAGTCTGTCGTACTGGAGAAATAAGGAAATGAATTGAATGTGAACTAATACATTTAACGCAAGGTCTTGTAGAACACCCCGAATTTCATAATTATTTAGCCTTCAGTCCCAGTCACACAGCTGGTAGTGGGTACTTAGTTTTGGTCCGGCCTATCCTACTACAGAATGTAATGTAAACACAGCAATTTTTTCGTAGATTTTTTGTTGTTTTCTACTATAAATCTTTTTCATCATGAAGAATTCATTCTGAAAATATTGTAAAATTCTGCCATATTTTCTAAATTTACAAAAAAATCAACAGTGCATTCTTTGGGGAGGATAGCCGCGTCCACTTAGATTATCACAGGATTATTCTTTATAATGCTTGATAATAATTGATTAGCTAATGATCTTATGACCATAGAATAACTTTCAAGTTGTAGTTAGTAGTTTTTCACAATTTTATATTGACGTGATTATAACTGTGTATTTTTTTTTCATCAACGTTTCAAATCATAGAATGTGATTCATCACAGAATGGAGAGCCAAAAAGAATTGCTTGTTTTTTTTTTCTCATCAAAATTTTGAATCATACTCTATAATTCATCATCAGGGATAACTCTCCATCTTGATGATGAATCATAAAGCATGATTCAAAACGTTGATGAGAAGAAAGAAGACACTGTTATAACCCAGAAACTGATAATCACATGAATGTGGACCGTGGAAAGCTACTAACTACAATTGATACCCTTCATGGGAGGGAATTATGTTATAAATCAGGACAGATAGAGCAGCTCAAAATCAAGAATTTCTCTCTAGCTCTCCATCCTGATGATGAATCACAGAGTATGATTCAAAACGTTAAGGAAAAAAAAGAACACGGTTATAATCCAGAAACTGATTATAACTGTGTTTTTTTTTCATCAAAATTTTGAATCATAGAATGTGATTCATTATCAGGATGGAGAGCTAAAGAGAACTGCGTGTTTTTTTTCCTCATCAATGTTTCAAATCATACTCTATGATTCATTATCAGGTGATGAATCGTAGAGCATGATTCAAAACATTGACAAAAAGAAAGAAGACACTGTTATAATCCAGAAACTGATAATCATGGACTGTGGCAAGCTACTAACTACAATCCATACTCTTTATGGGAGGGAATTATGTCATAAATCAAAACAGGTAGAGCAGCTAAAAATCAAGAATCTCTCGCTAGCTCTCCATCCTGATGAGGAATCATAGAATATTATTCGAAACATTGATGAAAAAAAAGAACACACAGTTATAATTCAGAAACTGATGATCACATTAATCTTTAAGTTTTCATACAATGACACTGCTAAGATAGTATCACATACAATTCTGAGTACAACATACATACATTCATTGAAAGCTTCATAGAGCAATGGAAATAACCAAAAGAGACAAGCAACCATCCTAAGAAAATCTCTAGTCTATGGAAAATGTCCAGCTTGTATAATTCCGCTGTGTTTTCCGAATTTCCAAAAAAAGTCAAAAGAAAGTGAGAGTTACAATGCAGTTGTTACATAGTGAAAACTATTTTGTGCCATCATGTTGTTTAGATAGAGTTATATACAAGTCTGAAAGTAATATACATTTTTGAATTTTTCTATTATCTGATGACAGATAATAGAATGTGATCCAAAATATTGTTGATAAAAAAATTTTGAATTTTTCTATGATAACAGATAATAGAATGTGATCCAAAATATTATTGATAAAAAAGTTTTGAATTCTTCTATTATCTGATGATAGATAATAGAATATGATCTGAAACATTCTTGATAAAAATATATATAATCCTATCTACAAACATACCAGCTACAAATCATAATTGTAGAAATCTTCATAATCTATTAAAACATGCCCAGCAGATTGTATACAGTGAAAACCATTTGGATAAGAGAGTTAGAAGCAGATAGTAATGGTGTACCTGGGGCTGGAGAAACGAGAAAGCTTGCCAGTTTGAGAGAAGATAATGAGGCCCACTTGGGCATCGCACAACACTGACAGTTCGTGGGCTTTCTTCATGAGTCCAGCTCGCCTCTTACAAAAAGTTACCACTCTACTCTTTTTGTCCTGAATTTTCTTCACTTCAATCCTCCCTCGCCCCTTTTTCTCCATTGCCAAAGAAAGAAGCCTGCCCAGAAGCACATAACAAGGAGGGAAATGTTGTATTTGCAGTTTTAAGCAGCATGTAAGGACGAGAAATGCAGTGGGTAGGTGCTCTTTCACCAGGGAATTCAATCCTCTTCATAATCATGTCTCCAACCAAACATGAAAATTTTAAGAAAAAGGACATGAAGAGCCATAAATTCATACGAATGACAAGTCAAACCATGACTATTCGACAGGGAGGGCAGAGATAATAATGAATGTTGCATTCCAAACGTGTAAGGTGCAGATTGCATCCAAATATATGGAGCCCCATGTGCAGGCTAATTCGGTCTGTTTCTCAATAATAGTTGCCCAAGAGAAATTAATATGTCTAGTGAAAATAGGTGTAGATCGTACACCAGAGATGACAGGTTTGTACGAGCATTCACTTCTTCCCTGCTGCAAAAGGCAACGATAAGGAAGGAAAACTTTGATGAAACATTTAATTTAGTCTAACATTCCTCGGCTTGCTAATTCTAGACAACTCATTCATGCTAGATATGGTGTATTATAGGGTGTCATAGTAGCATCATGTGTGACTTCAAAATGATGTCACATGAATTTAAATTTCCCCTAAGATTTTTGGTAGCCGAATGTTGTGTATTTATTCCCATTTGCAGGGGAAGGAGAGTTGGAAGGGGAAGAGGATAAAAGGATAAATTTTCAGGCGAGTAATTGAGCAAAGTTCAATTGCAATAGCTTTTGTAGGAAAAGGATTTCTCCTTTTTTAGATGTTTCAACTCTTTATGACCATGTCTCATTAGTCTTGTGCAAAGATGAGATTGCAATCTCTCTTGTGCTTCATTCAAGCAAGTTTATTGTTATGTAGGAGTAATTTGCTCTTTGCTCAATCCTCTCTTTCTTCTTCTTCTTTTTGTTTTTATGATATTCTTCTTTCTTATAGTTGTTGTATTCTTTATTTGTAATCTTTATTTTTTAATTTAAAAAATATGTTAGAAAATAGATTCAATTTGAATAATATGTTAGAGAATAGATTCATTACATGCATAAATGATGCATTAATTTAATTCACAATATGTTTTTGTTTGAATCAGCAGGGAAAGAGCCTTGATTTTAAATAGTACAACTTAACATATAATCGCAAAACTAAGAACTCGACAACAACAAAAATCAGCCAAAAACCCTCAACACAACAAAAGTAACAACATATTCACATACCAATTGCTATTAAATATACCCTTTAGAGTTGTTAACATAATCAAAATCCATATTAGTACCAGAGTTTCTAGCCATCCACTTAACCATTGAAATAGTCTTAGCCCGAAGGCCATTAGTATCAAAAAATAAGGGTAAACAGTTCTTCATAGTAAAAAATATAAACATCCTCAAAGCTATGAACCTATCAATCTTAAGCCTAAGGCCTATGTCCTTAACTACTGGTATCTTTAGTCTCATTCTTCTTTGAGATAATCTCCCAATTATTTGAGAGATTCTTCAAGTTCACTACAGGGAAAACTTTAGTGGCAAATATTCACCAATTGGCGAATATTTTGTATTTGCGATTTCAGAATTGGCGAATAAGTGGGACTGAACAGGGTGGTCAGACCGCCCTAACTTTATAAATTTTTGGCCAAATGCAATTCAATTTGCCATTTTTTTTATTAATTAATTTCATCTATTTAAGAGTTTGCCAATAGAATCTATGCTTTCCAAACAATTTATTTAATATTTTCACTAGTAATTTTGGAAGTGTGTCTTAATTGGTGGCCATATTCGCCAATATGTGGTCGACATTTAAAGCTAGGGCACAGGTTAAGTATTTAGATTTTACATGTGTCTTTATTCTGGAGATTTTATGTGGAACTTTGTGTCCTTTAGAACTTTGGCCCGAAAATAGAATTTATGTCATTGATCTAGGATCATCCAATGGTTGCATAAAATAGGGTTAGTATATGTCAGCCGATAGAAAATTAACTCGTGACACCTTAATAAAATAATAAAAGTCATTTGAGCTTTCAAGGGCGTCACCCCCCAAAAAACCCATTGGGGCACTGCTCCTCAAACCCGCCCTATACTGCAATAGGGAACACGTAATGGGGGTTATTGCCAAACCCCTATTGATCAATAATTTGGGGGAAAATTACACTGATGAATGTGGATAAAATTGAACCTTCGAGTCCGATAATTGATTAGGCTCCATATAACAACAATGTTGAAATGATGGTTCCTAGGTATGTGGTCATGTGGTCGTATTTTTCTTCAATAATGAAAGATTCACAAATGTTCATGTGGCCTGCTCTACATCAACAGTCCTCGCATCCACACATTCACATCCACACCCACACTCTCCGCATCACTTGTTTTACTCATTTATACAAGATACAAATGATTTATTATGTTGACACCAATTAGAACTTTTCTAATAAAAATGGTTTATATAAAATATTTTCAAGATACAAACGAGATATTGGACAAACAAATAAAAAACATCAGTTGGCCAGCATACTCTATAATCCATAACTTATCTTCACACAAGGTAGAACATGCCAAATCCCATAGGTTAGCACCAAATAAGGCCTCGCAAGGTCACACACTACAACTGATGTCACCAAGAGTGTGATGATCAAGGAACAAGGAAAATTATTCCTTAATGAATCTTCTATCATATCCTGAACTCGCATATCTAGAATCCATCTTGTATCCAACAAAATACATAAATTTAGAGACTAACTCTGCCATAGACCTATGTTTCTAATCCTGCGACCAGTTTGCACCAAAACTGTTGTAACTTATTCCTCTGATTAAATTATTGCATGCGATCTTAGATATAAGGTCTAAATTCCATCTAAAACTTAAATCCAATCTCGCTGAGTCAGACATGTCATACACATCTCGTAGAACCATGATGATTATACATGTTCATGTCTTAACCAATATTACTACATTAGATATAGTTAAGTCAATCCTCTGAAACATATGTTGACATCAATGGCAACACATGTTAGGAACAATTCCAATAGTATGAGCCATAAAATAGGTTGTCTTCATATTTCTCAACTATAGATTGAGGGATTTTGTCCCTAGAATGCATCATGTTCTAAAATCCTTTGAAATATCCCTAAATTGTAATTATTCTCATTGTGTTATCTATCTCATACATTATTTCTCTTAATCTAAACTGCTATTGGTCTGTCACTTGACCAATTGACTAGACCAACACCAAGAAACTTATTCATGAAATAAAAGAAAATACAAAAGATTAAAGTACCAAATTTGAAAGAGCTCTTCTTGTCCTTTTTAATCTTCTCCAAGTTCTCTAACAAATGAAACCTTAAAATTTCACACAATTCATATTCCTTGTTCTCCTTCAACATCTCATATGTAGTATAAATAGTAGTTACGAACACTAAGCTATCTCTGCTAGAGTGATAAACTTTTTATCCAATCACCATAGATACATACTTAAAATTCATCCTCAATTTTGTCATCGATGGTCATACCTCGTTTGTCTATTTTGGCTCTAGTAGGCATCATGAACTATATCATTGTTTGCGGACTTAGGTGCGGGGACTTTACCAAATGCCCACAATCCTGTCATCACC